>JAKSZU010000011.1:66330542-66779344 GCA_026018925.1 Tupaia tana
CAGATGGCGTAGCTGGACTCCCACGTAGTCAACTGTAGTTCAAGTCCCAGACCCAGCAGCTTGAAACTCATGCCAGGCATGTGTGCATGCATACCCAAAATCCCAGGAGGAAGAGAAGGGACTAGGGTGTGGCTATCCCCCCCTCCAGGGTGATTTCTCACTTTCTGTCTCTCTGTCTCTCTGGTGAGCACACATACCCTATAGCAAAAATGTCTCCTTAAAATTTTTTTTTAGGGATCATCAGTTGGCGTAATGGCTATGTCACTGAACTCCCATGCAATTGACCGCAGTTCAAGTCCCAGACCCGGTGGCTTAAATTCACACCAGCACGTGTGTGTGCATGCCCAAGATCCCAAGAGGAGAATGGGAAAGAAGGGATTGTGGCATGGCCATACCCCGGGGGGGGGGGGGGGTGATTTCTCACTGTCTCTCTCTGTCTTTCTGGTTAGCACACGTGCTCTATAGCAAAAACCTCTCCAAATACACACACACACACACACACACACACATATATTTATTTTTTTTAATTTTTAAGAACTATTGGGGGGGGTCAGCAGGTGGTGTAGTGGTTAAAGGTGCTAGACTCTCACATGGCTGACCATGGTTTGAGTCCTGGACCTGGTAACTTGCTTTCTCACTTTCCTTCTCTCTCTGTCTGATCAAACTGGAAAATAATAACAATGATAATAATAAATTTAAATAAAATAATAAAAAAATAATTATTGGGAGACCAGTAGATGGCATAATGGTTATGTTGTTGGGACTCCCACATGGCCAACTGCAGTTTGAGTCCCAGACCTGGCAGCTTGAAACTCAAGCCGGGCTTGTGTGCATACATGCTCGAAATCCCAAGAGGAGAATGGAGAAGAAGGGATTGTGGTGTGGCCATTCCCTCTGAGGGGGTGCCTTCTCACTTTCTGTCTCTGTCTCTGTTTCTCCAGTGAGTACGTGACCTATAGCAAAAATTTCTCTCTCAAAAAAAACGAATTATTGGGTCATCAGAAAAGTCATGACACATGACCAGCAGATGGTATAATAGTTACATTGCTGGACTCCCACGGAGTCAACTGTGGTTTCAGTCCTGGATATGGTGGCTTCAAATTCACACCGGGTACGCGTGCATGCGTGCCCACCCAAAATCCCCAGAGGGGAATGGAGAAGAGGGGATTACAGCATGGCCATCGCCCTGAGGGTGATTTCTCACTTTCTGTTTTTCTGTCTCTCTGGCAAGCACATGTGCCTATAGCAAAAATCTCACTAAAAAAAAAAAAGAAAGAAAAGTCATGATGCATCTTTGCATAGAAAAATATTTAAAAAGCCTGTTTGAACAGATCCTCGGGAAGAGCTGATTTATGTCTGTCTGTAGGTTCAAGTCCTGGACAGGCCTCTTGCACATGCACTGAATGCCTTTAACTGTGGCCAACCGACTCTTTTCTGAAGTCAGGTTAACCGAATAAACGTTCCTCCTCCACACCGACCACCCGGTCCTCACCCCTACACTTGCCCCTGGCTCTCTGCTCACGACACACACAGGCGCACTTCACACTTACCTGGACGTTACCACTGTCTGCCCAAGCCCAGAACCGACCTCAGAAACATTCCGTTTCAATTTCGATCAACGGGTTGGGGAGAAATGTTCACATATCGAAATGGTCTCATTGTAAGTCAAACAATATGATTGAAAGTATATACAAAAAATAATAATAATAATAATAAATAATGTGAAAAATAAATAAATAAATAAATACCGGAAAAAAAAAATCCTGATTTCATGTGTACGCTAAAGGGCCCACCGGACAGGACAGGCAGGCAAGTGATGTTGTCCCAGGAGGTGGGTGGTATGTGCCCGACTTGAGGAGGTGACACTCCCTGTTGCTTCAGTATGGCCTATGCAGCAGCCGAACTTGTCATCACCAGAACCTGGCCACTTGCTTCTCAAACATCTTTTAATGTTTATTTTTTAAAAAATATATTATTGGGACCAGCAGTTAGCATAATGGCTATGTCGCTGGACTCCCATGAGGTCAACCGCGGTTTGAGTCCCGGACCCGGTGGCTTAAACTCACGCCGGGCGCGTGTGCGTGCGTGCCCAAGATCCCGAGAGGAGAATGGAGGAGAAGGGATTGCTGTGTGGCCATCCCCCCTGGGGGGTGATTTCTTGCTTTCTATCTCTCTGTCTCTCTCTGTCTGTCTGGCGAGCGCACGCGCCCTATAGCAAAAACCTCTCCAAAAAAAAAAAAAAAAAAAAAAAAAAAAAATATATATATATATATATATATATATTATTTTTCATTTCACTATAAGGAACATACTCTCACTGGAGAGAGAGTGACAGAGAGAGGGAAAGTGAGAGATCACCGGCTGGGGGATGACCACACTACAATCCCTTCTCCTCCATTCTCCCCTTGGGACTTTGGGCACACATGTGCATGCACCTGGAATGTTTTGGGTTTTTTGGGTTTTGTTTTTTTGCTATAGGGCGTGTGTACTAGCCAGAAAGAGAGAGACAGAAAGCAAGAAATCACCCCCCAGGGGGGATGGTCATGGCACAATCCCTTTTCCTCCTTCCTCCTCTCGGGATCTTGGGCACGCACGCACACACACCAGGCATGAGTTTAAGCCACCAGGTCCGGGACTTGAACCACGGTCGACTACATGGGAGTTCAGCAACGTAGCCATTACGCTAACTGCTGGTCCCATGCCTGGCATGTTTTTCAAGCTACTGGGTCTGGGACTCGAACCATGGTCGGCCATGTGGGAGTCCAGCGCCCTGATCCACCACGCCACCTGCCGGGCCCTTAATGCCTACATATCTTGTCATTTGCTTTCGGAGCTATTCATGATTATGAGCAACTGCGAAACACGGCAATGCTTTCTCACCCCCCGAGAAGTAAAGAGCTAAGGATGCTTAGGTCTGCAGGTCTTCCCGTGTCTTCTGTCACCCTGAGAAATGTGCTGCTCACCAGAAATGTACATGTGACAATGGCGTGTGAGAGCGACTGTGTAAAAAAGCTTTGCCTGAAAACAGTGAAAGCAGAGGTCACCTCTCCCAGACACCCCCTGATGCTGCTCTCCTCCGGGTGGGCTTGGGACTCAGAACCACTCCTGGAGACGCTGTCTACCTACCCTGTCTATTCCACAAATGGCCACTTGGGGGTGCCAAGTGGTTTACTCTTTTGCCTATGTTTTCTAGGTCTTTTCCTTTTTTCTTTTTCTTTCTTTCTTTCTTTCTTTTTTTTTTTTTTTTTTTTTTTTTTTTTTTTTTTTTTTTTTTTTTTTGCCATAGGTTATGTGTGCTTGCAGGGGCAGGGAGGGGAGAAAGAGAGACAGACAGACAGTGAGAGGGAAAGTAAGACATCACCACCCCCCCAAGGAGAAATGGCCACACTGCAATCCCTTTTCCATTCTCCTCCTGGAATTTTGGGCATGCACGCACACGTGCCCAGCATGATTTTCAAGCTGCTAGGTTTGGGACTCAAACCATGGTTGACCATGTGGGAAGTTCAGTGCCTTAAGCACCATGCCACCTGCTGACCCTCATTTTTTTTTAATTTTTGCGATAGGGTGTGTGCACTCACCAGATAGTGAGAAAGTACTCGCTCCCCAAGGGACATGGCCATGCCACAATTCCTTCTCCTCCATTCTCCTCTCAGAGTTTTGGGCACGCACACATACCTGGTGTGTTTTTCAAGCCTCCAGGTCTGGGATTCGAAATGCACACTCAGCCACGTGGGATCCAGCTACCTGTTATGACCTACACACCACCAGCTGGCCCACATGAGCCTATTTGCGAACCCCAGCTGTGCAGAGTCAGAAGGAGCACGGCGAGACACAGAATCAGCCTTGACTTGGAGGGCCACTTAAAAACACCCAGGCCGATTGACCCAGGTGAAGGAAGGCCGGGGACTTGAGAATGATTTAGTCATCCTGCAGTTGCTGGACCGTCAGACAATGCCATGTATAAAAGTCACCATCAGAAAAGAATCCCCTGAGGGGACCAGCAGTTAGCATAATGGCTATGTCACTGGACTCCCACGTAGTCGACCGCGGTTCGTGTCCCGGACCCGGTGGCTTAAAACCTATGCCGGGGCATGTGCGTATGTGCCCAAGATCCCAAGAGGAGAATGGAGGAGAAGGGATTGCAGCGTGGCCATCCCCCCTGGGGGGTGATTTCTCGTTTTCTGTCTCTCTGTCTCTCTCTGTCTTTCTGGCAAGTGCACGTACCCTATAGCAAAAACCTCTCCCCCAAAAAAAAAAGAAAAAGAAAAAGAAAAAAGAATCCCCCGAGGAGATTAATTTCCACGGCTGGTCACCCTGACTTTCTAGTAGTGAAGGGACGTGTGCGTTTTAGGGCAGACTGTAAAGGAAGTTCAGAGAGCTACAAAAATGGGGCGGGCTGATGGCGTGATGACTAAGGTGCTGGATCCCATGTGGCCGACTGTGTAGTTCAAATCCAGGACCTGACAGCTTAAAAAACACTCTGGGTGCATGTGTATGTGCCCAAAAATCCCGACGGGAGGGAGGAAAGGAGGGGGCTGCAGCATGGCCATCCTCTCTGGAAGCTACAAAACAATGAAAGCTATACTCACATATTATCAGACAAACTGGCGGAGCCGCCCAAAAAATGGGGTACTGACATGCAGTGCTTGGGGAATGTCAGGAAATGAGTTCTCGCCGCTGCTGCTAGGGGGAGTCTGTCGGAAGGATATTCAGGAAGGCCATCCGGCCGCCAGATCACACGTTCCTAGCTAGGAACTGATCCTACGTACACACACGCAAATGTCACCTTGGAGCATTTGTTGGGAGACCGGAGTAAACATTCCAGATACCACCGTATGGATCTGGTGCAATAAATCAGGGATGTCCATTCAACAGGACGCTGTGCAGAGTGACAGGGAGAGGCCTGGGGTGCCCCATCGGCTCACCGCTTGTGAGGCCTTCCAGCCATCGGTGATCGCCTGCTCCAGCTCCTCCCAGGTGACCATGGTCGCTTCCTCACCAGGAACCAAACTCAGCGTCCGGCCCACTTGATCCTGCCCGTGACAGACCACACACGCATGTGCGCGCACACGCACGCACGCACACACACATGCATATCTTTAGTGTGATCCCAGGAAACTTTAGGAACAGCCCGAGTTTGCAGCACCAGGTGGGTCCTTCCAACACCCGCCACGGGGGGAGGCCACTGTTCTGTGACCACTGGTTCTTGGTCCCATGCCAGCCCCTGACAGAGCACTGGGCAGGCTGGAGAAGATGCCCTTCAATCTAGGGGCACTGCCCACAGGGGCAGAGGGCACACACTGCCCTGCCTGGAGCGACGTGGACATCCACAGTGGGGTGTGCACAAAGGGCCAGACGGAGGCCGACCACCCCCACCTCTGTACCCCCCGCTCCTCTGGAGGGCCCTGCCCCACAGAACTGGCCGGTATTACCAGGAATTCATCTCGGTCTTTCACCAGCTTCTCTAGTTGACCAATCCGCTGGAGGAATTCCTGGAAGAGGTCAGCGGTGGAGGATCATAGCAGCCTCCTGTATGTCCCCTATGCACACACATGCACACACAGGCACACACACAGGCACACACAGGCATACACACAGGCACACACATGCACACACAGGCACACACACATGAGCACACAGGCATACACACAGGCGCACACACAGGCACACACAGGCATACACACAGGCACACACACATGCACACACACAGGCACACACATGCACACACACAGGCACACACACATGCACACACACAGGCATACACACAGGCACACACACATGCATACACACAGGCACATAAAGGCACACACACAGGCACACAAAGGCACACACACACACACAGACACACACACACAGGCACACAAAGGCACACACACACACAGGCACACACACGCACACAGGCACACAAAGGCACACACACATGCACACACAGGCATACACACATGCACACACACACACAGGCACACACGCTGGCTTATTGCAAGGGAGAAGAGGAAGGGGGCGTGTACGTGGCGCCTACTTGAAGGACAGCTGCCGGTAAAGCCAGGCTCTCACCAGCAAGAGGGGGGAGGTGGGGGCTGTGGGGACAAGGGTACTGGAGTCAGTATTAACGCAGGGATTGGAGCTCCAGTCCTGCAAATCATGTCGCGTTGGCCAATAATGAAATATCCAGTACCGCGGGACAGGCCACCTGGCCTCTCAGGGACACAAAGTACCAGACACTTCAGTGGCAGCTGAACATCTGTGCCTTTTAAAGAGACAAGCACCTCCAGAGAACCAAGCAAGCCCCAAGGCTCAGGCTGCTCCTTGTACCTCTGGAGCCCAAGATTAGCTATAAGCAAAAGCCAAACCCCACCACACTTAAATAAATGTGAAAGAAAAGCAGGTGTGTGTCAGATACGGTGCCTGGGAATGGAGCCAGGGGTCCCCTCCGGGCCTGCTCCCCCGCCTCCTGCAGTCTCTCCCTCGGCCTCTCCCTGGACGTTCTTCCTGATGGCCTCTCTCTCCTGCGGTCCACCCTGGCTGGCTCCTGCAGGCTGAGCATCAGCCAGGGCAGGTTTCCCCCCAAGGAGACCAGAGCCCGAGGGGGACTGCCGGCTGCTGGCAGCTGCCTTGGCGCTTCCTTACCGGGAGGGGGCTGGGGCGCAGCCCTCCACTGAACTGCCCCCCGCTGGGGCTGGCCTTTTTCTTTTGGTACCTGCCATATGCCTTTATTCTTTGTTAAAGGTTATTTGTTCTAGGAATATTCTGAGATGTTGCGGGCTCCCATCTGGGGCAGTTCAGGGTCCATGGGTGTCTGATAAGTGAGGGGTGAACCCCAGAGTAAATGGGCAGGAAGGAGGGCTGGGAGTGGGGTGCCCGGTGCCCCACCTGGGGCTTCCCCTGCAGGAACTCCTGTGCCCGCTCCTGGGATTCCTTCAGGTTCTTCACGTCTTGCATGACGTCCTGCAGCAGCCGCATGGCCTGAAACGCAGAACGGGCGCCGGGGTGTGGCCTGGGCCCCTCCTCCCCGCGCAGCCGCGGAGGGCCAGGATCACCTTGGCCACCCCGACCTCCGGGGTCGTCAGGGGCTCCGTCAGCCCTACCTGTGACTTCTCGGGTTCCAGCGAGCCCAGGTCCTTCAAGTCCGCCCACTCGCGGGCACCCGCGTCCAGCCCGCCCGCCTGCGAGGCCAAGTGCTGCAGCAGGCCCTTCACCCGGCCGCCGATGGCCTTGACCTGCCGGCCCAGGTCCTGCACCTGGCTCTCCAGCGTCGGCGGCGGCCGGGCCACGCCCTTCCGCTTCTCCCTGGGCGCTGGCAGTTGCGGGGTGCTGAGCGAGGTCTGGGCCCCCTCCAACACGCGGCTGGGCTCGGGCGACGGGGTCTGGAAGTCCACCCGCGTGTCCTGGAGGTTGAGGCTCTTCAGCATGGCCACGATGAGCGTGTGCAGGGCCGTGAAGTTGACGGCGCCCACCTCCGGGGTGCCGATGGCCAGGTCGGCCAGCTCCCGGAGGGACACCGTGGTGGTCAGCGCCGAGGGCGGCATCGTGCGACCAGGCCGCAGCTGCCCGCACCCGCCTCACGCCTCTCTGCACCTCTGGGGCCTTTCGGGGACCCTCCCAGGTCCCCGGGGCGCCCCTGCCCCTGGGCCCGGCTGTGCCGGCGACAATCACCGGGCAGAGCCTGGCCGCTTCCTACTCTCGCTTCCGCGGTCCCCGACGGCCTCTGCGAGCTGCGCCGCCGTCGGGTTTCTGGTCTCCGAGCTCGAGTCCCGCGCTCCCCTCCCGTCGCGGCCGGCAGACGTTTGGCTCTAGGGGCTGCCGCCTCGCTGCCAGGATGCAGGGGGGCCCCCGCGCACCCGGAGGATTCTACTAAGAACGCGGCGACCACAGGCAAAGCCAGCACTGGCGGGGGGCCTGCACGTACTTGAACCCCAAGTGACAAGGGCGGCCGGCTGTGAGGAGTCTGGGAAGAGTCCTTAGCTGTACCCAGGTCGCCACCCACTTGTGTGCTCAGTAAGGCTCCCAAAGCCGCAGCAGTGGGATGTCTCAGGCGTTTTGCGCCGTTTGGGGCAGGGGGGAGCGGAGAGGCCTCCTAAGGCTCAGGGGCCCCGTCCCTCACCTTCCCGGGAAGGACCCTCCAGCCCCCACCCTGCACCTCAGTAGTGGGCCACCGAGGCTGGATGGAGGGTTGGGGCGGTACCTAGGCAACGCTTTGTGTGGTCAGCTGGGTCCCATTCCACAGGGCTCAGGCCTAAGGGATGCGGTCCAGGGGCCTCTGCCCAGGCGCACAGTTGCCACAGATCTTGTTCAGTCAAAATTGAGGCCACTTGGAAAACCACCCACACCCAGGCAGCTCCAATTACCCGCCAGGTGGGACACCTTCCCACCTTCCAAGCTGACTCGTCTTGGAGCAGCTGACCTGGCCAAGTGCCAGCATTTCAGTTGAGGCAGGACTGGACACAGGGACCTGGTGTCCTCGGCCACAGAGGCCTGCCTACCCTACACCAGATCCTTCCAGAAAATGTGGACATAAATCTTTGCAGCCATGTTCACGCCCAGCAAAGCTACGTACCTATTCGTGTGTACGGCACACTGCTGGTTTAGCTCCTCAAATTCAGCATGGTCTGAGCGGGTACCGTTTTGAGATTTCTTTGTTCACCATTATATTCCCAATACCCATTAATTCCTAATACTTAGTACATAGTAGGCTCCTGAGTGTGTGGATGAATCTCTGCGGCGTGTGCGCTCACTGGAGAGGGAGGGACAGACTGTGAGAAACCAACCCCTGGGGGATGGCCACACCACAATCCCTTCTCCATTCTTCTCTTGGAATCTTTGGACTTGGGGCATGCACATGCACCTAGTGTGTTTTAGCAGGCCACCCGGTTCAGAACTTGAACTTGCAGATGTGGCCATGCAGGGTCCAGTCGCTTTAACCACCGTGCCGCTGGCCAGCCCCACTTCGGTCTTCCGTGCACTGCGTCCAGGGTCGTAGGCGACATGAGGCCGGCCAGGATTGAGCACTGGCTGTCCCGGGGGCTGCATAGCTATCTCACTTCTAAGCGGGCGGCCCTCCAGAATGCAGCAGCCTCCATTCTACGCTCCAGCAGTGGCATAATGGTTGTGGTCATGGCGGGTGGCTATGCTGCTGACTCCCACACTCACCTGCAGTTCAAGTGCTAGACCCAGCGACTTGAAACTCACACCGGGCGCATGTGGCCAAGATCCTAAGAGGAGAATGGCGGAGAAGGGATTGCGAGGTGGCCATTCCCCTCAGGAGGGGTGACTTCTTGCTGTCTGTCTCTGTCTCTCCAGAGAGTACATGCACCCTGTAGTAAAAATCTCTCTTGAAAAAACAGGTCGGGACTAGCAGATGGCATGGTAGTTAAGGTGCTGGACATGGTTCAAGTCCCAGACCCAGCTTGAAAATCATGTGGGCGTGCGTGTGTGCACCCCAAATCCTGGGAGATTGCAGGCTAACCCTTCTGGGGGATTCTTTCTCACTTTTCCTCTCTTTGTCTCTGTCCAGCAAGAGGCAAAAACCTAAAGAAAACATTAAAAACAAAATACAAATAAAAATTCCATGAGATTAGGGTCCAGCTGGTGGTGTGGGAGTTAAGGCGCTGGACACTCCCACATGACAAACCATGGTTCAAGTCCCAGACCTGGTGGCTTGCTTTCTCTCTCTCCCTGTTCAAACTGAATAATAAAAATAATAATTCTTTTTTTTTAAGAATTATTTTATTTAACTTTATTTATTATCATTATTTTCCAGCTTGATCAGAGAGAGACAGAGAGAGAGAGAGAGGAAGTGAGAAAGCCAGCCACCAGATCCGAGACTTGAACCGTGGTCGGCCACGTGGGAGTCCAGCACCTTTAACCACCATGCCACTTGCCGGCTCCAAAATAATAAAATAATAATAATAATAATAATAATAATCTTCTCCTGATTAATGGCTACACTTCTTCCTGTACCACCACACTAACTTTTAAAATTATTTTGCTCGTTTCCCTACTCAAACTATTAACAGAAGATAACTTGTGTGCTTGAAAAAGCAAATGTGGGGAACCAGCAGTTAGCGTAATGGCTATGTCGCTGGACTCCCACGTAGTCGACCATGGTTCGCGTCCCGGACCCGATGGCTTAAAACTCACACAGGGCGCGTGTGCGTGCGTGCCCAAGATCCCGAGAGGAGAATGAAGGAGAAGGGATTGCGGTGTGACTATCCCCCCTGGGGGGTGATTTCGAAGGGATTGCGGTGTGACTATCCCCCCTGGGGGGTGATTTCTCGCTTTCTGTCTCTATGTCTCTCTCTGTCTGGCGAGCGCACGCGCCCTATAGTGAAAACCTCTCCAAAAAAAAAAAAGAAAGAAAAAGCAAACGTGCAGAACCCGCAGATTGCCTAATGGTTACGTCACTGGATTCCCATGTAGTCGACCGCAGTTTGAGTCCCAGATCCGGCAGCTTAAAACTCACACTGGGCATGTGTGCAGGTGTGCCCAAGATGCTGAGAGGAGAATGGAGAAGGGGTTGTGCCATGGCCATCCCCCGGGGGTGATTTCTCACTGTCTGTCTGTCTCTCTGAGGAGCACATGTGCCCTGTAGCAAAAATCTCTTTAAAAAAATGGGACCAGCAGTTAGTGTAATGTCTATGTTGCTGGACTCCCATGTAGTCGACTGTGGTTCAAGTCCTGGACCCAGCGGCTTAAACTCATGCCAGGCGCGTGTGTGCCCAAGATCCCCAGAAGAGAATGGAGAAGGGATTACGGCGTGGCCATGCCCCCTGGGGGGTGATTTCTTGCTTTCTGTCTCTCTTTCTGATGAGCGCACATGCCCTATAGCAAAACAAAACCTCTCCCAAAAAAAAGAAAAAAAGAAAAGAAAGAAAAAGCGAATGTGCTCAGACACTTGACTGTAGGTTGGGAGCTGGTCATCAGGAAAGGGAGGCTCGTGGAAAGGACCATCCCTGCGGAGAAATGAGAGTAGAGCGACACCGGGCCAGCAGGGGGCACCGAGGTGAAGGTGCTGGACTCCCATGGACCCACAGCCGACCGTGACTCAAGTCCTGGACCCAGTGGCCTGCTTTCTCACTTTCCTTCTTTCTTTCTCTGGTCAAATTTAAATAAATAAAAATTTAAAAGCAAATGAAAACCGAAGTTACAAACACGTGGCTTCTGCTTCTCTGGAGCTGCCAGGACCCAGGAGCCACTCAGGCTTACTTCCCAGCGCACTCCGGCTCCCTGCGCTCGGATCCACCCCACGGGTGTAAAGCACCACTCCACGCGTGGGGAGGCCTCCCGACACAGAGGCAGGGCTGCAGCTGTGGTGGTGGAGGTGCCCGCCGCGTGGGAAGGATGAGACCTGCGGGAGACCAAGGCCCGGGCTTGGGCTTTGATCAGACAGCCTGTGCCAGCTGCTGCCCTGGGCAGTCTGGGCAGAAGTCGGCCACCATCTAGGCAGGGGGCGGGCTGCTCTGCAGTGTAGTGAAGGGACCAGAGAGACGAGAAATCTTTTATTTGCAGCTTCAGAGCGACAGAGACACCAGGGAGGGGGCTGTTCTCTAACCGGACGTCCTGCGAGGAGCCACGGCACAAAGGCTTTGCAGGGCAACGGCTGCAGCCACGGCAGTTTCTGAAAGGAAAACAGGATTCTCTCTAACTTTAACTGCCTTCTTCAGTAAACGAGGTTTTTCAGGAAAGCGCCTGTAACTTCTGTCTAAGGAACAAGGCTGATGCCCGCAGGCTGTAAGGCTGTGGCACCCGCGAGCTCGCTCCTCTCCGTCTTCGTGCCTCCTAGTAACCAGTCGTGGCGAGAGCAACCACCGGCTTGACTCCCTCCGGCCCCCCCTGAACGGAAACTGCACGTCACTGATGGCGCTGCTCTGAGCACGGATGCCGGGGGCCGGGGGCCAGGCTGCCGCCAGCTAGTCATCCACTGTGATGTTTCGGAAAAGGTAGGCCATGGACTCTCCGTTGTGGATTCTCCGAATTGCTTCCGAAAGAATCAAACTGATATCCACAGTCTTGATCTTGGGACACTGCAGCTTCTGTATCTCGTGAGGGACAGTGTTCGTCACCACCACCTAGTTGGACAGCAATAGAAGAGCAGCGCTTACTGACTGTGTCCCAAGGCAGGCTCAGACAAGTGGCCCAAACAACCCTCACCCACAGGCCACATTTCCAAACCACAGCAGCTTGCTCCCCGAGTGCGGCTCTGAAGAACTAAATGTAAGGCTTTACACTGGGCAGGCGGGCGGTGAGGGAGGGCGCGAGCGCTCGCCCTGGGCCGGTACGCAGACGCGGGCCCAGCAGTCCAAGACCTCCGGGAAAGCAGCCAGGTGTCCAGAGGCGCTGCTGCAGTGCCTAATGATGTCTGAAGCAAACCTCGCAGACTATGCTCCTAATATACACCGGCCCCCCAGACTGCTACCAGGCCCCCCAGACCAGAGAAGAGAGACGAACAATTTTACACGACTGAGCCATTGGACCGTCCACAGAAAATACCGCAGCCAGCCTCGGCTCAGGCCCGCTCAGCCAGGCCCCAGAGCAGGGAACCGACCTCGTCGATGGAGGACTCCTCAATCAGGCGGGGGGCGTCTGCAGAGAGGATGCCGTGTGTGGCCATGACGTAGATCTTGTAGGCTCCTCTCTCTTTCAGGATCTCGGCAGCAGCAACGAAACTCTCCACGTCGTCAATGATGTCATCCTGAGGACGGCAGAGCTGGGATGAAGCCCCCGGGCTGTGCAGACCGCTCGTCCTCTCTGCTCTCCCTGCACTCATCCCGGAGGGCTCCCGTGGACTGTCAGCTGTGTGTCTGGGTCAAAGGCTGAACACCAGAACATGCACACCCAAGTGCCCTGCCTGTCCCCGTGTGTCTGCCGAGCCAAGAGCAGGGGAGCCCGCCAACCGAACATACTGGACGGCACGGCCAGGGCCGAGGGCTGCCGAGGCTCACTGGCCAGTGCATCTCGTGTTACCAGGGTCCCGCGTTATTCTGTAAAGGGGTCTAGTGTAAAGGACTGGTGACCTGCTAAGGAAGAAGATTACTCAAAACCAAGAATGCACCTGCCTTGGGACGCTCATCCTCATCTGTGAACATGGACCAGCTCAACTGTGGGTCAGTCCAGGCCCTAACACTAGGCGTGAGCAGGCGGGCTGGGCTGAGGGGCCTAGGACCCGTAAGATGAAGGTTATGGGGCTAGAGTTTCTTACGGGCGGTGTGGTGCTCTTTTTAATCCCTGTTCCTCTCTATAAAGTTTCCTGCTATTGCCATTCAAACTACCACTGTCACTAGAAATACAACCCGAGAGTGGACAACCTCCTATGAGCCACTAGTGTCACCTGCACTCAAAAGATGACGCGTGCCCGTACCACTATGATTGCGATGCGTCCTCCAACATCTCCGACGACGGTTATTGGTGGCTTCTCTTTGGCCATCATCACTAGAAAGACAAAACAGATCACAGATGGCAGCACTTCTGCTAGCCAGGAATCACCAGATAGATGCGACCACAATCCCATTCCCTGGAAGTGGTGGCAAAACCACTGACCTGCCAAAAATATAAAATAAGAGTGGGTTCTTCCTCAATGAACCTTGGGCCCCTCGGAAACAGCATTGCCTTGGACAGCACAGGCCAACAGAGATTGAAGGCAAGGCACAAGGGTAATTAAAAAAGCCCTTTTGCCAGAGGGTGCATGTCCTCGCTAGGGAGGGAGAGGAGAAAGCATCCCCCATGGGGAGTGGCCACACCACAGTCCCTTCTCCTCCGCCTCTCCGTCCTGTTGGATGGTGGGCATGCAAACAGAGCCCTGGTGTGCTCCCCAAGCCACCGCGTCTAGGACTTGAAGAGGGGTCAACCAGGTGAGATCTGGTTGGTTTAACGATCAGGCCACAGAACCAGCCCCATACACGTAGTTTTAAATTTCCTGGTACTGGGAACCAGCAGATAAAATAGTGGTTACATTGCTGGACTCCCACATGGCCAACTGTGGTTTGAGTCCTGGACCTGCTGGCTCCAGGGTCACACCAGGTGGGTGTGCGTGCATGCTCCAAGATGGAAGAGAATGGAGAAGGGATTGTGGCCACCCCCCAGGTTGATTTCTCACTTTTCCTCTGTTTTTCTCAGGTGAGCACATGCTTTGTCCATATCTGTTTTCTTAATTTTCAGTATCTACTCACTGTTTGAACAGAATCCTAACCTTTTTCCTGGTAAGTATTACTCAAATTTTTAACATTTTTTTTTTATTTTGACTTACTAAAGCTAAAACTGCTTTTCTTGAAATTAAAAAAAATCATTAAAAAATACCTACTTCATGTGCATAGTAAGTTATACTTACCGTGTAACTTATAGCTAGGTGCTACCTTCTAGATGTTGATTCTACTCACTGAGTTCTATGCTTAACGTCAGATATAGATAGATAGGGTTATATCAGCTGCATTTACTATTCAAAGTACTTAGATTGATTAAGATCTACTGTGAATTGGGACCAGCAGTTAGTGTAATGACTATGTCGCTGGACTCCCATGTAGTTGACCGTGGTTCGAGTCCTGAACCCGGTGGTTTAAACTCACGCTGGGCTTGTGTGCGTGCGTGCCCAAGATCCTGACAGGAGAATGGAGGAGAAGGGACTGCAGCGTGGCCATCCCCCATGGGGGTGGTTTCTCGCTTTCTGTCTCTCTGTTTCTCTCTGTCTGTCTGGTGAGTGCATGCGCCCTATAGCGAAAACATCTCCCCCCCCCCCCAAAAAAAAATCTACTGTGAATCAATAAAGTGTGGGAAAAAAGCATAATTGAATAAATAAATAAGAAAAAAAGAGCTATTTACATAAAAAAGTACTGCCATGTACGTCAAATAAAACAAGTTTTCTATTTAAATTATCCCCCAAAAAAGTTTTACTGGTACCAATTTAAAAAGTAAAAACGGAAGTCCACCACATGGTCCAGTGGTTAAGGAAAGTCAGATCCCACATGGTCAACCACAGTTCGAATCTCTCAGCCTCAGTAGTTAAAAAAACATGCTGTGTGTGTGTGTGTATATGTGTCCAAAATATTGACATGATGGAGAAATGGAGAAGAGACTGTGGCATGACCATGCCCTGCCCCCTCTGGCAAACACATGCACCCTCTGACAATTGAAAAAAAAAGGCTAAGGGACCAGCAGATAGCATAATGGTTACATCGCTGGACTCCCACATAGTCGACCATGGTTCAAGGCCCAGACTGGTGGCTTAAAATTCCCACAGCGTACAGGCCTGTGGCATGGCCATCTCCCCGGGGGACTGACTTCTCACTTTCTGTCTCTCTGTCTCTCTCTGATGAGTATACACACCCTATAGCAAAAATCTCTCTCTCTCTCAAAAAGCTGAAATTAATTGATTTTATTTTACCCATATATTATTACATATATAATAGCCAAAATACCATGTCGACCTCTAACTGACATCAAATTTGTTACTGGCTAGAACTATTAACAAAGTACACACTGTACTGTAATGGTCAGTGTTGAAGATGAGTATGGGTAAACCTTATTTAATTATCATATACTGTACGTGTACCTTAAAAACCACACTATGGCCCCAAAGATACACATAGAACATAGTAAAGCGAAATCACAGTAAGTGGGCAGATTGGTAACTGAGACGTTTTACACCTCTCTCACACTAAGGCTCTGCTATCTGGTGGGCATGCATTTTACACACAGCCTCTTGGTTGAAACCAGCCCATTTCCAGGGCCCAGTGGCCCCGTGAGACCACGAGTCACCAGCGTGCCGCACGGGTTGAAAGCTGGAACAGAGGATGGAGGATTTCGCCGGCAGCACTGCGCAAAATAGGAAAACCCAACTCTCGCTGAGCGCGGTCGAGACCGGAGCAAACAGCACTTAGAGAACCCAGGAGTGACAGGCCGCCAGGTCAGGGCGTGGCTCTACTTCGTCTCTCCCAGTAACCTGCTCTGACAATGGGGCTGCATTATCAGAGACACTACCGCGTTACTATCAGAGCGCCACACTACGACATAATCAGGGCTTCCTGAACATCAGGAACCCGAGGACAATAACTACAGCCCATCAGCTCTTCCTGACTTAGCTGGCCCTTAAAGCAGAGGCTTCTTATCTCACTGCAAAATCTTCATCTGGAAAAGGCCATCGGTGTGCAAAGTCAGTCAAAGGACACAGAAAGGAAGTACGAATTCAACTTCAAAAGGAGATTATAAATCAAGAGGAAAAAGGAATATTTCAAAAGAACAAGGTAGTCTACTTTTTGTTGTTGTTGTTGAGGTTTTGTTCAGGGTGCATGCTCTGGGGTGGGGGCAGTGAGAGGGAAAGTGAGAAATCACCCCCCAGGGGGGATGTCCATATCACAATCCCTTCTCCATTCTTTTCCTGGGATCTTGGACACACACACCAAGCACCTGGTGTGGTTTTCAAGCCACTGGGTCCGGGACTCGAACTGTAGTTGGTCGGCCATGTGGGAGTCCAGTGGCGTAGCTGCTATGCCATCTGCTGGCTCCAATATTCTATTTTTTCTTCAGAAGCTTTAATTTTTATTGTTGGCTATAGGGCGTGTTTGCTCACTGGAAAGAAACCAGGGTGGAGAATGAGAAAACACCCTCCTGGGTGGGTTCCCTCTTAGGATTGTGGCAGGTACGCACACATACTTGGCGTGTTTTTCATGCCACCACACCCAGGACTTGAACCACACAGTCAGACATGTGGGATCCACTGCCTTAACCACCATACTACCTGGCTGCCCCAGAAGCTTATTATTTGGAAACATTTATTAAATGAGTAGTGGAAAAGCGGGAAGAGAACGAAATTCAGGGTAACTACAGTTTGGTGATTAACAGCGAACAATCGATTCTAGCTGATTCCCACCCACTGGCCTGCGCTCCTCAAAGACCAGGTGTTCTCTGCACACCGGCGTATTCACTGAGCTGAAATTCAGCACTATTTTACTGGCACATTTTTCCTACTATGTCCAAACAGACTTTTTTCTCTGATTTCCCATCCCAGACACAGGCAATTCTTTCGTTTGGACAATCAAGGGGCCCTGCGTGTAAACGTCACTGAAGGGGAGGGTGGGGTGGACTGCAGCGTAGCCCACTTTCCCCGGGCAGCTCGGAAACCGCCTGCAGCAGGTGGTCACGCGGACCTTCCCGCTTCTCACAGCGACCTGGCCCGTCTCTGAACGCTCTTCTCTGTAAGAGATGGAAAAGACTGCAAGCCAGGACCTCCCATCGAAGGTCACAGCAGCCCCGACTCGGAGTGGAACGTGCTCCTGTCTGTGTGCAGCGACCTCCCCCAGACTCCTGCCGGTTCGAAATGAGAAACCAAGGCGCAGCCTCGGTCAAAGCTGGAAAATGATAAAAAGGCCGGTTCCCTTATATAACCATCCCCTACTCATATCTGGCTTTAGGGTCCGGATAAAACTGGGCACACAACTGGGGAGCTACTAAAAAAGACTTCACTGGGGCCAGCCGGTTGCATGGTGGTTAAGGTGGCTCAATGCCCACATGTCCAACTGTGTGATTTGAGTCCTGGACCCAGAGACTTGAAAAACATGTTGGGTGCACGTGCATGCACGTCCAAACTCCCAAAAGAGGGATAAGTGGAAAAGAAATCATGGCCTGACCGTCCCCCGTGGGCGTGCTCCCTCGCTTTCCTCTTCCCACAACCCGTCTCCAGTGAGCACATCAGCCCTCTGGCAAAAACGTCAAAAGTAAATAAAATGAATTGTGCAAAATTATTTGTGGTCAGAAATCACTGCTAGAACTACACCAGCTACGTAAAAATACCTTCAATTCATCAAATGATTTCCATGTTCTTATGAAGGAAGTAGTAAACTGTCTTTTGCTTTTAAAATTTGAATTTTCCAAGCAAAACAATGCTGTGTGTAGCCATCGTGAGATTACAACAGGATCAAGCATGCTTTCATAAGTGTGAGCACACATGTGCAGGCACACACACCTTCACCTTGCCCTAGAGTCAACGAACCAAACTCGACTTACTCTCCCAGAAAAGACAGCAAAAAGGGCGACGGTGATTATGCATTTTTTATCCATTTCGATGATCTTGGTCAATTTCTAATTCAATAGAATTTCAAACATTATCAGACTGGCGTGAAAAATACATACAGGAAACAGGGATATTGTAGAGCCAGGCCGGAGGCTGTATCCCTAACTACATGCAGGTGAGCCTAATGGCTAAGACAGGTGCTCAAGGGGATCTAACGTCTATTCTCACTTTAGCCCCGAAAGCCACACCTTTTCTTGTAAAAGTAACAAGGCAGGAAAAATAAGCCAAAGTGACTTCCTTCATTTTGTGATCTTAACTCTTGGTGAAAACTGACAAATACAGAGCAGTCTTCAGCAGAACCTCTGAGGTCCTATCCTTTCAAATTCATTAGGTGTTCTTGCCCATCTTCAGTAAGGAATAAAGTCTACCTTATAAAATAGAAAAACTGGACCAGACAATGGCATGGTGGTTAAGGTGGTTGGACTGCACATGGCTGCTTACACAGTTCAAGTCCCAGACCTGGCAGCTTGAAAACCATGGCAGGAACATGTGCGTGCACGCCCCAAGCCCTGGAAGGATGGAGATGGTGGAAAAAGGGCTGTGGCACGACCATTCCCCACCAGGGGTACTTTCTCTCTCTTTCTCCAGTGAGCATACACACCCTCTGGCAAAAATGTTTTAAAAATAATAATAAAATAAAATCTTAAGGTTTCACTTCTTCATTCACACAACTGCACATTTAACAAACTATTCTAAAATAGGGTTCCTGGACCTCAGCACTGCTGACATTTTGGCCGGACGGTCACTGTCAGCAGCACCTCCGGTCTACACCCACTAGGTGCCAGTAGTGCTCCACCTTCCTGCCCTGGCGACCTGAACAGCGAGACTAGCAGACACACGTGGGCAGGATGGCCCCAGGTTCAGAACTCTAGCTCTAGAAGAATGAGTTCCAGAAAGCTACAGTAGCTCATCTTTCTTTCTTTTTTCTTTTCTTTCTTTTTTTTGGGAGAGGTTTTTGCTATAGGGCGCATGTGCTCACCAGAGACAGAAAGTTAGAAATCTCACCCCCCGGAGGGATGGCCACGCGGCAATCCCTTCTCCTCCTCCTCAATTCTTCTCTCAGGATCTTGGGCACGCACGCACACGCACCCGGTGCGAGTTTAAGCCACCAGGTCCAGGACTTGAACCGCGGTTGACTACACGGGAGTCCAGCGATATAGCCATTACACCAACTGCTGGTCCCCAGTAGCTCATCTTTCTAAAAATGCAGACTCCAAATGCTTTCTTTGGCCTTGCCGTAACATACTACCCTGACCCTCATTACTAATAAACCCCTGGTCCACTGGTGTACAGATATGAAGCATACTTGGTTTAGAAGGCACAAGCACACATACAAGCAATATAGCTTTAACAGCTGTAAACAAAGGGCCAGCCAGTGACATGGTGGCTGACTGCATATGACTGACTGCAGTTCAAGTCCCAGACTCAGCAGTCTGAAAAACACACCGGGTGTGTGTGCGTGCGTGTCCAAAACCCCAGGAGGAGAATGGAGAAGGATTATGTTCTGGCAATCCCCTCTGAGGGGTGCTTTCTCACTTTCCCTCTCTACCGCTCTCTCAAGTCTCTCTCCAGTGAGCACATGCACATTATATTAAATTAAAACAAAACAAAACAAAACAAAACTTGTAGGGATCAGCAGATGTGTAATGGTTATGTCGCTTGACTCCAACGTAGCTGACCACGGTTCAAGTCCTGGACCCGGTGGCTTACATCTCACACCAGGCACATGTGCACGCATGCCCAAAACCCCAAGAGGAAAATGGAGAAGGAACTGCAGCATAGCCATTCCCCTGGGGGTGATTTCTTGCTTTCTGTCTCTCTGTTTCTCTCTGTCTCTCCCACAAGTGCATCTGTCCTGTAACAAAAAGCTCTCTCCAAAAAAAAAAAAAAAAAAAAAAAGCCACTGCAAACGTACCAGTGCATGCATGAAGGGCTGCATTATTTTACAGTGTTCCCATGATGCACAGAGAAGACTGCAAGGGATACACTGCTCACAGCCCTAAGTAACAAGACAAGCTCTCAGGATGGAGAATCTCGCCGTCCGAAACATCGTGCTACCCCTCACATAGCAACATCTAACGAATCATCTCTGACTCAGTATCTTGTTGGTTTTTAGCCTGTACAGACAGTCACTTATGGAAGGGTTAAGACGAGGTTAAGCACAGGCGGTGATGTGCAGAAACAGAACACGTACGCTCTGCAGCTCAGATCCAGACTCCCAAATGCCATTCTCCACGGAAGGCATCGGACACCTTGGACAGAAAGTGCGAGATGCACGAGGGACGTCTAGTTATGCCAGAACAGGAGGAAGTACCCAAAACAATGGGTGCGTGTCAAAGGACGCAGGAGGGTGGAGTTCTCTATGGCCAAGTCTGAGACAACCAAAATACAACAGCAGGGAACTATAACCCAATGAATAAAATATCCATACAGATAAAACGAACGAAAGGAAACAGAAAGCGTTCTTACATTAGAATGTCAACCCTCAGATGTTCAAGGAAGGAGGGAATTAGAAAAATGAGCATTTGAAAACATTTAGCACAAACTGATTCAGGTAAGAATCAATAGCTGCCAAGTTTTATGAGAAACATTTGCACAGTCTTAACAAATGACACTATTCCTCACACAGGGAAAAGAACTAATTGTATAGACACGGCCCTAGCCAGCGGTCCACATCAACGCCACCAGCAACGGGGCACATCACGTGTTTCCTGTGTTACTCCTGCCAGAAATGCACAGTCTGAATCTCATCACAAGGACACAAACAAGCCCCAATTAAGGGACAGTCTACAGAATCACTGGCCTGTGCTGTTCGAAAGCATCAAGGTCACAAGAGACAGAGTTCAGAGGAGCCATTCCAGACTGAATGAGACTAAAGAGAAATGACAACTGAATGCAGTGTGACCCTGGGTCAGGTCCGGGGCCAGAAAACAAGGTTTTCCTTTCATTCTACAGGGCACTGCGGGACAACTGCTGAAATCTGAGTGAGGCCTGGAGGTTACATAATAATAGTACCGCAAGGTTAGTCTTCTGAGGCTGACAATTATATTTTGTTTTTAGGAAACATAGAGTGGAATACTTAGGAATAAAGGAGAATTACATTCGCAACTCACACATGGTTTAAAAGATTAAAAAGGCCCAGCCAGGGACCTGGAGATTAAGGTAGTTGGATCCCACACGGCTGACTTCGTGGTTCGAGTCCTAGACTCAGTAGATTAAAAAAAATGCCAGACACACGTGCATGTGTGCCCAAAATCCTGAGTGAAGGAGAAGGGGCTGTGGTGTAGACGTCCCCCCTGGGGTGGGGGGATTTCTCACTTTTGCTCTCTTTCTCTCTCTCCAATGAGCCCACACACCCTACAGCAAAACTTAAACAAATAAATTTTAAAAAGATAAACTAATATATACCTAAACGCTAACTTCGGGGACTCTGAATGAAGAGTATAGGAGAAATCTGCACTGTGCTTTCAACTGTTCTCTGTATCTGAATTTCGTTCAAAATAAGAAGCAAAAAAAAAAGGAAAAGAAAAAAAAAAACCACAAAGTGGTCTTCCAACCCTGGCTTTATCAGCCCTGGCTGGCTGTGTCTGCTTCCTAGGTCAGCAGAGTAAGGGACAGTCCCCACAGCAGGGCTGTAAGAGACCACGCAATGATCCACGACCACGCTTCGACAAGCACTTGGTGTATAAACAGGCTCTGCAGAGGTTTGTGACCAAGCTTCGTTTTTCCTAGTGAAAAACAAAAATACCAATGTATCTATCAACAGGGGCCTGATTAAATAAATTGTGGTATATCCATAAACTAGACTACTGTGAAACTATAAAATAAATAAATCTGTATGTAGTGATCGAGAAGAGCTATTGAATAATTTCATAAAAAAGAACCAGCAGACGGTGTAACAGTTACATCGCTGGACTCCCATGCATCAACCCCTGCTCAAGTCCCAGGCCCAGCGACTTAAACCTCATGCCGGGTGCATGTGTATGTGTGTGCCCAAAATCCCGAGAGGCAAATGGAGAAGGAACTGCAGAATGGCCATCTCCCCCAGGGGGTGATATCTCACTTTCCCTCTCACTCTGTCTGTCTCTTTCTCTGTGAGCACATGAGCCCTATAGCCAAAAATCTCTCTTAAAAATAGTAATAATAGGGGGCAGCAGGTGGCATGTTGGTTAAAGGTGCTGGACTCCCACACGGCTGGCTGTGGCCGAGTCCCAAACCTGGCAGCTTGCTTTCTCTCTCTTTCTCTCTCTCTCGATCTCTCTGCTCCTCTCTGGCCACATTTAAATAAATAAATAAATAAAGATAAATTTAAAAACAATAATTTTATAAATGAGGGCGGGAGGAGCAGCACAACACAATAGTATTGTACAATAATGTATACAATATACTAGGATTAATGTGGCAATGAGAACAAGAAACCCGTATTTGCTAATGTACACACAAAGCCTCTGAGTGGAGACCCAAGATGCCCACAGTGGAGGGCAAGGCGAGAGGTTGGGGGAGGCCAGGAAGCTCTGCACTGCGAAGGATTTTAAACTGCTGGGATTTTGAAATATGTGGCTATAGTATGTATCTGAGAATTTTAATTGTGAAATCCTTACAAAATAAACAAAATCCTGATACCAAAAATTTAAATGAAAAAGTCTATTACTTATTTTCCCTCATGTTAACATTTCTGACGTTGAACTTAAAGCAATGAGGGATTTATGGCGTGAGAAACCAGAATGCTTGCACCTGCGATAGGAGCCCGTCTGAAACAACCCCAGGTGGAACCACTCTGCTCGTTCTTCACTCTTTAAGCTCCACGATTCGGAGGCATGGCAAATACACACAGATTTTAAAAAGAAATAATCTCCTCCTCCTAAAAATCATAAACGTATCTTGCAGTGTAGAATGCAGTGACTGCCATGTAAGTAAATTGCTTTCACACTGCTGGGTTCGTAATAGGAAGGGAGGCAGGTATTGCGTCAAAGGGTTTTATTACCAAAGTAGGCACTACACGTGGTTGATGGCTAGGCCTGGGGTCTGCTCAATGGCCGCCATCAGCCATCTTACCAAAGCAGTAGTGCCCCATCCCTTGTCTGCAGAGAGATGGCCCAAGACTCTTTCTGAGCTGCAGAGAGTAACAGACCCTGTATATAAAAGGTATGTTTTGTGCTCGCTTCGGCAGCACATGTACTAAAGACCTGCAACGATACAGAGAAGATTAGCACGGCCCCTGTGCAAGGATGATGCGCGAATTCGTGAAGCGTTCCATATTTAAATATATATATATGTTTATCCTACACATGCATGCCTCTGATAAAGTTTCATTTATAAATTAGGCACAGTGAGAAATTAACAACAATAACTGATAACAACATGAGACAATTATATACTGTGAAAAAATTTATATAAATGTGGTCCCTCGCTGTCCCTGTCCCAGCTTCTTCAAAATAGCTTAATGTAGGGCCAGGTGGGTGGCATGGTGGTTAAGGTGGCTGGATCCCACATGGCTGACTGTGTGGTTTTAGTCCAGAGCCAATAGCTTGAAAAACAAGCCACGGGTGTGTGTGTGTCTGTGTGTGTGTGTGTGTGTGTCCCAAAATCTCAAGAGGAAAACGAAGGGGGAGGGGATGTGGCGTGGCCATCCCTCCAGAAGAGGCTTTTTCACTTTCCCTCTCTCTTTCTCCAGTGAGCACAAGTACCTTACAGCGAATGAAAATGTGTGTGTGGGGATCAGCAGATGGCGTTAGACTCCCACATAGTCGACCATGGTTTGAGTCCTGGACCTGCAGGCTTAAAGCTCATGCCAGGCCTGTGTGCATGTGTGCCCAAGATCCTGAGAGAAGAGGAGAAGGCACTGTGGTTTGGCCATCACCCTGGGTAGGGGGGAGAGAGGGAGATATTTCTGTCTATCTCTCCAGTGAGCGCACATGCCCTATAGCAAAAATCTCTCTTTTTTTTGGGAGAGGTTTTCGCTATAGAGCGCGTACGCTCGCCAGAGAGACAGAGAGAGACATAGAGACAGAAAGCGAGAAATCACCCCCCAGGGGGGATGGTCACGTGGCAATCCCTTCTCCATTCTCCTCTCGGGATCTTGGGCATGCACGTACACGTGCCTGGCGTGAGTTTTAAGCCACCGGGTCCGGGACGCGAACCGCAGTCGATTACGTGGGAGTCCAGCAACATAGCCATTATGCTAACTGCTGGTTCCCGCAAAAATCTCTCTTAATGGGACCAGCAGGTGGCGCAGTGGTTAAGACGTTGGACACTCCCACATGGTTGACCATGGTTTGAGTTCTGGACCTAGGGCTTGCTTTATCCCTCTCTCTCTTTCTCTGGTCAAAATAAAATAAATGAATGAATAAACAAAATTAAATAATTCTTTAAAAAAAATCTCTCTTAAAAAAAATTAAAATTAAAAAAAATAGCAAAACGTACCGCTCTGTGGGTAACTGAAACCTCAGAACACAAAACTGCAGAGAAGCAGGGAACGTACTGTATAAACCTGAAGATTTCACACCACCACAGATAATTTTTTTTTTTACTAAAGCAAGCTGTCTGAATACCGAGTGTTACTCAGTTCAGCTCAACAGTCCTTACAATCTAAAAATATGTGCAATACGTCCAGGCTCCTGTTAAGGGGGAGATCGATGCAAGACCTCCCACTGCTTCAATAGCAAGTCAGCCAGTGTTAACTGCACAGCCGTTAACTGCTAGCAATCCCGCTACTAAAGCTTTCTTCCATTCACAGATAAAATAAAGTCACAGAGCCGATCTTACGTGGCAACTCCAGGCCCGGGTGCACGGTAGCATTCTTAACCATAGGGGGAGAATGACGGCCGTCATCCATGTCCAGCTCCGTACACTGAGCTTCTCCGTGGATTACAGCTAACCCCAGGCGCAGCCTCTCTGCATAGGACTGGGCTCTACGACAAAGACGGAAAGAAAACCTAAGCATTGCTAATCGATCACTAAGTGAAAGCAGCATTCAACATGTCAGAGACACACAGAGGGTCATTTACACAATCAGAATGCGGGGCCCAGGCCAGAATGTAGGACGTGCGTGGGCTGGTACCGGGGCCAGTGTCCGCTGCTAGATCATTTTGGCTCTATCCTTTGTCCAGTATTCTTTTTTCTTTAAGAGAGATTTTTGCTATAGGGCGCGTGCACTCGCCAGAGAGACAGAAAGTGAGACATCACCCCCAGGGGGATGGCCATACTGCAATCCTTTTTTCTCCGTTCTCCTCTAGGGATCTTGGGCACGCACGCACAGGCGCCTGGTATCCGGGACGCGTACCACGGTCAACTACATGCGAGTCCAGCGACATAACCATTACTCCATCTGCTGGTCTCACCTGTCCAGTGTTCTAACAGTCACCTTAGAAGCCACTGCCCAGAAGTGCTCAGAGCCCCACTCTTTTCCTTTCCTGAGAACTTGAAGGAAGGTTTTCATATACCCCCAGAGGAAAACCGACAACTCGGAGATCCGCTCATGCGGTTTGGGTTAGAACCACGTTTCCCGGGTCATGCTATGATAGCCCTGGGCTCCCCACTAGCTCTAACTTTTGGAAGTGCCCCAGAGACTTGTACAAATGCCTCATTTTTACCTTTTTGCAGCATCCGGAGACTTAGCTACAATGACTGCATTTCTGTAATTTTGGATCTGGATTTGGAGAAAAAACAAAAAATACTGAAAAGTTATCAAAAATAACATCTGGATTCTGGCATTACTTTTCTCCTCTTACAAGAATGATTCACAAAGCAACCACGTATGGTAGAATTTCATTCACACGTTAAACATTCTTCAACATTTATCAATTAACAGCCCTGCAAAAAGCATTGCTACACCAAGAAAATAAAAATGAACTCTTAACACCTTCATTCTAGAAAACATAAGCAAATAGCCAAAGTTACTTAGAAGGAAACCCATTTGTAAGGCCTTGTAGAAACAGGGTCCTCCCTGACTAAATGCTGGGCCTCTGCAGCCTCTGGCATTAAGACTGACAGGAAAGACCATCTGAGGGCCTTTCGACCTTGACATCGGATCCGAGAGCGGAACTAAAGGGGTCTCCTTGAGGGCAGTGGGGTGGCTGTGGCTCCTCACTTCTTCCTGGATATACTGAAGCAGGAAAGGTGAGGCTCTAAGGTTGTCCACGGGAAAGCTGAAAAAGCCTTGTATTTCCTTCTGATGGAGATCCATAGTGATAATGTGAGTTAGACCTGAAAGTTTAAAACAAAAAATTACAAAGTTCATCCCTTCAGGTTAATGGCTACAGTGGACACGAACTAGATGCCCAACTCCTGTGCCCTACCAGGAGACTGGCGGCATGGGACATGGTGGACAAGTCTGGGACGGACGGGCTTTCCTGCCAACCTTCTTAGCGCTTACCGAACAATTGAGTGTCTTAAGCCTAACGTGAAAAACCTGACATTCCACACGAACAAAGAACTAACGCTGAGGAAAACGTGCTTCCCTCTGCTCTTATTATTTTTTGGTGCTGAAAACAGAGAAAAGAAAAAACGCAAATATGAAATTAAATATCTAAGCAATAATGGATGTGAAAAACAGTGAGGCCTTGATTAAAGACTCTACAAAGAAGTGTTAGTGAACTATGATTGGCGTAGGAATAAGAAAGCAAAAGCAAAGTAATAGGAGGCATGCGAGAAGAAAATAATTCATATAAGACAAGATGAAGTTTGGAACAAGTTCTGTATGTGATTAAAGAATGGTTCAAGTATTCTCAGAGAAACAATCAAGACATACTTTTTTTAAACCACTTTTTAAAGAATCATTTAATTTTATTATTATTACTACTACTACTATTGTTGTTGTTTTGAACCTGCTATAGGGCACATGCGCTCACCAGAGACAGAGGGAAAGTGAGAAAGCAAGCCGCCGGGTCCGGCACTCAGACTGCAGTCAGCCATGTGGGAGTCCAGCACCCCAACTACGGCGCCTGCTGGCCTCTGAAGACACACTCTTCCGGCCAAAGATACGGCCGTAAATACGGTGCCCACGGCTAGAGGTCACTATGAAACTGCCAGATCGAAGAACTAGTGTCACTCGTTCCCTCCAGAAACACTACACCTTTTATAGAGAAGGAAAGTCAAATATGTTTCTTCCTGAGAACTCAACTTACGTTAAAAGTTTTAAAATAAGAGACGGATAAAAACTCGCTAACTATAAGGTAGTATTATACCTGGCTTACAGGCCAGAAAATATGCCAGCGCTGAGAATGAGGGCAGTGGGAAGGAGCGGCTGCACAGAAAGGCCCTCGGGCAGGAGGAACGGGACACGTAAGCTGAAGTCGTCAAAGAAAAAGCTGCTTCTGGGACTCTGGAGATAAGGCAGAATTTCACTAACTACGGCAAATACATAGATCTAGACATGAAGCTCACAAGGGCGCCAGCTAAAACTTCAGTAAGGACAATATGAAATGGAAAAGAAACGAGAAAACAAGTTTTTTAAGTCCATGATTAGAGAAGAATAAAAAACACTGAAGTGATATGACTAAAGGAAGACAAAGAGGAAAGAGAAAAATAAGGATTTAGACCTAAGCTCACACATCTCTAATCCAATTCTACAAAAGGAAACCTAAGAAAAGGTAATCAGTGGACACCATGTAAAAAACCGGGACTCCAGCTAGATGTCTGAGGTGTGGACTGATCTCGAACAGGGGAGGGCCCTGGATGAAGTGCTGCCCGGGTCTCGGCACGCACCTGCTTTCGCCAGCATGGACGCCAGGAGCTTGCACACGATGGAGCCCCTCTTCCTCATCTTGCTTTGCTTGCTGTAGGGGAAGTACGGGATGACGCCAATGATGTTCCTGGCGCAGGCGGTCTTCAGCGCATACGCCATGATCAGAAGCTCCATCACAGCTGTATTCACGTCTCTGAAACAGTTACAGTTTGTAACTTGGAGATTAATTCTGAATATTCACCCCTGGAAGGGATCGTTTATTTCAGCTACGTAATATAGGCTGCCAGGATGGGTGCTACCTCCAGAATGGGAGACCCACCCGCCCTTCTATTCAGCTGCCATTGACAAGACTCGGGTTTTTTCCCCTTGCCGAGAGTGGAGAAGGGATGATCTTTGAAACTTTTTTTTTTTTTTTTTTTTTTTTGAGGCTTTTGCTATAGGGCGCGTGCACTTGCCAGCCAGCCAGACAGAGACAGAGAGACAGAAAGCGGGAAATCACCCCCCAGGGGGGATGGCCACGCTGCAATCCCTTCTCCTCCACTCTCCCCTCGGGACCTTGGGCACGCACACACACGCGCCCGGCGTGAGTTTAAGCCGCAGGGTCTGGGACGCGAATCGCGATTGACTACATGGGACTCCAGCGACATAGCCATTACGCTAACTGCTGGTCCCTTGAAACTATTTTTAAAAACCTCCCCATTCTTCCTTCTCTGAGATACATGGATTCCCAAGTTACGCAGACAGACCAGGCAGGAACCGTCTCTGAAAGCCACTCGGAGAACAGCCATTTCCAGCGAGGATGGATATGGACCGCTGCCCTTTGCCACGGCTGCTCACACCGAAGCTGGGCTCTGCCTCGGGACAGGTGGGAGCCTCGAACACGTGAGCCTGCTCTCCTTGGTGCACTTCCTCACGCTCCAGCCGCCCTGCTCCTCCTCAAGTGTCCCTCAGACACGTGGGAGTCAGGGCTCCATCGCCCCTCCCTAGCCTCCGTCATGGTTCCTACGCACAGGAGGTGCAGGTTCTTAGAGCAGCACATGTACGTGCGTGCCCAAAATCCCGATGAGAATGGAAGAGAAGAGGCTGTGGTGTGGCCATCCCCCGGCGGGTGATTTTTCACTTTCTGTCTCTCTCCATCTCTCTGGCGAGTGCGAGCACCCTATAGCAAAAACGTCTCTCTCTCTAAAGAAAGGTGCGACTGTTTCGGGAGCTCAATGTCACGTCACTGAAGGCACTCCCCGCGGGCTGCTGGCCTTCCGGTTCTCGCCTCCCCTCTGAAATCATGAGAGCAGTGTTCTCGTCCACACTCCCAACACTCCCAAATGAACAGGGCCCTGGGTCTGGCATCAAAAGGGCAGAAGACAATCTTCTGATAAAACCAGGATAAAACAATTTTCAAACACTTTCAAGGACCTTGAGGATTCATAAGGCTTGATCAATTTTACATCACTCGACAAATATTCTCTGAGCACCTTAGTCAAGCACTGTGTCGGGAGTGGGGAAATAAAACGGGAAACCCCACCTAGGAAGGCTGAGGCCTGCCTCGGATCAATGACGCATTTCTTAGAGGAGCCCCCCTAAGCTCACCTAAGAAAGTTCCCCTTACAAGACTGTTATGCTCGGGAACCAGCAGTTAGCGTAATGGCTATGTTGCTGGAATCCCACGTAGTCAACCGCGGTTCGCATCCCGGACCCGGTGGCTTAAAACTCACGCCGGGCGCGTGTGCGTGCATGCCCAAGATCCCGAGAGGAGAATGGAGGAGAAGGGATTGCGGCGTGACCATCCCCCCGGGAGGTGATTTCTCGCTTTCTGTCTCTATGTCTCTCTCTGTCTGGCGAGCGCACGCGCCCTATAGCAAAAACCTCTCCAAAAAAAAAAAAAAAGACTGTTACGCTCGATCCACAGGGCACCCTCTCCGCTCCCTTGGCAGAGCCTCTAGAAGGAACCCTGGGAGCTCCTGCATGTTGTGCTGTGAGCCTGCCTATCCCCAGAGGGAGTCCATACCGGGACCAGAGAGCAGGCAACATGCACCAGGAGAATGTCCTCTTCCACGGGCAGGCTGCTCGTCAACTTCAGAGATAAAATGAGAGGGCCAGCAGGTGGTGTAGAGGTTAAGGTGGCTGGATCCCACGTGACCAACAGCGTGGTTCAAGTCCCAGATCTGGTGGCTTGAAAAAACACACTGGGCATGTGTGTATGTGTGCTCAAAATCTCAAGAAAAGAATGGAGAAGAGAATGAGGTGTGGCCATCCCTGCTGGGGGGGTGATTTCTCACTCTCTCTCTCTTTCCGACGCGCACACACACAACCTACAAAGCAAACTTAAAAAAAAAAAAAAAAATCCCTCCAGTCCCAGCCCCTTATTGGTGTCGTTCACCCAGAAGGTGAACGACAGGGCCTTCATCACCCTGGTCTGGCCCGCCCGCTGACAAATAGCGGACAAGCTGGAGGCCAGACAGCTACTCTGTGGGCTAGCAGAGTGAAGAGGGATTGACTGGCAGCTTGTTTACCTGCCCTAAGAATGTTCCAACATCTTGGCTAGTTCCTGCTGCCTGTGTGTCTAAGTAGGACGATCTTAACTGTTTACCAACTATATTCTCTTCCCTAAGATAACCACTCTGTATTGGATCTAGCCCTATCACTACCAGTTTGGATACGCAAAAACTGAGGTGAGGTGAGGAATCAGGTCCAGTATAGACACTGGTTAAACTACTCAGACTGTGAATCTAAGAACCGGGACCATGGCAGCGGGGTGGCACTCCTCCTGCCCTCAATCCCGAGGAGTCACCACAGCAAGTAAGAGTGAGCGGCAAAGTCACACAGTTCTTTACTTTTTTTTTGGAGAAGTTTTTGCTATAGGGTACGCATGTTCACCAGAAAGACAGAGACAAAGTGAGAAATCACCCCCCAGGGGGGATGGCCACGCCGCAATCCCTTCTCCTCTCGGGATCTTGGGCATGCATGCACACGCTCCCGGTGTGAGTTTAAGCTACCGGGTCCAGGACTCAAACCATGGTCGGCCACATGGGAGTCCATCAACATAGCCATTACACCAACTGCTGGTCCCCCGAGAAATGATCGTGTAAAGGGGTAATGGCACAGTGTAACAGACTAGGAATTCCATTAGATTTGGATTGTGTTTTGGAAAGCATTTAGTTTTACATGCCAACAAACATATAATTTGGAAAAACTTTTAATTACTGGTCATATGAAAAGATAGCGAGTCCTACCCTAAAGGGCTTCAGAGAAAAGGAGCACACACAGCAGTGCCAACTCTTACCTGGGTATCGTCTGTATAATGAAAACATCTTGGCCACGAACGGATTCTTTTATTTCGACCCTTGTTTCTGCAAAATAAAAGTGTTCTGAAGTTCTAAGAAAAACACCTCATGTTGCAGTACTTGACAGCATTTGGAAGAAGTAAAATTAATCTAAACCAAAGCTTCACTGGGTGCAATAAAATAAATTCTAATAGGCTTCAGAATGACGTGTACGTATGTAAAAAGTACTCAGAGCTGGACAGCAGCACGGCAGTACACGGGGCGCTGTGTGAGGCTGACGGCAGGGAAGGTTCTGGATGAGTGCCAGGAGAGCTCCCTGAGTGCAGAGAGCACAGAGCTGCCCTGGGGGGATGGTGGCACCTGGACTCTGCTGGGAGTCACGTCTCTCTCTCATGCGTGCACTCATGGAAGAAATAAGTAAAACTTTAAAGAACAGGGGCCAGCAGGTAGCATGGTGGTTACAGGCACTGGATTCCCACATGGCCGACCGTGGCTCAAGTCCTGGTCCTGGCGGCTTGCTCTCTCACTTTCCCTCTCTGTCTGATCAAACTGAAAAATAATAATAATAATAATAATAATAATAATGCTAAATAATATAAACCTTAGGGACCAGCAGTTGGCATAATGGCTATGTCGCTGAACTCCCATGTAGTCGACCGCAGTTCGAGTCCTGGACCCAGTGGCTTAAACTCACGCAGGGCATGTGTGTGCATGGCCAAGATCCCCAGAGGAGAATGGAGGAGAAGGGACTGCAGCATGGCCATCCCCCTAGGGGGTGATTTCTCACTTTCTGTCTCTCTGTCTCTCTCTCTCTGTCTTTCTGGTGAGCGCATGTGCCTATAGCCAAAAAAAAAAAAAAAAAAAAAAAAAAAAACCTCAAAAAAAGAGAAAAACTTTAAAGAACAGCCAAGTTATGGGTGAAATGTGCCAAAAACAGAAAACTGACCAAAAGTCTACATAAAGTCTCTAGGTACCCCCGCAAAAAAAAGACCTTCACCAAACAAAGACATAAACAGGATGAGCAGGATGTGCAGGATGAACAGGGTGCCGAGGAAGAGCCGGTGAATACAGCCCAAGGTCAATGTCCTCATGGTGCTTCCAACAAGCACTGCAGCCTCCTCTGTGCCAGAACCTGTGCTGGAGGAGCGAGAGCCAGCGGCAAAGACAGAGCCAGGAGAGATGACACAGCCCCGAGGGCCAGCCACGCCCATGCCAGAGGACGGCCGGCATGATCAAGAACACGGAAAGGAAGGGTTCGACCTACCCACTGTGAGATCGCTGGCCACCAGTGAGGAAAACGGGTAGGGCGAGAGTGGCCCCAGGGAGGTGATCCGGCTGTTTCTGAAAGAGCCTTGACAAGTCAGAAGAGGTAGGCAGGACGAGTGGCAGCGGGCGTGGACAGACATGGCAGGACGTAAGCTGTGTTATGGTGGAGAGCCAGGAGCGCAGGGAGCGCCTTAACACAGATACGCTTTTTTTTTTTTTTTCTTTTCTTGGAGAGGTTTTTGCTATAGTGCACGTTTGCTCGCCAGAAAGACAGAGAGAGACAGAGAGACAGAAAGCAAGAAATCACCCCCCGGGGGGATGGCCACGCCACACTCCCTTCTCCTCCATTCTCCTCTCGGGATCTTGGGCACACATGCACATGCGCCTAGCGTGAGTTCAAGCCACTGGATCCGGGACTCGAACTGCAGTCGACTACATGGGAGTCCAGCGACATAGCCATTACGCCAACTGCTGGTCCCACAGATACACTCTTTGTGCTAGCTCTGCAGGCATGCGAGAGCTCTAAGCAAAGACAGGATCTACTGCTGGGCTTTCCAGAAAGAAACCTGGGCGTAGCCAGGAAGGTCAGGAGAGGCCTGTCAGACCCACGAGGTGCTCCATGGCTGGAGCACGTGGCCTGGCCTCCCCTGTAAAGAATGAGCACCAACCGGCTGCGGCCGCGCTCTCGCAGAGCCAGTCGCTAGACTCCTGCTTTGATCTGTCCTTTCTCAAACCACAACCCTTTCCCTCGGGTACCCTATCTCTTTGCCCTTGGGCAGGGGCACGAGAGGTGTGAGGACAGATGTGATCCAAGTTGAGGCAAGTGACCAGGCAGAACCTGGATTTCAAAGGGCCCCAGGCAATGGCTAATGGAGAAGGGACTCCAGCCTACAAGGTGGGAGTAAGGCGGCCATAGAAGGAAATACCTGATGGGGCCAGCAGATGTATGACAGTTATCTCACTGGACTCCCACATAGCCAAGTGTATGGTTCGAGTCCCTGACCTGGAGGCTTGAAACTTACACCAGGTGCAGGACTAGCAGTTGGCGTACTAAGTCACTGGACTCCCATGTAGCTGACCGTGGTTCAAGTCCTGGACCCGGTAGCATAAACTCACACTGAGTGCATGTGCATGTATGCCCAAGATCCCGAGAGGAGAATGGAGAAGGGATTGTAGTGTGGCCATTCCCCCTAGAGGGGTGATTTCTCACTTTCTGTCTGTGTCTCTGTCTTTCTGGTGAACGCATGCACCCTATAGCAAAAATGCCTCCGGAAAAAACAAAACAAAACAAAACACAACTTACAGCAGGTGCATGTGCATGCGTGCCCAAAATCCCAAGGGGAGCATGGAGAAGGGAGTGGGGCATGCCCATCCTCTCAGGGAGGTGATCTCTCATTTTTCTTCTGTTTCTCTCTCTGGTGAACACACATGCCCTAAGGCAAAAATTTCTACAAATTAAAAAAGAAAGTAAAAAATATTTGCACTTTAGAAAGATCTCAGTGAAAGTGCACAAAACAGATGGGCGAGGCCAGATGTGGAGGTAGGAAAATGTTAATAAGCTACTTCAACCGCTCAGGAGAGACAAAGGCCTCAAACGGTGACAGAAGGGTCTTCATTAAACCAGCTTCTCCTCCTCCGGCACCTCAGCTCGTGAGATCCCCGAACGCATCAGCAGGAGTTAAACTGCCGGAGTACCTCGCCAGTGCACCTGGATGAGGAAACCGCTTCAGTTTTCACCTTTTCCTTTATTCATGAAGGCACGCGTGTGCGCCCACGAGAGCAAGGGTGAGTGTGCGTGTCCGTGAGAGAAAGGCACAAGCACCCTCCATCGGGGCTGGTCATACTGCAAGGTGCCCCGGCCCCTCCACCGCTCGTCCTCCCGCCCCTCAGATCTTGGGCACTCGTGCATATGTCCAGTGCACTTCAGGCTGACCCAGCCAGAGATTCAAACGAGTCACCGTGTGGGGTCCAGCCCCTTGGATCTGTGCGCTGCAGCTAGGCCACAGAGCCAGCTTCAGGTTTTGAAATAATAACATCTGACTTCCCCAGCAGTAGATAAATTCCTAAAGTCACCAAGAAAAAGCTGCTAACTGTGGAAGCTGCACAAAAGGCAGCTGGGGGTTGATTATATCGCAGGCAACATGCACATCCAGGAGTGTGTGCATTCCACTCGGCCGGCCACTCAGTATCCCTTCCTTTTCAAGTACTTAGCCTGTTTAGATCCTCAAACATCCCATGTCCTAGAAATTCATCTCCTTGAGCCACTGATAGTTACAACTTTGAAAGAGAAAAGAGGGACCAGCAGTTGGCATAACGGCTAATGTCGCTAGACTCCCATGTAGTCAACTACAATTCAAGTCCCGATCCGGTGGCTTAAACTCACACTGGGCGCATGTGCGTGCGTGCCCAAGATCCCAAGAGGAGAATGGAGGAGAAGGGATTGCGGCGTGGCCATTCCCTCTGGCAGATTATTTCCTGCTTACTGTCTCTCTGTCTGTCTCTGGCGAGTGTACGTGCCCCATAGCAAAAAAAAGAAAAGAAAAGAAAAGAAAGCATTGAATCATAAGCCCAGGCTTTCAATTTTGCAGAAGGAATTCCAGATTATTTTACACTAATTTATCTCTGCAATGAAAGAGAACACTGTCATCCTAGTATGTGGTCCAGCTGGGAGGTTTAGGACACAGCGTCCCCAGGACAGGAGCCCCAGCAAAGCCCTTCATCACTATCAGTGAATGTAATACAGTTCTCCATATAACCTTTTTTTTTTTTTTTTTTTTTGAGAGGTTTTCACTATAGGGTGCGTGCGCTCGCCAGACAGAGAGAGACATAGAGACAGAAAGCGAGAAATCACCCCCCAGGGGGGATAGTCACGCTGCAATCCCTTCTCCTCCATTCTCCTCTCGGGATCTTGGGCACGCACGCACACGCGCCCGGCATGAGTTTTAAGCCACCGGGTCTGGGACTTGAACCGCGGTCGACTACGTGGGAGTCCAGAGACATAGCCGTTATGCTAACTGCTGGTTCCCTCCATATAACCTTGAGGGCAGCAAAAAATGGGCTGCCAGCCCAAGGTGAGTGCTATCAGAGACAGGAAACAACTTGGAGATGAACAGAAGTAAAAGGAGATTTTTCTTAAACAGAATTATTCTATTGAACTAACTTTCTTTCTTTGCTTATTTATTTATTTATTTTTAATTTGACCGGAGAGGGACAGAGAGACAGAAAGTGAGAAAGCAAGCCACCGAGTCCAGGACTTGAACTGCAGTCAGCCACGTGGGAGTCCAGCGCCCTTAACCACCATGCCACCTGCCGGCCCTGCGATTTTTTTTTTTGATTAGAGGTTTTTGTCATAAGACGTGTGTGCTTGCCGAAGAGAGAGACACAGAGACAGAGACAGTGAGAGGGAAAGTGAGAAATCAGCCCTGGGGGGGAAGGCGACTTTTTAATGTCATTACTACCTAGTACCAGATTGCTCTTGGCGACCTATAAGAGAAATAAATGTTAAGAAGTACTTATCAATACAATCCGATGTAGAAGAAAAAATTTACCTTATGTATCTTTGTAGAGAAAGAAAGAAGTCAAAAGGGAAGGGAAGGTGTGACGCTCGGGCCTCTAACCTTGAACAGCACACAGGAAGTTTCGCCTTACACACGCATAACAACTGTCTTAAAAATGTGGCTGCTGATGAAATAGTTTGAAGAAAGGATGTTTAAGAAGTAATTTTGGGGGACCAGCAGGTGGTGTGGTGGTTGAGGTGCTGGACATACCCACATGGCCAACCATGGTTCGAGTCCTGAACATGGCGGCTTGCTTTCTCACTTTCCCTCTCTCTCCCTCTCTGTTTCCCTTTGGTCAAATTAAAAAGTAAATGATGAATAAATAAAATTAAAAAAAAAAAGAAGTAATTCTGGGGGGTCAGCAGTGGTTGTTAAGGTGCTGGACTCTGACATGGCCAACCATGGTTCAGGGACCGACCTGGTTTCTCACTTACTTTCTGTCTGTCTGTCTCTCTCTCTGGTCAAATTAAAAATAAAATAAAATAAATAATGGGACCAGCAGTTAGCTTAATGGCTATATTGCTGGACTCCCATGGAGTCGACCAAGGTTCGTGTCTCAGACCCGGTGGCTTAAAACTCATGCCAGGCACGTGTGCGTGAGTGCCCAAGATCCCAAGAGGAGAATGGAGGAGAAGGGACTGCGGCGTGGCCATCCCCCCGGGGGGTGATTTCTCACTTCTCTCTCTCTGTCTGCCTGGCAAGTGCACATGCAAAACCTCTCAATAAAAAAATAAATAAATAATAAAATAAAAATAAATAACTCTAAAAAAAAGAAAAGAAGTCATTTGGGGGCCACTAGGCGGCGTGGTTAAGGCAGCTGGACCCTACAGGCTGGCTGTGTCGTTTGAATCCCAGACCTGATGGCTTGGAAACACGCTGGGCATGTGTGCATGAGTGTGTGCCACAACCCTGAGAGGAGGAAGGAGAAAGGACTGCGGCCTTCCCCCGGGGAGTAGTTTCTCACTTTCTCTCCTCTGGCAAGTTCACGTGCCTTACTGCAAAAACTTAAAAAAAGCAAGAATTTGACTTACCTCCATTGGTCTCTTGGTATACAACAGACTTCCCCAATTCAGCACCAAGACGTCTACAGACCAAAATGAGAAAATATAAGACAATTAAATCTCTTTTTAAAACAATCCCAGTTTATATCCGTATGTTTGACAAAAAGGAGGAAGGAGCTGCAGTGGTTCCTTTCCAAAGAACAATTTAGGCAGCCGAATTCCCTAAAACTAAACCTCTACTCTCATTCCTTAAACAGCTCACCATTGTGTAACACACCATTTCTGGAAAGAGTCCACAACCAAAGCTTAATGTCTAGGTCATTGTTTTTGAATAACTATTGTCTTGAAAAAGCTTTCCTAAACAAATATTGGGTTACTGGCACTGATTCCGGAAACTCAAGCCAGAGGGAAATGCCTCAATTGTTAGAAACACAGAGATAGAAAAGAGATTTTAGTGCCGTAACCAAAGGTGGGATGGATCTTGATTAGAATAAATCAAGTGTAAAAAAGACTATCTTTAAGGTTTTTGCAACAGGGTGCATGCACTCAAGGAAACGCAGAGACCGAGAAATCACCCCGGGGGGGGGGGGGGGGGGGGGGGGGGGGAATGCCACATTGCAATCCCTTCTCCATTCTCCTCCTGGGATTTTGGGCACACACGCACAGGCATCCGGTCTGAGTTTCAAGCCACTAGGTCTGGACTCGAACCACTCAAGTCCAGCACATTAACACCACCTGCTGGCCCCACAAGCCATTTTTAAAACCATCAGAAAAACAAACAAGAATTAGATACTGCAGGGGCCAGGGCCAGCAGGTGGTACAGTAGTTAAGGTGCTGGATCCTACATGGCCAACTACAGTTTACGTTGCAGACCCACAGCATGAAAATCATGCCAGGCGTGTATGTGTGCATGCCCAAAAATCCCGAGAGGAGACTGGAGAAGGGACTGTGGTGTGGCCGTCCCCCTAGGGAGTAATTTATCACTTCCCCTCTGTCTCTCTCTGGCCAGCACATGCACCTATGGCATAAACATAAACAGAATCAGATACTACATAATCAATGGTGGTATCTTTATGTTTCTAAGTCCTTATCACCAGCACGACCAGCTTTACACGGAAAGGAACTGTGGCATGTCATCCCCTGCGGGAGAGGGTGATTTCTTGCTTTCTGTCTCTCAGGCGAGCACATGCACCTTATAGCAAAAATCTCTCTTTAAAAGAAGAAAAAGAATTCTTATTCAATTGTATTTATTATTATTATTTTTTAAGTTGACCAGAGAGAGAAAATGAGAAAGCAAGCCACCAGGTCTGGGACTCAAACTGGTCGGCCTTGAGGGAGTTAGTTAGCACCTTAGCCACCACGCCACCTGCTGGTCCCAAATCCCTAAAGCCTCTTAAGGAAAATGGAGATGGGACTGCAATATGGTCACCTCCCCCAGGTGGGCGCTATTTTCTCTCTCCCTCTCTGTGTTTGGCAAGTGCATGTACCCTATAGCCACCTATTTTTTTTTTTTTTTAAAGAAACCCACTGGCTATTTTTTTTTTTTTTTTTTTGAGAGAGAGAGAGAGATTTTGCTATAGGGTGCGTACACTTACCAGAGAGACAGAAAGACGAGAAACAAAGCAAGAGATCCAGCGAGAGTTTTAAGCTGCTGGGTCCAGGGCTTACAGTGCGGTTGACAGTGTGGGAGTCCAGCAATGTAACCATCACGCCACCTGCTGGTGCCCCTGGCTTTCTGTTGTTATTACAGGGCTCCAAGAGGCAGAGACAGAGTGAAAGTAAGAAATCTCCCCCAAGGGGGATGCCGCACCGCCAATCTCTTCTCCACTCTCCTCCGAGGGACTTCGGTCGCACAGTCACATGGGCCCGGCACATTTTTCAATCCACTGGATAGGGGATCATACCATGAAGTTGGCCACTCTAACCCCCAAGCTATCTACTGGGCCAAAACCCACTGACTTTATTTATTTATTTATTTTTGCTTTAGGGCATATGCACTCACTGGAGAAAGATGGGGGGGGGGGGGGGTCACACCACACTCCCCTCTCTCATTCTCCTCTCAGGATTTTGAGAGCTCCAGGCGTGACTTGCAAGCCACTGGCTCCAGGATCTGGATCACTCAGCTGGCCGTGTGGTATCCAGCACCTTAACCACCTACTGGCCCCCCATTGGCTTTTATTTTATTTACTTTTCTTTTTTTAGAATTATTTAATTTATTTATTCTAATTTGACCAGAAAGAGTGAGAGAGGGAAAGTGAGAAAACAAGCCTCCAGGTCCAGGACTCGAACCACAGTCAACCGTGTGGGAGTGCAGCACCCCTAACCAACACTCCAACTACCGCCCCCCTACACACTGGCTTTTAAAATGTGTCCTCCTGCCTTCTGCTTTCTCGCAACAAGGTCACATGTGATAAATCTGATCCAATATAAACAAACACGTTTCTGATCTAAAGTTGATATTTTAGTTGGCCTCAAAAAAGAAAGACAAATAATCCATGTTAGAAATAGAAACTGGGTACTGAATGCACGGAGGAGTTTTTCCTTCCTCACTCTTCAGGTCCCACTTACAACTCCATGAAAACAGCCTTCGCTGGGAAACACTAGCTTCTCCTACACTTCCATCTGTAACTTGTAAATACACTCCTGGAAATTATTTATCAACTCTGAGAAATTCCCAGAGAACTGCACTGTGAGCTGTTTAATTGTGAGGCTGCTTTTAAACGTGAGCAGACGAGCTGCCCACGACACACCTGCAGTCCTTAGGGATTTATCTGCAAAGGCCCAGAAGGGTTTCCTGATGGTTTCTCCCAGAACCGCCAGGAGAGCGACCCTCGGGGAACAGGCAGCTGTGCCGAGACCTGCACCCCCCGGGCCATGCTCTCCATATTCTCGCCCCATCGGCAAATCATCCCCATTTTACAGATGAAGTCCAGGAAAGCCAAGTCCATCACCAGAGTCTCGCTTATTTGAGCGCTCTCCTAACTGATTATCTGTGTCTGAAGGTTTAAGAGCCAGTACGTGGCAAGCCTGGGAAGGCACCTCGGAGCTCAGACCCCAAAGGGCACTGGAGACCACAGGAGTCCGAGGTGGGTTAAAAAAGACTCCTTCAAATGGCTGGCCGACAAGACAGGCCTGTCGTTCCTACCACCAGGCCCGACCGAGCTGCCCCTTGGCTCTGCTGCCACGCCCGCCACGCCAGGTCCTGCAAGCCGGGTCTACACCACCTCCACCCCCACCCCGCCCCGGCTCCGTAAGCACAAACCCGGAGCCCGTCTTCACCGCCGGCAGCCCGGGGATGCCCGAGGTCTCAGCACGTCCCAAGCCGAGCGGTGCCGGACGAGAGGAAAGCAAGAGGCCAAGACACCGGGGCTCGGGCGTCAGATGCCTCCGGGTTATCCGGTTCCGCGACCCCCGGGGCTGGACACCCGGCCGAGCGGCCTTCGGCCGGAAGGCGGGACAGCGGGGGGCGCAAGGCGACGGCGGGGCCCCGGCCCGGCTTACTCGGTGATGCGCTTGGCCAGCTCGGTGCAGGCGGCCGTGGAGTTGGCCGAGAAGACTCGGTAGCCGGTGCGGGCGGCGTTCATGGCCGGCGGGGCGTAGGGGCGGGCGCGTGGGACGCGGAAAGCCGAGGACGCGGACAGGGGCGGCAACAGCAGCAGTTTCTTGGGCATCGTCCGCCCAAGGCGCCGTAACAGCCGGCCCGGCGCGGGGCTGGACCCGGAGCGGTTCCGATCGAGGCGGCCGCAAGGCCCGGGGGTCCGGTTGGAGAAGACACCGAGACCCCGTCGGGAGAGGAGAGGCGGGAGACCCCCTTCCCCGGCACCGCACAAGGCACGGGGAGCCCGGGCCGAGCGCCCTCGCAGAGCCCGGGTGGCCACCTCCTGCGAGAGCGAGGCCACCGCCCCCTCCGGGAGGCCGAGAGGCGCCGCCTAGAGCGGCCGCCGAGCCACCATCTCGGATGAGGGCAGGGCGGTGGGCAACTCTTGAAAAGTCTGTTCTTTCGAGGAACGCAGCCAGGTTCTCTCCGCTGCTTGGTTTTGCCGCCCCAACTGGAGCCCTTCCGCTCGCACGTCCCTAGGCGGTGCAGCCTGACTTGGTAGTGGCCCAGCTCCTTCTAACTTCTCTGCCAGGACCCAACATGTCGGCCTCCTAGGAGGTGGACGATCTAGGCCTCTGACTCTATGGTCGCGGCGCCTGCGCGCAGCTGGTTTGATTTGAAAAGTGGAGGGCGGGGTTATTCCTAGCTGGGAGCCTGCGACGCTAAAACAGAAGAGAACGGTGCACTCCGGAGTCCGCTCTTTACGGCAATCAGCCTCTAGCCTCGTCCCTGCCTGTACGTCGAGGTTCCCGGGACGTGCCAAGGCCACTCCTGCCAGACATTGCTCTCGCAGTTCCTCTATCATAAAAATCCTCCTACCCCTTCCTTAGCATCGCACCTGCTCCGCAGTCATTTCTAAGTATCTCTCCCACGTGAACCTTCTCCGTTCGCTGGACTGTGCTAGGTGTGGACGCTTGGGTTTTTATCTGCCTTCGTGACCATCTTTCCATTTTCCCAACAAGGCGTAAGCCTTTTTAAGGCAAGATCGGGAATGCCTCCGTGCGCCGTGTTCCCGCTGTACCGAGCAGTGGGATGGGTCCCAGGCTCTTAGCCAGTACTTACTGAGTAGGTAAGTACTTACTGAGTAGGAAGAAAAAGAGCTGGAAAACATTTCGGTCACTGATTAACAAGCCAACCCAGAGCTCAGAAGGGAGGGGGGCGTTGGGACCTCTCTCATAGACAATACCGTCTTCTGAGAATGTCCTTTAGGGACTTTGCTCCTTGTGACATTGGACCTAATGGAATAATGATGGTGACTCAGCATAGCTTGAAGCTTCAGGATTTGGAAGCTGAGCTGCCCTGGGCCTGCAGCTACCTGGCCCATTTTCTGGTATAATAGTTCTAGAAAGAGAGAGAAGGAAGAGAAGAGAAAGAAAAAAAGAAAGAAAAGAAAAAAAAAGATCCAGGACCAGCGGTTGGTGTAATGGCTATGTTGCTGGACTCCCATGTAGTCAACTGCGGTTCGAGTCCCTGACCCGACAGCTTAAACTCACACCAGGCGCGTGTGCGTGTGTGCCCAAGATCCTGAGAAAAGAATGGAGGAGAAGGGATTGCTGCGTGCCTGTCCCCCCTGGGCGGAGTGAACTCTCTCTTTCTGTCTTTGTTTTTCTGGCGAGCCCACGCCCCCTACAGCAAAAATAAACCTCTCTCTGAAAAAAAAAAAAAAAAAAAAAAAGAGTAAATAACATGGGTAGATAACCCTGGCCAAATTATTTAACCACTGTATACATGTCCACCTAATAGACCTAGACAGAAACCTCCTTACCTCAATCGAAAAATAAACTACCGGCCAACCCACGATGTAGTTGAGGGGGCTGGATCCCAGCTGAGCAACTGCGAGGTTCGAGTTCCAAACCCTGTGGCTTGAGAAACACACGGAGCCAATTGCCTGTGTGCCCAAAATCCCAAAAGGAGGGAGAAATGGAGAATGGATTGCTGCATGGCCATTCCCTATGGGGGGAGGGGGGTACCTTCTCACCCCACCCCTGCATCCCTGCCCCATTGCCCCAGCAGAGGTACCCTCTGGCAAGTTTTTTTTTAAAAATTACCATGTTTCAGTTTAAATAATTTTTTAAAGATTTATTTAATTTTATTTATTCTAATTTACCAGAGAGAGAGAGCAAGGGAGAAAGAGAAAGCAAGCCACCAGGTCTGGGACTAGAACCATGGTTGGCCATGTGGGAATATCCAGCACCTTAACCACCACGCCACCTGCTGGCCCCCAGTTTAAAGATCTTAATTGCTTCTTTTGCAGTTCTAGAATTGAACAAGTGTCATTCCATAAAATAGAATAAGCGTTCCAATGAGTCCAACGGAGGAGGTTTGCTTTATAGACAGAAAAGGGCTTTTTTTTTTTCTTGTTTTGAGAGAGATTTTTGTTAGAGTGTGTGCACTCCCCAAAGAGACCTAAAGTAAGAAGTCATGGCCACACCACAGTCCCTTCTCCATTCTCCTCTCCAGCCAAAATAACCATTATGCTATCTGCTGGTCCCGGACTGGTCATTGCATTTACTTCCCTTTCAAGGTGGGGGCAGAGAGCCAGAACAATAGGAAAATAACTGCTTGGTTAAGATCTGGTTACTTCTTCTGGATTGTCACCGGGAGTGAAAGTGTTTGGGAAAGGAGCTTTATTCCTCTCTCCTCATTTCTCTGCTGGTCAGGTAACAATTGAGCTTTGGCTCAGTGACATGGAGACACGAAGGACTCCATCGGACCTTTAGTCTGGCCTGTTGGGGTCTAGCGCGTAGTTGAAAACACTGACCTGCTATCTTTTTTAATATGTCCTAAAAGGGGAACCACTTCCCTTCAAAGTTTCCCTTTACATTTCCCACAGAACTCTTTGTGACTTTTTTTTTCCCAAAGGAAAATGTAAGAGTCTGTCCCTTCCGCAGCAGGACTGGGAGATAGCATTGAGTCGAGACCCAGGGAAGTGAAGGTGACCGGTCTTGGAATGTGCACCTCCCATCAATCCCTTTACTCTCCCCAAACGCAGGGAAGGGCTTTGTCCCCATGTCCCCTTATCAGCATGGAGACAGTAAATACCAAAGAAGAGAACAATTGTGGTCAGCTCCTCCCTGAGGTTTAGGATTAAAGAACATCAACACTTGGGGACAGAGCTTATTGTGAAGTCTCTTCTGTCTCCCAAGTCCATCCTGCTTCCAAAGGGAGTTATTTACTCACCATCATCCGTCCGAGCTTTAAACCCATTGTTCCTCCCTTTAAACCATGTTGCAGTGTTAACTCCCATGCTGACCCCAGGAGGACCATGAACTTCTCTTCTTACCGCAGAATTGAGCCAACCAGGCTGTAGGAGCCCTGTTTGCTACAGTTCCTGACCAATGTGAAATGTGGATTAATCGCCCTCCCCACTTGTGACTTTTTGCTTTTAAAACTGACCAAGGAGTGCTGGGTGCTCAGACCTAGCACCTGTGCGGCTGTTAGCCTGTGCTCATGAAGAATTAGAGACTCGGACAAGGAGAGAGGAGAGCAAGCAGAGTTTATCAGGGAAGGAGAAAAGGCTTCCAGTGCAGTGGAAGGGCCTGAATGGGTCGCCAAAGAGCTGGAGGCCGGGGGTTTTGTCTAGCAGCCCTAGCAATGCACTGGCTTTTTGATAAGGAAGTGGGCTCCAGAAAATAGGTACATGGTAGTCCGAGTGGTTTATTCTTTGTGGGGTCAGCAGACCATCACGCTCTGTACTTCTTGTTAGAAAACAGTTACTGAATGGGAACTTGCCCTTGACTACAGCTGCCGTGAGTCTCAATGGAGCCAGCTTCTGGCTGTGAACACTTAGCCACTGTGACTCCATCTTGGCTTTATCCTGTCCATATGCTCAATATCCCTGTCTCCTGCCATATTAGTGAGGCATCATAAATTTTTTAAAGAATTATTTTATTTATCTTTATTCATTTATTTATATTCATTTGACCAAAGAGTAACAGAGTGAGAGAGAGAGTGAGAGAGAGTGAAAAAGCAAGCCGCCAGGTCCAGGACTCGAACTGTGGTCAGCCATGTGGGAGTCCAACGCCTTTAAGCACTGTGCCATCTGCTGGCCCCCAAAGTGTTAGAAATTCTTTAGAGTCATGTAAAAGGGGTGTATATTGTGCATTAATTAGACCGCAGGAGCAAAACACAGTGACTTCCCTTCAATCCCTTACCCTGTAGCTGTAAGTGGGTCTAATTCCTATCTCAAAACTATCACACATTCCATAGGACGGAAGCCCTCATCTCTCAGGGTGGCCTGGATCCTGTGTGTCCAGACAGACGTCCTCATTTGACCCAAGTAAATCCATTCTGCTTCACTCCCTTTCCCTCAGCCTCGTTTCTGAGGTTGGCACCCTAACCCTTCATGTGCCCAATCTGAACCCATCTTTATCTCCAGGGTTCTCCTCAGCTGCTCTTCCTCTTCTCCTCCCCCAGTGAGTGAGCATGATCAGGAAGACCAGGAATCCTTTTCTGTTGGCAGAGGCTGTGCATATGCACCAGAGAGAGAGGAATAAAGCACCCCAACGGGGCGTGGTCATGCCTTCGGCACTTCTCCATCCCACTGGGATTCTGAGAACAATGCATACACACGCTTTGCAAGCCTCTGGGGCTGTGCCTCGAGTCATGGTTGGCCACGTGGGATTCAGCTCCCTTAAACACTAGGCCATAGGGCCAGCCCAGGAGTCATTCTTTTTTTGTTTTTAAATATTTATTTATGGGAACCAGCAGTTAGCGTAATGGCTATGTCGCTGGACTCCCACGTAGTTGACCTCGGTTCGCGTCTCGGACCCGGTGGCTTACAACTCACGCCGGGCGCGTGTGCGTGCGTGCCCAGGATCCCGAGAGGAGAATGGAGGAGAAGGGATTGCGACGTGACCATCCCCCCCGGGGGGTGATTTCTCGCTTTCTGTCTCTATGTCTCTCTCTGTCTGGCTGGCGAGCGCACGCGCCCTATAGCAAAAAAAAAAAAAAAACCTCTCCAAAAAAAAAAAATTTATTTATATATCTATGTATTTGTTATGATATTCAGGCTACTGGGTCTGGGACTTGAACCACAGTTGGCCATGTAGAAATCCAGCGCCCCAACCACCACACCACCACCTGCCGGCCCAGGAGTCATTCTTTACTATTCCCTTCCCCTGGCTTCCCACATTGACCATTCATTCGTCTTTACGTTAATGGATTGGGAGCACCTACTGATGGCTGGGCCTGTGTGTGGAACGTGGGATGTTTTAGTCAAGAAAATGACAAAAATTTAACCCTGTAGGATCTTTACCATCTAGCAGAGAAAGAGAGATTTAAAATAAACATAATATTGGGCAAGGAGGTGGCATAGTGGTTATGGCCCTGATCACAGTGCGAGTGCCAGATCCAGTGGCTTGAAAACCACACCAGGTGCATGAGCACACGTGACCAAAATCCCAGAAGGAGAATGGAGGAGAAGGGATTGTGGCATGGCCATGCCCCCTTGGGGGGTGATTTCTCACTTTCCCTCTCCTCTGTCTCTCTCTGTTGAGCGAATGTGGCTATGGAAAAAAACCTTAAAAGAAAAAAAAAGCACAAATTGTCCAGTTGGGGGCTTGGTGGTTGGGACAGCTGGATCCACATGGCTGACTGGTTCAAGCCCTGGACTTGGCAGCTTGAGAAACATACCAGATGTGTGTGTGCATGCCCAAAACCCCAAGGGGAGAATTGAGGAGAAGGAGTTGCAGCGTAGCCAACCCCCTGGGGGGTGCTCTCTCACTTTCCCTCTCCCTCTGTCTCTCCAGCAAGGGCACGCGCTCTGTAGCAAACAGACAAAGGGAAGGCTGCCGTGCACAGCCTGGGAGCCAGGCCAAGGTTGGTGCAGGGGTAGAGCTGCCACTGGAGCAATAAATGAATCCCCATGGAAGTAATGCTTAGTGCAGCCGTGGAGTGGCCCCGAGACCCCAGGATTGTGGAGCCACTAGTGTGCATGCCCAGCCTGGGAGAGCGACAGACACAGGACTGCAACCTGAGTGGGCATCGTGGAACTGAGTCCCACCAAGCCACAGGGGTGCCGTTGCCTGAGGCCTCGGGGATGCAGCCCCCACCGTGTGTGCCCAAATGGGACATGGAGCCACAGATTATCCCCCAGGGTTTTCTGTTGTTTGGTTTTAGAGTTGTCCCATCTCAGCTGGGATGGCCACACTGCAATCCCTTCTCCTCTATTCTCCTGAGATTTGGGGTACACTCGTCCTGGGCGTGATTTTCAAGCTTCTGGGTCACAGTCACCCATGTGGGATCTGACTGCCTTAACCTCCATGCCACCTACTGGTCCCTATTCTCCAGTTTTAAGATTTAATGTTATTTTCCCTGTTGGGTCTTGGACGTACTTAGGACCAGTGGCCCCCCTTTTCTTGCCTGTTGTCCCTTCTGGGATGGAAACACCTCCCTCTGCCCGTCCCACTGTGCTACTTCGGAAGCGGAGAGTTGATATTTCCTTTGATTGCGCAGGCTGGAGCCCACGAGAATTGCCTTGGGATGATTCCTGACTTAAGACTTGCCCAGGTCTGGTAGAGAGGGGACTCGACTTCAGAGTGGGTGCTGGAGCAAGTTAAGGCTCTGGGGGCTTAACGTGGAATGAATCTGATGTGAATGTGAGGAGGACATGAACTGGGGGGCGGAATGCTATGGCTGAAATGTGACTCCCTTAACATTCTGGTGTTGGAAAGTTCGTCTCCCCAAGGCAACAATGTTGAGAGGAGGGCTTTTAAGAGGTGATTAGGTCAAGAGGATTCTGCCCTCATGGATGGATTAGAATCATTATCAGCGAGGGGCCAGCAGTTGGCGTAATGACTATGTCACTGGACACCCATGTAGTCGACAGCGGTTCAAGTCTCGGGCACCCTATAGGAAAAACCTCTAAAAAAAAAAAAAAAAGAAGAAGAAGAATTATTATCAGGGAGTAGGCTAGGTATTTGGGGGTAGGCACTTGGTGACAGTAGTCTGGCCCTCACATCCTCTCCGTGCTATGAGCTATGTGCTCACCTCCACTTTCCACCCTTCCACCATGTTATGATTCAGCAAGAAGGACCTCACCCCATGTGGCCCCTTGATCTTGGACTTCTCAGACTCCAGAACCATCAGCCAGACAAATAGATTTTCTATTTTTTTAAATAAGTATTTTATTATTTAATTTTGTTTGTTTGTTTATTTTAAATTTGACCAGAGAGGGGCAGAGCAAGAGCACGTGCATGCTAGAGAGAGGGAAAGAGAAAGCAAGACTCCAGGTCTGGGACTCAAACTGTGGTCGGCCATGTGGGAGTCCAGTGCCCTTAACCACTATGCCACCTGCCGACCTCCAAATCTCTTTTCTTAGTAAATTATGCAGGGGGCCAGCAGGTGGCGTGTTGGTTAAGGTGGCTGAATTCCGACATGGCCAACCACGGTTTGAGTCCCAGACCTGGGGGCTTGAAAATCATGCCAGGCGCATGCGTGCGTGCCCCAAATCCCAAGACCAGAATGGAGGACCAGGGATTTCAGCATGGCCATCCCCGTGGCAGGGTGATTTCTCACTTCCCTCTCTCTGTCTCTCTCTTCTCTGGTGAGTGCACACACCCTATGGCAAAAACCTAGAAAATAATTTTTAAAAAGTATGTGGTTTGTGGGATTCTATTGTAGCTACAGAAAATAGAGACAAGGAGCACTTGGTCACACTGCTGGAAGTTTCCCCCCTGTTGTCCTCTGTGTATAATCCACGTGCCCCTGGGCTGACTCTCAGAATGTATCTGGGAGAAAGTGCAGAGCGTCACAGTCACCTCCTGGCAGCTGTGGCCAATGGGAGGCCTGGCAGGAGGGCGACGGGAGGGAGGAAGGAAGAAGCAGGAGAATTTCCACCTTTACTCTCTGTGCTGGACGCTGGACACTGGACGATGTCTTCCGCATCAGCTGCAGCTTCTCCAAGGCTCTGGCTCCTGTTGGGCAAATCCTCCAGCTTCCAGCTCCTACCAGGGGCCTGCTGCCGGGCCGTGGGGACACCTGTGCTCCCTCTCTCCCTCCAGCCTGTGAACCGTGAGCCATGGGGATTTCCTACTGTCGCTAATGTCTAAGTGACCAGTCTGTCCACCTCCATCGTCTGTGTATGGATTTCCTGCGTTAAATTCCCCATTTCCAACACCCTCAAGTTTTACAAAGATATTTCATTTATTTTTATTTATTGGCCAGCAGGTGGCGTGGTGGTTAAGGGCACTGGACTCCCAAATGGCTAACTGCGGTTCAAGTCCCAGACCTGGCAGCTTGCTTTCTCACTTTCCTTCTCTCTCTCTCACATTCTATCCCTCTCTGAACAACTTAAACAAACAAAATTTAAAAAAAAAAAGAGATTTGTTCTCATAAAAAATTGATTTATTATTATTTTTTAAATTTGACCAGAGAGAGAAAAGGAAAAGTGAGAAAGCTAGCCGCTAGGTCTAGGACTCGAACCACGGTTGACTGCATGTGAGGCCGGTGCCTTAAGCACCGTGTCATCTGCCAGACTCCCAACACCCCCAGTTTTGTAAGTGAAGTCCGTTCTGGAACACAGCCCTAGCAGTCACATAGGTGTTACTTATGGCTGTCTTTGAGCTACACCTGCTGAGCTGAGTCCTGGACCTGGTGGTTTAAACTCAAGCCGCTGCAGAGAGACTGGCTGAGAGCACCTGAATCATTACAAGGATTTCTGACTCCTGATCTAGAATAGATGGTGACCCAAACAGGTGGAAATAAAATGTGTTACATAGACGTTGATTATCTCTGGATCATGGTATTAGAACCCATTTTTTCCTTTGTCCGTGATGGAACGCACACGTGTAAGTGAGGAGACAGAGGCGAGCACCCTCCACAGGCTTCGGTCACACCACAGTCCCTTCCTCCAAGCCTCCAGACCGGTGGGTCTCAGGCACTTGCACATGTGCCAGTGAGTTTCGGGCTGGCTGAGCAGGAGGTTTGAACATGGTTCTCACACGGGGTCAGCTTCTCTTGAGCAGTGCGTTACTGTAGCACCAAGGAGCCAGCCATAGAATATTTTTTCTCTACACTTTTTCTTTTTTCACTGTTGTTACTGCCCAAAGGCGTGTGCTCCCATCAGACAGATGAACCACTCACATCACATCCTCATCTCAGATGCAGGAAGGTGGGGTGATCAGGCCCAACTCCAGTGCCCAATTCACAGCCGCAGCTGACCAAGCTCTTGTCTCGTGCTCACGAAGAACTGGAGACATGGGGCGAGATAGTAAAGCGGAGTTTACTGAGAGAGAGAGAAGGAAGAGCAGAGAGCTCTCGAGAAGAGAGGGGACCTGAAAGGGTGGCCACTCCTGGTTTGGATTCCAGACAATATCCCAGTTGGGAGGAGCCATGTGCGGTTCTCCTGTGATAGCGGTCACATGGCCAGTAGATTATGTCTGAGCTTAGGGTGGTCTCATAGTCACAACCCTATGTAATGGCAGGTGGTTGGAAACTGGTTTGTCCAGAGGCTGTTCATTTGGAAAAAGTCATTATCTCAGTTAACTTTGAGGGCCCAACGATCTCCAGGAATTTACACCCCAGAGTCAGGGAGGGTCCTGGCTGTCAGGGAGTGCCTTGTCCGGTCTCCGTGATAATGCTTTTACATAGCTTGTCCTAGACTATGACACCTGACATTTTGGTCCCTGTGTAAGTCCCATTGCAAGGGGCCATGCATTCGTTAAGAACAAGATTGACATGTCTAAGGGCAAAGGAATATGGTGACCAGGAGAGGAGAGCAAAGTAGGGCTGGACCAAAAGGGAGAGGGAATTAAACAGGGGCCACACAGCACAGTGGCTCCCTTCTCAGGAGAGGGGGCTGCCCCTATCTACCCATAAACAGGGTCTCCCTCCTGTCTCATCAGCATCTGCTTCTGAGAGAGCTCAGTCTAAGCAGACTGAGCCTAATCCACTTCCACTCTTTCCTTTCTCCCCTGTGACAGTCCCTTGGTCTCTGTGAAGATTAATGTTTTGCATCATCCTGGCTGGGCCACGGTGCTCAGTGAAGTTAAACATTATAGGGATGATTCTGTGAAGGCGTTTGTGGATGACTAACATTTAAGAGGTGAACTTGGCGTAGAGCAGCTGGCCCTCCAGAATGGGATGAGTCCCATCTGAATTACGAAGCTCTGAGCAGAATGGAGGGACCTCCACTGAGCAAGGAGGAATTTGGGCAGGACAGCCCCAGCCAGGTCGCATCTCTCCTCGGGCTGCAGCCCACCGGGCCCACCTAGCAGACCTCAGACCTGTCAGCCCGCATACCACGTGGGCACTTCCTTAAAGGAAACCTCAGTCTCTCTCTCTCTCCTCACACACTCACATTCTTTCATTATTTTTTTAAAATTTTGTTATAGGGCACATGCACTCACCAGAGGGAAAGTGAGAAATCACCTTCTTTGGGGTGAGGGGGGGATGGCCACGCCACAATCCCTTCCCCTCCATTTTCCTCTCAGGATTTTTGGCACGCACGCACATGTGCCTGGTGTGATTTTTCAAGTCACCGGGGTCTGAGCCTCAAACCCTGCAGTCGGCCCTGTGGGACCCAGCTGCCTTAACATCCACGCCCACCTGCTGCCCTCCCCGCCCCCCCCCCCCACACACACACGTTTTGTTGGTTCTGTTTCTCTGGAGAAACCCTTCTAATACAGGGTCTGAAATAAGGGAAAACGGCATCTTTTTTTTTTTTTTAAGGGCACATGCACTCACCAGAGAGTGAGGGAGAAATAAAGGGCCCCCCAACACGACATGGTCGAGCTGCTGCTTCTCCATTGCTCCATCCCATTTAGATCTGGGGCACACATGCACATGTGCCTGGCATGGTGTTCAAGTCACGGGGGCCGGGATTTGAACCATGGTTTGCCATGTGGGATCTGGTCCCCTTAACCACTAGGCTGTGGGCCTGGTCCAAGGCTTCTTGTTTTATTAAAAAAAAAATATATATATATATATATATATATTTTTTTTTTTTTTTTTTTTTAAATGAGGTTTGAAGTGAGACTGCTTTTGACCAGTTGTAGTTTAGGCTTTTTTTCTCTCTATCTTTTTTTTGGTCAGAGTGCACAAACACTCACCAAAGAGAGAAAGAGAGAGAGAAAGCCCCCCCCATGGGGCGTGACCATGTTGCAATCCTTTTCCCTTCATTGCTGCACCCCATCAGGATTTGAGGCACACACGCACATGTGCCTTGTGTGTTTTTCAAGCCAAGCCAGGATTCAGACTGCGGTCAGTCATGTGGGGTCTGGCTCCCTAACCACAGGCTGCACTACAGGCCAGCTCAGTTTAGGCTTTTGCTAATGTTTCTCTGAAACCAGGCTGATCCCTGAGGCTCTGCAAGATTCCTCCTACCAGAGCCAAAACGTTTATCATATGCAGCCCTGTTTCAGTTTGCAGGTTCAAACCCTGATCCTGCTGGTAACGGCTGCAGGTTCAGCATAAACAGTGGGAAGAGAGGCTCCTCTGTTGGAAAAGCTGGAAGACAGAGGTGGCACAGGTTCAGATGGCGTGAGGCATTGTCTGAGAGCAGCCCGCACAGAACAAAGACGGGTGTGTTTAGCAGCCCTGGGCCCTGTCCCCAAGGGACAGGCTGTTTGCAAGACGACATCAATCTTCGGCCCGGGAGAGGACACTTGAGCGGTCACACAGAAGTTCTGCCTCCGCGTTGCCCTCCTCCAACTTGAGCTCTGGAAAATCCTGAGCCCTTCTGTTTTCATTCTCCAAACAGACCTCAGTGAGCTGAGATGGAATGATCTTTATTTCTAAAAATAATAACAACTTGGATCTCTACGCTGATTTTCTCTATAGGACACCAGAAACCATGCTGGGGGCAAGAGCGAAGCACCGGGCGGAGGAGCCAAGCGCCCTGGGAGTGACCTCCCCGGCTTCAGCAAGGACAGTGGTGGAGGCTGCTGCTGGGCCCGCGCCAGGAGCCCTCAGGGCAGGACTCGCCTGCACACGTGGGCTCAGCTGCTCTTGTGGAGGCCTTTGGGGCCTTTCAGGAGTTGCAAATACTCGCACATCATTGAAGACATTGGTTCCGGTAGAAACGGTCCAGTGGCTTCTAGTGCCTTCTCTCTGTGCGCTGCAGATGCACCTGCCAAACGGGGGGCGTTTCCTCGTCCATATGGCCAGATTTATCGCAGCGCTGGCAAGATGGAACGAAGAGAAAGAGGTAGAGGGAGGAGAGAGGCCGGGGCTGTAGGAGGCGAGCACCGAGGAAACGGATGATAGTAAATCGCGAAGCACACACGTCACCAAGTCCAAGATTCCTGCTCGAGTGAGCTTGTTTGTTAGGTCCAAGGGGATCCAGGTCTTCAACAACCAAGGCCTCCTAAAATGCAAATGTCCGGGGCTGCCCGCCCTCACACTGGTATTACTGCTCACTGCCGACCAGGGACGCTCCAGGAGGCCGCAGAGCAGGCAGATGGGAATGGCGTCTCGGGAGCACAGGTCCTACCGGCCAGACGACCTTCCTCTGCCCCCCACCCCCCGTTGCCCACCGTAGAGTGGGAGCATAGTAATTTCTCCCTCATTGGTCTGGTGAGGTTGAGTTTAGCAGTTAGAACAGGGCGTGGCACATTCGAGCTATTCGGAGACGGGGTGGGGGTGGGGGAAATATTTACACACATTTAATAGTCAGGGCCAATCAAGAAAACAAAACTCACACCTGTTACGTTTTGTCATAGGGCCCATGTGCTTGCCAGAGGGAAGCAGAGAGAGAAAGAGAAAGGGAAAAATCACCCGGGATGGATGGCTGCACCACAACCCCTTCTCCTCTCAGGATTCTGGGCATGCACACACACGCCACCTGGCTTGGTTTTCTTTTTGGAGAGGTTTTTGATATAGGGCGCGTGCGCTCACCAGAAAGACAGAGACAGAGAGACCGAAAGCGAGAAATCGGGGGGATGGCCAAGTCGCAATCCCTTTTCCTCCATTCTCTTCGGTCAACTACATGGGAGTCCAGTGCAATAGCCATTACACCAACTGCTAGTCCCACCTGGCTTGGTTTTCAAGCGGGTCTGAGACTCGAAAGGCAGTCAGCCACCTTAACTGCCGCGCCACCTGCTGGCCCGAAACATAATTTACTGTAGGAGGCTCAGCCTGTTGGTGCAGTGGGCCGTAAACTAAACGGCTCGAACTGCAGTGCTGGAAGCCATGTGGCCTACCGCGGGCTGGGATCCCGTTCGGCCTGAAAAACACGCCAGGCTTGTGGACACGGGCCCAGCATCCTGAGGACCTGGGGACTGGGAAAGGGATTGAGGCATGACCAGGCCCTGTGGAGGATGTCTCTCTCTTTGTATGCCTGCTATCAAAAATAAAATAAACTTTAAAGTGATAATAATAATAATTTAATACAGAGAATCAGAGAACTGCTTACCGCAGGAATGGTGGAAAGCAAACACTGGGAACAGAAAGACAGTAGTGACCCCAGCCCTGAGGCTGCGAGAACAGAAGGAGAGGTGGGGAAGCCCGGGGAAGGGGCCCTGCAGAGCTGGGACCCAAATTCTGAGACGGGGTGGGGAGGGCTGCCCGGCTGGAGCTTGTTTGTCCAAGGGGCACAAAGACTGGCTCTGGGAAGCCAGCTGTCCCCACTGTCAGGAGACAGACTCAGGAGATCAGCCAGCAGCCAGGAAGTCGCTAGGTCCTGCCCCTCCTCCGGCTCTGCGTCTCTCTAGCGGCCCCTGTTGGCAGGGCCTGGCAAGGAGCAGCGGGCAATGGAGAGACCGCAGGCCCGGCTGCATCACCCAGCAGAATGTATTCTTAGCGGGAGGGGCACTATAGAGAGAATGATAGATTGACAGGCGACAAACAAGCAGAAGTTGATCCACACGTACACCCACACGGGAGACACCAGGGAACGGGCACTTCTCACCGAGGTGGCTTCCAGTTCCAAGTTCTGCACCATCTTCAGCAGAGGACAGGGCATTTTTAGAGAAACAGTAAGACAAAGGAAGGGACACTGAGTCTCTTAGGTGGCAACTTGGGGAACAGATCCCTGGCAGATGAAGGCCGCTAGGAAGGCTTGCGGGGAGGCTCCTCTGGTGCAATCTGCAGGTCCTTAGGGCCCAGCGTCTTCTTCAGGGCTGATCCCCGTTCTGGTGGAAGGCGGGGCAGGACTTGTTTTCCTCTCTGTAAATCCATGTTTTGCTTCCAGGTAGAGGAGAGCAGAGCTTCCCTGCATCTGCACCTGAGGCAGCTGCTTCTCTCTCTCTCTCTCTCTCTCTCTCTCTCTCTATATATATATATATATATATATATCATATATTTTTAATTTTTTAATTGCCAGAGAGCACGTGCCAGGGAGAGAGTCCCAGTAGGGTGTGGGTGCTGCAATCCCCTTCCTGCATGCCTGCTTCCCATCTGGATTTGGAGCACACTTTCACACGTGCATGGCTTGTTTGTCAAGCCAGGGTTGGGACTCAAACCCTGGACGGCCACTTGGGATCTGGGTCCCTGAGTGCAGCACTTAACTACGATGCTACAGCCTCATCTATTTCTTAAGTGCCTTTAGCTTAACGATCCTTCTTATTTTGGGGTGGCACATTTGGTCTGCCCCAATGTAATCACCCTCCTCAAATACTGGCCGACACACATTCCTAAACCTAGTTAATTCGTATGAGAGGAGGTAAGCCGTAATAAGCATGCTGGAAAGTGCACTTGGAAAAAACCCAAACGTAGCTTAAGTAACAAAGCATCTGGCTGGGGCCCTGGGCAGAGTTCTGTGCCTTCCTCCCCACAGTCTTGGGACAGCAGGCTGGAGAGGAAGGCGCAGGGCCCCAGGAACAAGGAGAGCCTTAGGGTCAGTCTAAAGGCGGGGCCTGAACCAGTGGAGGCCGTGGGAGGTAGAAAATGGGACAGATCGTGCATGACGTCCCGCATTCCACAAGTGACCTGGTCCCACCGTGGCCACAAGGGTGGGGGCTGAGGTCAGATGAGGATGAAGACAACATTCTAGATCAGGGAGATATGGTGGCAGGGGTCCAGCTCTCGGTTCCTAAGGTCCTGTATGTTCTTTAAAGGAGATGACGCTGAGCCAGAGCCCAGAGGCAGTGCCGGGAGCAGCCGATGCTGGCAGGAGGGGCCGGGAGTGTTGGGGGCCCGGAAGCAGGCACGCAGGAGCAGGGAGGGCCCTGGGGGAGCAAGGCTGGTAGCTGGAGGCCACAGGAGGAGCGAGAAGTGTGCGGGCCTCTGTAGGGGACAGACAAGAGGCCAGGCTTCCTGGCCCAGGAAAGGCTTGGAGCTAGACACACCTGGGCTTACCCTGGCCCTGCGGCTCCCCTGAGCGGCTCCAGGCTTGCTGTGAGACTGAGCTGAGATGACACCTGTGTGCCAGGGTGGCGTGAGCTGCTTTCTGAGAATTATCAGACCCCGCTGTGGAGAGAGATGCACACCAGCTTCTCAGGCCAGAGAACCACAGCCCTGAGGGCCGCCTGGGAGACCCTGACTCTATAACCATGTGTGTGTGTGAGAGCTGGGCCAGCCTTTGTCCCCATTCCAGGGAAGTAACCTCTAAATGCTAGGAATTTCCTGAGTGTTCGCATGGCTTTGCTACTCCGGGGAGGCCCCTCAAACCACAGTGAGAGCCAGTGCTGCTGGGAGACTCAGGAAGAGGCCCGTCCCTCCAGAAAGACCAGCTATGACCTTAGCCGGTTGGAGCCTTGAGCCACTTGGGGTCAGCTGGACTTCAGGGAGGGGAGGGGTTCAGTCAGTGGCTAATTATCCCATCAATTGCGCCTACTTACGAACCCCATGAAAACTCTAGATGCCAAGGGTGGGTCTCGCACAGTTCCGCCATTGTAGGTGAGTCTCTATGGAATAGTTTCAGGAACGCGGTTCTGGTAAGCAGAGATGGTTATCAATTGATGCGGCACAGCATCCATCCTGTGATTACCGGGAATGGTGTTGTGGGGATCTTCAGCGTGAGTCATCCTCGAGTATCTGACTTCCTTAAGAATGGTAGAATAGTTCTTGTTTTTCCCTGAGGTAATGCAGGGCTGGTAACCATCATCTTCTCACTGCCCATAGGCAGCGAAAATCCTCCTATACAATATATTTCTCAATTGGTTTAAGACATCTGAAGTTTCTTTCTGTTGCTTATATTTGCAAGATCTTAATCCTTGTTTGTGGCTTCAGTTTGCCGATCGCGACCAGTGGCCATGCGCAGGCCCGGTGGCCACACTCACGCTCGTCGGCTACGCCCGGCGCAGGCCCGGCAGCCACACGCAGGCTCGTCGGCTACGCCCGGCGCAGGCCCGTCAGCCACGCGCAGACCCGGCGGCCATGCGCGGGCACAGACACGGCGGCCATGCGAAGGCCCGGCGGCCACGCATGGGCGCAGGCCCGGCGGCCACAATAGAAGCTATGTTCCCTATTGTGGAAAACTTTATGAGCTGATAATTGAAAAAGGAATAAATAAATAAAATAAATAAATAAAAGGGTGAAAGAACTGGAGGTTATGGTCGCAGGGATGGCAACTGCGGATGCTGGAGACAGTATGGGAGAGGTAATGGGAATGAGTGATGGAGGGCAGAGGGGAAGGATTCAGGGAACGAACATCACGCTTGATGGACACAGGTGAAGGGTGATCTGTTGATGTATGTGGTGGTATCATTGTCTTGACTAATGTGAACTGTACTTATACTGGGAAAAACCATGCTGTACACTGTAAAGATGTGCAATGAAAAAAAAAGTAATAATATCAGCACTCTGGCAGAAGGAGAAAGATCTGATGATATGATAGCGGAAAGGATAAATGTAGATACCAGAGGCTGTAAGGGAGGGGAGTGGGTGGTCGGGAGTGGGTGGTAGAGAGTGGGCATGAGGGGCAAAGGGAAGAATCATTTAACACCAAAAAATGTAGAGTTCTCTGTTGAAAACTATATACATATATGTATATTGTATACATCATAATGGGAACTTTATGTAAAATGTGAATTTAATCTGAGAAAAAAATAAAAGACAAAAAAAAAGTAAAAAAAAAAAAAACAAAAACAAAAACAAAAAAACAAAACAAAAAAAAAAAAAACTCTAGATGCCAAAGCTCAGGTGAGCTCCCCTGGTGGGCAGTGCTCTGTGCATTGTCACGTGTCACGTCTCTGAAGGTGACAGAGCTTTGCCTCCAAGTCCTGGTCCTATGCGTCTGTCCCTGGGGCTGGTTCGGATTTGCATCCTTATGCTTTAATAAAACTGTGAGAAGCACGTTCCCCACTTTCCTGAGTTCTGCAAGTCATTCTAGTGAATTACTGCATCTGACAGGGTAGAGGGAACCCCTGAATTTGTAGCCACGTGGTCAAAGTGAGGACCCTTGAATTTGCAGCTGGTGTCTGAAGTGGGTGCGGCCCAGGTGGTTGGCACTGGAAACATTGCTCCTTGCCCTGAAGGGAAGTGGGAAGGAGGAGGGGTTAAAGGTCACCTCTGGGGAGAACAGGTGTCTGTGTGAAGAGGCCTCACTCCTTCAGGAGGACTTGACTGGTTTTTCTTGAATCCAGATGAGGTTACGGAGGCTGGGACATGGCGAAATCATTATCATGTGTGTGGGAGGGTGGAGAAGACTATCTTGTACCCCACCTGGGTTGGCCACACACTGGCTGCCCTGGCCTGGGGCTTCTGAAACTTGGATAGTGCCCAGAGGAGCTGGCATGTGGGCGGCTAGTCAGGGGCCCTGAGAAGGTGGGTGCTATTCCTACAGGCCAGAGTTGGGACCCAGAGCATAGATGGACTTGCAGATCCCAGAATGGGGGCTCGGGAACCTCCTCAGAGCCATACGGCGTGAGAGCGCCTCCTACGGTCAGGAGTACGCCACCCAGTCGGGCCAGCCCTGTGGCCTGCAGGTTAAAGGAGCCGGACCCCACGTGACCAGCCATGCAGTGAGTCCTGGCCCCGGTGACTTGACGGCCACACCAGGCGTGTGAGTGTGTGTGCCCCAAACCCCGTCAGGATAGGAATATGTGGAGAGCCCAGATTGAGAAAATATGGTGTGACTTTTAGACGCGTGCAAAGACGCGCTTTTGTAAGCTTGATTAGCGAGGGCTACGAGAGCGTGTCTAGACCATAAACACGTGTCGCTTCCTTCAGCCTCACACTGCCCTGCAGTGCTGGGTATTCGGTATCGACGACAACATAACCGACAGGCAGCGTTTCGTATGGAAACGCTCTCATAGCCGTTGCTGATCACGCTTACAAAGCACGGTTTTGCACGCATCTAAAAGTCACACCACGTTTCCTCAGACTGGGCCCTCCACAGGATGGGGGAGCAGGGACGGCAGCGTGACCACGCCCCACAGGACCACGCTTTCTCCCTCCATCTCTGTCTCTGGCAAGTGCACACACTCTCTGGCAGTTAAAAAAAAAGAATATGTAACCGAGGGGGAGAGTCCCCTCAGGAGGCCTGTCCCATTGGGTCCCCAGAGCGGGGGTTCGCGGTCACGGGCATGCTTGTCCCCAGGGGCCTTGGGCAAGGTCCAGAAAGCCTTTTGGTTGCCACAGCTTGGGGCTGCTGCTGGCATCCAGAGAGCAGAGGCCAGGACTGTCGCTGAAATCACAGACAGGGCCTCACAAAGAGGAGCCCGAGCCCGGAAGGCAGCAGTTCTGAGGCTGAGAGGCCCCGTGTGGGGACGAGCCCCATCAGCAATGAAGACCCACAGCAAGAGGCTGGCCACCTCTCGGAAAACGTATCCGTTTGCACTTCTCCCCTCACGCCTCCATCTCAGAGACACAAGAACAGCGGTGCGGGGCGCAGGCGGGAGACACACGTTCCCCTCCCAGTGTAGGAGCCTCAGGCCTGGGCGTCCTGGGGAGGGAGTGGATGGACTTTTTATTCATTTATTTATTTTTTTACTACAGCGTGCATGTGCTCACAAGAGACAGAGAGACAGAGGGAAAGTGAGAAAGCGTCCATTATGAGGTCATGCCTTACTCCCTTCTCCTCTATTCTTCTCTTGGGATTTGGGCAGGCATGCGCATGCACCCAGCGTATTTCTCTCTCTCTTTCTCTTGTTTTTTTTTTTAGAGGTTTTTGCCTAAGGGAGTGTGCACTCGCCAGAGAGAGACAGAGGCAGTAAGAGGGAAAGCAAGAAGTCACCCCCAGTGGGGATGACCACGCCACAATCCCTTCTCCTCCACTCTCTTCTCAGGATCTTGGACATACACCCACACCCACACACACGCCTGGTGTGAGTTTTAAGCTGCTGGGTCCAGGATTCAAACTGTGGTCGACTACATGGGAGTCCGGCGATGTAACCATTACACCATCTGCTGGTCCCTACTTGGTATTTTTTTATTTATTTATAGTTTTTAGTTTGATGAGAGAGAGAGAGAGAGAGAGAGAGAGAGAGAGAGAAGAAAGAGAGAAAGCAAGCTGCCAGGTCTGGGACTCGAACTGTGGACACCTGTGTGGGAGTCCAGAGCCTTAACCACCATTGCCACTTGCTGGCCCCCATTTTTTTTTAAGGTTTTTTCTTTCATAGGAGAGAGACAGGCACCCCTACCAGAGTTCTCCACAGAGAACTGAGGCTGCCTAGCCAGCCAGACAGTGGGCGTGCACACGCTTGGTGTGGTCAAACCCAGGGCCTTTTGCTTCAGCACCACAGGGCATGACATCACCAAGGCACCAGCCTGGAGGCCGGCCTGGAGGAGTCTACTCTTTGTGTTAATTTGTATAGGTGTGTGTGCTCGCCAGAAACACAGAGACAGAGAGAAGGTGAGAAAGCACCCCTGATGGGGGATGGCCACGCCACAATCCCCTCTCCCCCATTTTCCTCTTGGGATTTCGGGCATGCACACACATACCTGGAGTGATTTTTCAAGCACCAGGTTTGGGACTCGAACTGGAATCCAGTGCCTTCACCACCACTGCACCTGCTGGCCCCCCTACCACACTATTCTTCAGCCAGTTCCCTAAACTTGTCCCAATTCCTCCTTCTCGAGGTGGAGACTCCAAAGGTGCACGTGTGACCCTCTCTCTGTGTGCAGGTGCACTGTGCCGCCCTGGGGTGGGGCCCAACCTGACCCTGGGATCTGGGCTTATGACTTGGCGCACCAACAGAGCACAGTAGAGCGACACTGTGGCACTCCTGAGGTCGAGACCTGAGCAGCCTGTGGCTTCTGCCTGGGTCCTTGAGACAACTGCCCTGCTCGTGGGACGTTTCCTCCTAGCACCCAGCAGCCCCGTCACAGGGCGAGGCCACACACTGGCCAGCAGCCCGCAGGTGGCCCGGGGACGGCCAGCACAGCTGTGGCAAGTGAGCCCTCTTGGACTCTTGACATTCTGCCCATTGATGCGGCAACCACAGGAGACCCCCAAGTGACAACCGCGCCTGCGTCTGGCTGACCTCAGCTGCTGTGAGAGTAATGATTGCTTCAGGCCCTGACGTGTGTTACTCGGAGACAGAGCCTTTAAACACTTCCCTGGGGAGACCAGTGCTTTCTGAAACATATGCTCCTTTCCTGGATGAAAAATTGTCTTTCTAGTGATTATCCAGAAAGGGCTCATGCAGTGGGTTGGCAGGGGTGGTGGGAAGACGCAAGGTAAATGCCACTGAGTCCGAGTTCTGGGTTGTGCACAGAACCAGCTCACAAGCCAGGTGACCCCAACACACGAGCACACAGCGCTCACCCCACCCGCCACTTCTCTCCGCCCCGTCACACTGCTACTCCCAAACAGCCACCATGGAAATGTAGTCCGACCCATTGGCCAGCCCCATAGCTAAGTGCTTAGGGGAGCTGGATCCCAGACGGACAAACCCAGTTCAAATCCTGGACCCTGCAGCTTAGAAAACACACCAGGCATATGTGCATGTGTGCCCAAATCCCAACAGGATGGAAAATGGATTGTGGGCTGACCACAACCCATTGGGGGTGCTTTCTCTCACTCCTCTTAACTCTGTCTCTCCTTGGCATGTGCATGCACCCTCTGACACTTAGAGAGAAAGAAGTCTGACCCACGTTGGTAAGCGCAGTGTGGCGAGGTGGGGGGAGCACGGACATTCAGACTGACATCCTGGCTAGCCTCCCAGGGGTTCTGTAAGCCCTCGCATGGGAAGGTAAGTCTGTCTTCATCTTACACACAAGGGAAAACAGATCCCACTAATAATTAAGTGCCAATTAGATATTTTAAAAAAGCAAAATTGCATTCCTGTTCAATAGGGAAATAAGATTTAATTTAGCTTTGTACATGTTTTAATTCAGCAGAGCGCCTACTTTGACACCACCTAGTGGGAGCGCCTGCAGTAGCTGCAGAGCCGGGCCAGGCTGCCCCCTTTCCTCAGAGGCTGGGTGGCAGCCAGCTCTGTCACCATTCACACATTCTCACACTGGTGTCTGGGAGGATGTGGGAGAGATTGCAATAGCGTGTGTCATCCTGCACGACGCCTGATTCATTTCCAGATGCAAACAGTCTCAGGGACCATGACCGTTCAAAATGCCCTTTGAGTTTTGCGGGCAGTTTACGGAAACCTCTGTCCTCGGCTTGTCCACCTACTCAGAAAATGGACTTGAGGCTCTGCCGCGACACTGAGCCAGGGGTTCCCGAACTAGACTGCAGAGGAGGTTGCTGATGCACCTCAGCCCAGGTCAGCTGCAGTCTCTGGCAGGGAGACTCAGTGCTCAATGATCCCAGCAAGTGACAGGGCCATAGGCAGCTCCCTAGACAGGCACGTGTGCGAGACGAGGGGCCTTTGCCTCCTCTCCAGAGGGCAGCTGTCCCTAAGGGATAATCCAGGGCCAGACTCACAGTGTCTTCCTAAAGCATTTGCGATTTCTGAGCTATGTGGTAAAAGCCGTCACAGGGACCAGCAGATGTCATAACGGTTACGTTGCTGAACTGCCATGTAGTCGACTGTGGTTCGAGTCCTAGATCTGGCAGCTTAAAACTTACACCGGGCACGTGTGCGTGCGTGCCCAAGTTCCCGAGAGGAGAATGGAGGAGAAGGGATTGTGGTGTGGCCATCCCCCCGGGGGGTGATTTCTCGCTTTTTGTTTCTCCATGTCTCTGGCGAGCACCCATGTCCTATAGCAAAAATCTCTCTAAACAAAATAAAACCACTGTCACTTTTTAAAAAAGAATTATTTATTTAATTTTATTATTTTTATTTTTTAATTTGACCAGAGAGAGACAGAAAGAGAAAGTCAAAAAGCAAGCCATCACATCCAGGACTCAACTTGTGGTAGGCTACCCGGAAGTCCACCGCCCTAACCACCACGCTACCCGCAGGCCCCTTAAAAAGGCTGGGTTTTTTTTGTTGTTTTTTTAAGTTTATTTATTTGTTTCTTCCATGAGTGAGACAGACAGGGACACAGAGGGAGAACCAGCACTCCCAAACAGGGTCTCGACACCACAACCTACCCCGCCTTCAGCCAGCCCCAGTTCATGGGCATACACAAGGTCAAGGTCAAGGTCAAGTTGCATGTCATTGCATGCATGTGCTGTGTCATGTGTACTCCCTGAACGGATGGGCAGTGGGTGCTTGCACCTTGGGCTAGAATCGTAATGCTGCTGTGAACATTCATGTCCAGGTTCTGTGCGGATCCATTTTCACGTCTTTGGAGTATATACTTAGAGGAGGAATTGCTGGGTTATATGGTAATTTGATATTTAATTCTTCAAGCAACCATGCAGTTCTCATCTTAAAAGTGATTTCTGGGGCTGGCTCCATGCTGCAGTGATGACGTGCTGCTTAGGAGACACTGGCCCCTCATGGCAACCGTGGCCTGAGTCCCTGGCCTGGCCCATCTGAAACGTGCCTGGCACACGCACAAGTGCCCGGGACTGACGAGGTGGAGAACGGGAGGGAGGGGACCGCGGTGTGGGAGACCCGTGAGGGTGTGCAGCTCTTTCTCTTTCTCACATGTGCACGCACATGCTCTACCATGAATAGAGAAAACAAAATTTTGTAATGTCTTTTTGTTTTGTTTTATTTACTATAGGGCATGCACACTCCCTGGAGAGAGCCAGAGAGAGTCAGGCAAAGAGCCAGAGAGGAAAAGTGAGAAATCACCCCCAAGGGAGGATGGCCGTGCCTCCATCCCTTCTCTTCCATTCTCCTCCAGAGACTTTGGACACACATGCTCAAGCATCCAGTGTTTTTTAAGCCACCAGGTCCGAGACTTGAAGCGCACAGTCAGCCATATGGGATCCCGCGCCTTAATCACCACACCACTGCTGACCCCTAAAGAAAACACTTTTCTCAAGAGCTGGTTGGTACTATGAGCTTAGTCTGTACCTGCTAAGACAAAGTCATGGTTGTCAGGGAAGCCTGCGTTGAGCACCACGACACACAAGGTCTGGATTTAAAGGGCTCCTGCTGTTCCACGCAGGGTCCTCTGACCACGGAGACAAGCATGTCCTTTGGGGTCCGTGGTCTGCAGTGGCTTATGGCTCCCACCCAGCCTCTCCCAGCAGCCTTGTTCTGGTACCACTGAAAGGCCGCAAGCTGGGCAACACATCCATTCTGGAGGACTCCCCGTGCCCTCCCCCTTAGGAGTAACCCTCCGCCTGCCGAGAGCTGCAGGGAGGTGGGCCTGACCCTGTGCTGGTATCTGCGGCCGTCACGAGTGCTTTCTTCCCGAAGAGCTCCAAGTTCTCAATCTGAGTACCGAGTAGTTGCAGATACTGGTCACGTGGCAACTGGAACTCATCCTAGAAGGATATGTACTTGTTTGCAAATGCCAGGCTCTGATGCTATGGATTTTTCTAGGCCATGCAAAGTCAGGAAGACTGATGTGTCTTTTAAACTCTGCATTGAGACCATCTGGCTCTCCCGAGACCCATCGGCCTGCGGTGCACGGCCCGGAGGAAGTGTGGGGTCAGGCCGTGCCCTTCCTGGGCTCCGTTCTCTGCAGCAGCACCTGGCACCAGATGCAGCTCCCTCCCTGGGTGCTCTGCTGCGTGTGCCAAAGGGACGCCGACGCCGACGGGGAGGTCAGCTCACGGCACTTGGTGAGGGCTTCTGTGCGCAGAACTGTGCCATTTGCAGTTCCAGGGTGGAAACAAAAAGATAAAAGACAAGGCACAGTGTCCAGCTGCCTGCCCGGGTGCAATCTCTGGGTTCTTTCTGTATTTCTTTTTAAATAATTTTTCTAATTAGTCTGCAAGCCTTGAAATACTGGTGAGAATTAGAAATCAAAGCCTCTAGCACCTAGACATATAATCCCTTGGTTACTCACTCAGTTTTGCGTCTCAGAGGCTGCTAGGATCATCGGATGGTGCCTTTAAGGAGAAACGACATCTTTACTCATTCTCAAGATGCTGGTCACGTTGCCATGTGATCAGGACTTCAGGGCAATGAGCAAAGCGAAAAAGGAACTCTGCTTTGAAATCAGCTCTCCTGTCGGTTCGGCCCAGCATCACTCCTGCCATCACAGAGCCTCGGGGGCACCCATGTGGAACTGGGTGACCGTGTCCCTTGTCCTGAGCTCCCTTCCCCTGCCCCAGCTGTCCAGTCCATTCCGTGTAATCATTCCTTAACCGACCAGGGTTGTGTCTGCAAAGATTAGAAGGGGTTGACCTTCAGGAGACTCTCCTCCAGGGAAGGGGAGTTTCTGTTTTGGGGGTGTGGTAATGAGATGCGGGGCAGGCTAGCCCTGCCTCAGCTGTCTTTGCAGCTTGATCAAGCAGGGTGTTTACACCCCTCTTTTGCCCCCAAGCCCCCCACTAATTGGCTTCAAACGAGGGTAACGGCATGTTTGGGTCTCCTGGGTGGCTCCAGAGGCCGGCAGGGTACATCAACAGGGCGTCCCCATAGGCAGTTTGTGCTGGTCAGGGACCTGGTGAGAGACGACGTTCCTGTCCCCTGGTGCAACACGGGCCCACCCTCAGGACGCAGACTGCCTGGCAGTCCACTGTCTGTTTGCTTTGGGAACCAGTCCACTGTCCAGTCCACTGTCTGTTTGCTTTGGGAACCACCCAAGGACACGTTTTAGCTTTTAAGAAACATGAAAGTGGAAAATATTGCAAAACAAAAAGCCCCGGGAAAACTGCACACGCCCGTCCCGCAGCTCGCCGCCGGTGCTGAGAGGAAGCAGCTCTGCCCGCCTGCTCCCCAGCGGCCGTGCCAGGGCCCGCTTCCTCTCCCCCGTTCTCCTCTTTCTTTTTTTCTTAATTTGCTCTAGGGCATGCACTTGCTGGAGAGCAGGAGAACAGGAGAGGGAGAGGGAGAAATCACCCTGTGGGGGGATGTCTATGCCAATCCTTCCCCCTCACTCTTCCCTCAGGATTGTGGGCACGCGTGCACATGCTCCCAGCGTGTTTTTCAAGCTGCCAGGTCTGGGACTCGAGCCCTGCGGTCAGCCATGTGGGATCCAACCACCTCAACCACCACACCACTGGCTGGCCCAACCCAGTTTTCCTTTCAGGAACTGCGATCTGGCACTGGCGGCTGGGCTGTTCTTTCCTGGGGTGGGAGAGTTCACCAGTGGCTGGAAGCCTCTGAGGCAGGCCACAGGAGCAAGCCAAGCCTGGGGGAGGGGTGACAGTTCGGGGAGCTGCAGCTTCAGCAGGGAACCACCCATCCGCTCCCCAGCACCCTGGATGTGGGGCTGGGTGCAGAGCCCAGGCCAGAGCTTACTCTAGGCCCTACAGGAGCTGATGGGGACGGGAGCCTGAGGACTGTCCCCATGAGCCACAGTTCTCGGCCTGGCCGGCCTGGTCGTCTCACCCCAGAGAAGCATCTGAACTGCGCGGCCACACGACAGCAGCTAAGCCCACTCCCTGCCATGGGCACCTGTGGGGCCCAGGCCCAGTGGCGAGCTCTCTTACAAAGCAAGTCTGGGGAATTCTGCCAGGCTGAAAACGGATGGGCTGGTCTGTACCACCACTTCCTCAGGTGGAAAATGAGGGTTTGGAATTTCGTAATTACTACGGAGTAATGATGCCAACTTTTAAAAATGGAAGCCAACTTCCCTTGTCGGAGTCTCTGCTGGATGAGCAGAAGACCACAAAGTCTACAGGGCACATGCTTCTTTGGGAAAGGCAAGTTCCTGGTTTGCATTCCCTTGGCTGGAGCTGGGGAGGGGAGAGGAGCTGGAAAGGAGATTCTGGAGCCAAGTAGGCGCTCGGGTCTCAGGCCATGTCTGTACCCTCTGTGACTGGCAAAATAACGGCCCCGCAAAGACGTCCAGGTCATAGTCTTGGACCCTGTGAACGAATATGTCACCTTATATGGCAGGAGACTTGGCTGATGTGATTAAGGAGAGATTACCTGGGGCTATGTGGGTGAGACCCACGTAACCACAGGGTCCTTTCCACGGCCGGGGGGTGGCGCGGGAATCCTCTCCCAGTACAAGCAAGTCATTTGCCATCTGGCAGCCCCGACCCCAGGGTTCTGGGGAGTGGAGGCCAGATCCAGTGAATGACTGCTTTATTCCTCTGCAAAAATAAATAAAAGAAGGAGGGGGTTCTCAGGTGTCTCCCTGGGAGGCTGCCCATAAGGAGCAGGGCTGGAGGGAACGAGAAGACACCAGCGCTCAGCCGTGAGCCTGGCATGCCCTGCAAGCGGAGCTCTGAGCTGGCGCCGTCAGACTTCTGCACTGCCAAGCTGATGGCAGGTCCGCGGGGGCCTGGCTGGCTGCGTACTCAGGACCTGGGGGAGCTTGGGGCTGCTTCCTCTTTCTCATGCAGACTTTAAGCATCGGAGTTTTGGGGAATTTTGAGCAGCTGGGTTTCTGGGGCAGCTCTGGGGCACACTGTCCTCCAGGGCAATGATACCCCAAGAGAAGCCTGGACATGGGAGGCCCAGGGGGCTGGACGGGCCTTGGCACCCAGACTGGGAGGAGGTGGCTTGCCTCTCAGCTCTGTTGGGAACTGGCTGGCAGCTTGCGCAAGACCCTTCACCTCTCAGGGTCTCAGGTCCCCCATCTGACCAGGGTAACAGCATCTTGCTCTAGCCCAAGGCCCGTCTTGGGGTAGGGATGCAAACGGGTGACCTCTGGAGATGAGATAAAGTTCTTTACGAAGGGAGAGGGGAACCATCTAGAAACAGGACCTAGGGGTCACGGGAGGTGAATGACAAGAATGAGGGGGGAGCACGAAGCAGAGGCCTTGGGGGTGAAAGGGTCACAGGGTGAGGCCACAGGGTGACAGAGGAGCCCTTGTGCTGGCTGGGACCTTGGCCAATGGGCTTTGCCCCGTCTTCCTCCCCCAGGGCTGCTTCCCCTCCCTTTCCCCCCTCTCCCCCCTCCCCTCCCCTCCCCAACTCAGCGTCCAGTCACCCTGCCCCCACCAGCCCCGCAGATTCCAGGCCTCCAGCCTGGGGCCCCGGGTAGAAAGGGGGCACCCGCAGCTGCCGGACTTTAGCACCACGAACTCACAGCCACGTCCTCCCTTCACTGCGCCTCAGTTTCCCCTCTTCAGATTTCAAGACTAATGACGGCGGCTTTTAGGTCTGACGGAAAGGCCCTCTGGAGTGAGGGAGCTGGAGAGGGAGGGCGCCCCGCCGCGCCGCGTCTCCACCGCCAGCCCTCTCTGAGGCTGAAGCCCCCCAGGGAGCGCAGCCTGGGAGCGGCGTCTTCCAGGCACCGAGGCTCAGACCCAGACCCTAGCGCCCAGTGGAGGGGAGGGGATGCAGAGACGGAAGAGGAGGGAACCTGGCCCTGGGCTCCGCACCGAGCCCCCTCCTCTGCCGCCGCTCTCGTCCCCGCAGCGCGTGACCGCGGCACTGCGGCTGCAGCGCTGCCCTCCCCCACCCGCTCCAGATTCCTGGGGGCTGGGGGGCCAGGAGGTGCAGGACCCGACCTCCGCGGACGTGTGCGCAGCGCGAGTAGGGGGTGGGGACGCCCTGCTCTCCCTGCTTTGGTTTTTTGTTTCCCAGAGTTTCTGTGCCCGTGAGGGTGTCGCTGAGTCACCTTCCCGGAACGCGCTCGGGACGCCCAGGACCAGCTGGGCTGTCCCGGGGGCCGCTCTGGGCAGAGGCGCACACCGCCAAGACGCGCGGGGGCTGCGGGGCGTGGGGCGGCACATTCACGCCTGCGTCCCAGGTGCCACCTGGGGACCCCAAGGCCCCGCCTGCCGGGCCCCCCCAAGTGTTGGGAAACGGGGCCGGTTCGTCTGGGTCCTCCGAAGAGAAGATTCTGTCCCCTCCGGGTCTGCCTCTTCTCGACTTTAAGACGCGAAGAGAGGAGACAGGTGTGTGGGGTCTGGCGGGGGCAGGTGTGGGCGCGCGAGCCCTCCGCAGCCAGGGCCTGGCCCACCTCGGCCTCCTACAAGGAGCGGGTTTATTCTAGCTCTGGCTCAGCCTGGAGAGGTCACTAAGGCAGCCTTGGTAGCTTCCTCCCACCTCGGTGAATACCGCCCGCCCCCCACACGGATTTAATTCGAGTTAGCCGCAGACACACGTAGGTCACTCGCCGTGCCCGGTACACACACGGCGACGCGCGCGGCCCCGTTAGCCCCCATTGAAGCGAAAACTCCTGGGCTCCTTTTCGTCTTCCTGATGGGCCAGTGAGGGCGGGCGGTAGGGACACGCCCCCCCAAACTCGGCTCTTCAGTTTTGACCGGGACACTTAAGCCAGTCTACACTGTCAGGCTCCTCCCTGCTAGCAGCTTCTCTGGTCCAGGTGAAGAGAGTCTCCTGGAGAAAGAATCCAACTCTTGAGGTTCCTGGCAAAGCTCCCTCCTCCGGACAGTGTACTCGAAGCCCGGAGCCCGTCGCCGGCTCTGTCCGGGACGGCGAGCCAGGCTGCCTCCCGCTCCGTGGCTGGGCTGCCGGGTTGCTGCGTCAGGTAGCTAAAAATAACCCTCCGCAGGACAGCCGGGGAGGAAGAAAGGGAGGCCGGCGGGCAGCGGACGGGACGCCCCTGCCAGACAAGGGGCGCGGGCGGCGCATGGGCCTCGCGTTCCGGGGGGGCCGGGGCCGGGGCACGAGGGGCGCTGCATCCCCGCGGCGGGCAGCGCAGGCAGCTCTGCGGGCAGCGGCCGCAGCGTCGAGGTGCAGCCAAGGGTGGTCTGGGAGCGCCGAGTCGCGCGCGCCTGGGACCCGCTGCGACGTCGGGTACCGAAAGGAGTTCGCGCGGGGCTCCAGCCTCGGCCCGCGCTGCGCGCTCACCTTCGCGCGCCCCCGGTACTGAGCCGGGGCCGGTCCTCCCGCCTCGCCGACCGCCTCCGCTGCTCCTCCCGCCGGGCCGCAGCGCCACCTTCGTGCGGGTCGCCCCTACGAGCGGCGGGGGCGCGCGGCTGCGTCCCGGGACCCAGCCGAGACCCCGCGCGTGGCCGAGCCGTGGGCGCGGACCGTGCGGGAGGTGGCGCGGCGAGGTCCCAGGCGGGCGGGGACTCGGCAGCGCCCGGAGCGCGGGGCGTGGCCAGGCGGGCGTCGAGGCCCAGCGCCCTCCCAGCCGCGCAGCCGGGGCGGAGAAGTTGCTTGAAAAGTTTGAGGCCGGAGGGAGCGAGGCCGGGGAGTCAGCGCCAGCCGGTGCTCCGGTTGCCCCTGAGACGCGGGGCTGAGCCCGGGACGAGCAGCGTTCCGCCCCAGGCCACCACAGGGAACGGCGGTGGCGCCTCCCCCAGCAAACCGGACCGACTGGGTAGGGCCACTCGCCCTGTCCTCCCGTCGCTAGTGGTTTCTGGGCGACCCGCCCTCGCGGGCCCGGGGGAACTGGGCCACGTTCCGCGCGCCCTTCGCGCCCACGCCGCGGTCGGAGAGGGCGGGCGGCAGCTGGCAGTCCCGCACGGGCTTAGCCTCGCGCGACTGGGGCGCTGCTCCCACGAGCGCGGCGAGCGTCTCGGCGGAGCGCGGCTCCTTGGAGGCGCGCGCGGCGGCCCGGGCGCTCTGGAGCTCGGGACACGGGACGTGGCGACAGGGCTGGCTTGGGGCGGGGATCCTCGCCTCGAACTTGGTGCCCTGTGATGTCTGCTCAAGTTCTGGGATTTTTACGCCACTGGACTCATATCTCGCTGGCAGCCCCGCGGGGTGAGGAGCTGGTCGTCGGGCAGAGCCACACGACTCTGACTCATCCGTCGGACCGGAACCGCGGCCCCACAGAGCCCGGTGAAGAAACCCTTCGTCTCGGGGGTGGGGGCTAAGTCCCAGGAGGAAGAGCCTGTGGTGGGGTCAGGCCTAAGCTCTCGACCTCCCAACTCCACTCTGGGGAAACTAGGTCCCCAACCCGCGGGCTTCCAGCAATGCCGGAGCGCCCCCCGGGCTGCGCCAGCGCTGCTGTCTCCTCTCCCTTAGATCCGCACACCGGAGGGAATGATGCGGATGCTCGCACAGCCCCGACTCCGGGCGGGAAGGGCGAGCCCCACAGCCAGACCCGAGAGGACCGCCTGGGCAGCACCGATAAGAAGGTGAAGGCAGGAGCCGCTGCCACTGCCAGCGCCTCTACAGCGCCGGAGACCCCCTGGCGGGAGCCGCGAACCGAGGCTATGGATCCAGGTTCGTGGGGGCTCAGCTGGGAAGGGCAGTAAGGGTATCCCTCTGTCCCCCTCCAGGAATGATGGAACCCACCCAGCTGGGCAGAGGGGCTGGAGCACTTGAGAAAAACTTTCTTCCACGCGGCCAGAAGCCGCTGGGCCCAGAGTCAAGGAAGGGGGTGTCGGGCTGTAGGCCCCACAAGAGGCGCTTCCTTTCCCCAGGTCTGTTGGGTCAGTTATCCTGGTATTGCAGGAAGGCTTACACTCCACAGCCCGTTCGTATCCTTGGCCCCCTAGTGGCTGGTTGGGGAGTCAGCCTTTTGGGGTTTGTTTTTCCAGCAAGGGGGTCACAGGTCCTGCTCCCCAGGCCCTGCCGCGTGTTGGTGCTGCTGAATCCCCGCGGGGGCAAGGGCAAGGCCTTGCAGCTCTTTTGGAGCCATGTGCACCCATTGCTGGTTGAGGCCGAAGTCTCCTTCAGGCTGCTGCTCACTGGTGAGTACCTCTGGAGGGGTGTGGGGAAGGGAGTGCCCTTGCCAGGGCCCTGCCCTGACAGCCACCTCTGCAGAGCGGCCAAACCACGCTCGAGAGCTGGTGCGCACGGAGGAGCTGGGCTGCTGGGACGCGCTGGTGGTCATGTCTGGAGATGGGCTCATGCACGAGGTGAGACCTGCACCGGGGACTGGCCTGGGTGGCGGCTGGGCACTCCCTGGGCTGAGGCCACACATGCCTTGGACAGGTGGTGAACGGGCTCATGGAGCGCCCCGACTGGGAGACCGCCATCCAGAAGCCCCTGTGCAGCCTCCCAGCGGGCTCCGGCAACGCACTGGCCGCTTCCTTGAACCACTATGCCGGGTGAGAGCGCCTGTACTGCCAGGTTCCGAGTCCCCATAGGCCCAAGTACCTCCCAGTCCCTCTTCTCCCCCTAGAACCTTGCTCTCAGTTCTGGGGGCCCCCTTCTGAGAACCCCTGCTGGCTGCCTCTGCCTGGTTCATCTGTCACTCTTCTGCCAACCCCAGGGGCACACCCCAGGAGGAAGGGGAGGCCAGGGGACACCTGTCCGGACTGTCTAACCTTTGCCCCTCAGCTATGAGCAGGTGACTGACGGGGACCTTCTGACCAACTGTACACTGCTGCTGTGCCGCCGGCTCCTCTCACCCATGAACCTGCTGTCACTGCACACGGCCTCAGGGACGCGCCTCTTCTCTGTGCTCAGCCTGGCCTGGGGCTTCATCGCTGACGTGGACCTAGAGAGCGAGAAGTACCGTCGCCTGGGGGAGATACGCTTCACTCTGGGCACGTTCTTGCGCCTGGCAGCCCTGCGCACCTACCGGGGGCGGCTGGCCTACCTCCTGGTAGGAAGTGCAGTCTCTAAGATGCCTGCCTCCCCCGCGCTGGTCCAGCAGGGCCCAGTGGACGCACACCTCGTTCCCCTGCAGGAGCCGGTGCCCGCTCACTGGACCGTGGTGCCTGACCAGGACTTCGTGCTGGTGCTGGCCCTGCTGCACTCGCACCTGGGCAGCGAGATGTTCGCGGCACCCATGGGCCGCTGTGCAGCCGGTGTCATGCACCTGTTCTACGTGCGAGCAGGCGTGTCTCGGGCCACGCTGCTGCGTCTGTTCCTGGCCATGGAGAAGGGCAGACACATGGAGTGCAACTGCCCCCACCTGGTGCACGTGCCCGTGGTCGCCTTCCGCCTGGAGCCCCAGGATGGGAAGGGTGTGTTCACAGTGGACGGGGAGCCGATGGTCAGCGAGGCGGTGCAGGGCCAGGTGCACCCAGACTACTTCTGGATGGTCAGCGGCTGTGGGGAGCCTCCGCCTAGCCAGGGGCCCCAGCAGGTGCCACTTCCAGAAGAGCCCTCTTGACATGGTGACCTTACTGTGCCTTGGTATGTCTGCGTGGTCTGTGCTGCGCTCGGAAGGGTGGGAAGGTGGAGGTGTGCCCTGTGAGGGCAGGCTCTGTCTACCAGGGGTCAGGATGCGGTCCTGGGCCAGGAGCCCAGCTGGCTGGGCCCAGCTGCCTGTGGAAGGCACTTCATTTTGTCCTAGAAGCCCTATCCTGTGAATCAGATCCAAATAAAATGACATTCTCAGGCTGCTGGTCCTGTCCTGGGGATCGGAGAGGGAGTGGGGTCTCGCTCCAGCCAAGACCATAGAAGTTAATGCTGGCGCTCGGCGGTGCTTCTTGGATTGGGCAATGCCTGGTACCGGGCTCCAGGCACAGTCATTTTGGCAGTGGGCACAGGGCTGTCTGGACTTCTCACTTGGCGGGTAGGCCTCTCCCACACCCTTGATTAAACCATTTGCGGGCTGAAGAAGCCTTTGGGTGTATAGCCAATGCTGACCTGCCCGCAGAAGACCAAGGCTTGCCACTTGTGTGTCGTTCCTGGAGCCACACAGCCAGCGGGTCTCAGCACAGTTTGGTGCAGGAGTGTTGGGCAGGGGTTAAAAGGAAGCAGCAGGGAGGGGCAGATGCCAATCTCCCAGACTGGCAACTATCGTGGCTTCAAGCCCAGGAGAGACTCTGCCCACCGGCCAGGAGCCATGAAGGCAGCTCCCTCAAGGATCTGGGAGGAGCTGAACTGGCTCAGCTTGTCAGTCATGGGCCTCGGAGCCACAGACAGGAAGGCAGATTCCGTCAGCCCACTCCTGAACGTGAAGGCCAGGAATGGAAACTTCCCTGAGGCAGGAGGGCCACAAAGGCATTCGAGCAGGCTGGGCTGGGAAGGTGCTCTGTGGCGGTTTCCTCACGTGGCCAGGGATGCCAGGTTGGGCTGCCAGAGCCTTCCCACCCAGAGGAAGAACGGCACAGAGCCCAGGTGAATGGCAGAGGCAGGTTTAATGGAGTCACTTTGTCTTGTTAATGAGCCAACCACCCTCCCCAAAAAAATGCAAGTAAAAAAAAGTTCAATCACACAGCACTTTATACAGATATATCGTAAGCAGCAGGCATTCACATCTCCACGTGGCCGTGGCCAGCGCGCTGGGACCCTGCCAGGCACACGCAGGCGCGGTCTGGCTCCGCCCTCCCCGGCTCTGCTGCAGGTGTCCCGGCACGGCACAGGCGTGGAGCCCACTTAAGGCTGACAAGACGCATCATGCTTTGGCTTTTTTTTTTTTTTGTCTTTGTCTTTTTTTTTTTTCTAATAAGAGTTAATATCTTTGCTTTTGAGATTTATTTTTTTTCCCAACCTTAAATATTACATACATACACCAAAAATTACATAGCTGCAGTGTGCTCAACAGCATCCTCTGAACCTGGAGCTTCACATTATCAAAAGCTTAGAAAACTTGTAAACCTCTGGGCCTGTCTCGGGAGGGCCACCTCCCTTTCGGGACGGAGGCTGCAGAGTTTGTAAGCGAAGGGCTGACGGGAGGCCTTGTTCTCGCGGGCTCTGTGGCCGCGCCAGCCCCGGTGTTGCGGATGCTGGGGAGGGGCCCCGTCTAGGCTGCTGCTCCTGCCCCCCGGGCGGAGACGAAGGGGGACGAGGCGCAGACACCTGCTGCTGTCCAACTGGCGAGGCCTGAGCAGCACGCCGAGCCCCGCCGGCCTCGGACGCGAAGAACAAGGCACCTACAGCCGGTCTGGCCAGCAGCACCCTGTCCTCAACTCCACGTTGGTGTGTGTGCACCTCCACTTCTGCTGTCACCTGAACCAGCCTGGTCCCAACCTCTCTTAGAGAGCAAGTTCAACAGGCCTAAGGGCTACAAGGTGGTAAACGGGCCAGGGAAGAGCCGGGAGTCAGTGCCAGCAGCACCAGCTCCCCAGGGAGAGCTGTGAGCGAGGAGGGCCTGGTGGCGGTGGCAGCAGAAGGGGCTGGGACACGGGGAGGCTACGGTCCGGCCGAAGAGGCGGAAAGGGGCCAAGGGCGCCACGCTTCATGCAAGGCACGCCCGCGCTCCTGCTGGTCGGCAGGCACCGGGCCCAGCAGGGAGCAAGTGCCCGGACTTCCTGCCTAGGGTGACGAGGGGAAAATGGGCCGCGGGGTTCCGATCTCTGCCGCAGGGGACCTGCCGGTGAAAGACCACTTTGGAAGAGACAGCAGCATCTCAAAACGCTTCTTGACTTCAGCATCAAACTCACCTCAGGGAAAGGGCAGGACTGGGCTTGCACTGGGGCTGAGGGGGCGGGGAGTGGGGACTCCAGGGGAGTGAGGGGCGGCGCTGGCCTCTCACGCTGCGATGCTCCGGCCTCAGGGCTGCCGCTACTTGTCCTCTGTGCACTCAGCCATGCCTGCCTCGAGCAGGGCAGCCCGGAACTGCGTCAGGACGCCCCGGATGCTCTTGATGAAACCCTTAGAGAGCGGGAAGAGGGGGAAGCCGATGTCAGGGTAGCCACTCTTTTCTGGTAGGAAGCTCCGGTAGCTCTTTCTCCGCTTCTTTGGTTTGACACTGGGTGGCACCGATGAGTCCGGCGCTGTCTCCGAAGTCTGGTCTGTGCGGTCCCTGCTGGCTGAGGCTGGGCCATGGGCGCCACCCTCCGAGTCTGAGCCCTGGGAGGCCTCTCCAGGGGCCAGGCCTCCGTCCTCGGGTTCTTCTCGGCCGGAGTCTGAGAGCTCGGCCACCATGGGTGGCTCTGGTGAGCTGCTGTCCTTGGGGACCCCGTTGGGCAGCGGCTGGGCCCTCTCTAGGAGGGCGTGGGTCTCTAGCCAGGACTCGATGCGGCCTATGAGCCGCCAGCCACCAGTGCTGAAGTGCTGCCGGATCTCCTGCTGGAAGACCTCGGGGGGCCGCCGCACCAGCTGGGCCATGGACTGCACCACGCGGATCAGCGCCATCTCGTTGTAGCAGCGGCTGTTCTCGTAGCCCTCCTGCAGGCCCCGGTCACTGTCGAAGCCGGCCTCGTTGTAGTACGGTTCGTTCACCAGGATAAGACCTGTGGGTAGGAGCAGTCAGGGCAGGCTGTCCTCGCCCCTCAAAGGGACGGCGGGGTTGCCGCTTCCTCGCCCAGCCCCTGGCCACACGTACCCTGGATGGAGATGAGCACCTGCAGGAGGCTGGATTTGCTCGTCCACCTCTCAGTCCCCTGGAACACACACAGCGTGAGCGGCTCAGCCCACAGCCCCGGCCGGCACCGCCCCCAGACGCAGCTGCAGCCGCCGTGCTCACCTTCCCGATCCAGGTGCCTAGGAGGCTGACGCACACCTTCCCGTTGTCATACAGGTTGGGGTTCAGCCGGCCACTGCACTGGGAGAGGTAGCAGAAGTGGGGCGGCACGGCCGGGTAGATGTTGGGGAGCTGGATGTCGAACAGGTAGAGGCCATCCTCGTAGGGGGTCCGGGTGGGGCCCTTGATCAGGGCCGAGAAGAGGTCCTAGAGGGAGGACGGAAGGCTGACCTCTGCAGGGAGGGTGGGAGGGGGCTTCTGCTCACGGGGTCTGGTCTGCCCTTCCCGGACACTGCAGGTCACGCACGGAGCCCCACCCTGGGATGCAGACGCTGCAAGCACCAGGGAAGCTTCTGTTCAGGCCCCCAGCATCCCTGGACCCTGGCATGAGAGGGACTTTCCAACCTGTCCCCTTCCCCCGGGGTGTGTGTGTATAAAAACATATAAATATATACGTGTGTATGTGTGTGCATATATATGTACATGTGTGCCTATACATCGATGTGTAAATGTATGTCTATGTACATGCATGCCTATATATGTACATATGTCTATACATATGTCTATATGTATATATGCACATCTATACATGTGCATATGCATGTCTCTAAGTATACATGCATGTCTATATATGTATATGCATGTATCTATGTGTATGTATATATATGCATGTCTGTATACGTATATGCGCTTGTCTGTGTGCATATGTATGTACACATGCATGCATATGTCTATATATACGTGTGTGTGTGTGTATGTGTGTGCGTATATTTAGTCTGCCACAGGGTGCATGTACTCGCCGGAGATGGGGGGTGATAAATCACCCCCTGGGGTGGATGGCCACGCTGCAGTCCCTTTTCTACTCTCCTCTTGGGATTTTGGGCACGCACGCCCATGTGCCCAGCATGTTTTCAAGCCGCTAGGTTTGGGACTTGAACCACAAAGTTGGTCACATGAGATCCAGCCATGTAACCTCCACGCCACCAGCTGACCGCCCCAACCTGGTTTTTATGCTATAAGGTTTTTGCCCTGATAAATCCCCCTTTAAAATTACATTCCTGGTCCTCCTGCCCTGTCCCCCAGCCCCAAGAGGACACACAACAGTGACAAGCAGTCGGAAGGGAGGGAACGTTCTGGATGCCGAGGTTCCGCTTGCTCTTGGGAGCCTGGGGTGGCCTCACAACCAGGATGACAGAGGATCTGAGCAGAGGAGAAATGGGCGAACACCGCAGGGCGTGGGTCGTTAGGGCTCAGGCGGCAATTCAGACACTCGGAGTGTGTGCACGCACTCGTGTGACACGGCAACAGGACAGGCAGGGGGTGAGCCAGTTCCTAACCGGAGGGGAAGGGAGCCTCTCCAGTATGTTCTGAAAAACGTCTTGCCAGACGGTACACATGCTCACCAGACAGAGAGGGAGGGGCGAAAGCACCCGCGATGGGGAGCAGTCATGCCACAGCCCCTTCTCCTCGCTTCCTCCCGTCAGGATTTGGGGTATGCGTGTGCGTGACGTGGCATGTTTTTCAAGATGCCAGGCTGAGTCTTGAACTGCATGGTCGGCCACGTGGGATCCAACGCCCTAACCACCAGGCCACAGGCTGGCCCTCCTGCCTGTTCCCGGGGGGGCCAGGCCAGGCTGTGAGCTGGCACTCCGTGGGAGAGAAAGTGTAATAAAAGATACACTACACTTTTTATGGGAAAATATAACCATAAAATCTGTTCCCTTTTTCAGAAGAGAGCTGGGACAGGGTGGGACTTTTGAAAGTGTCACCGCAAACCTCGCAGTGTGGGTGCTGTGACAGCCCCCAGCCCCTGCCCCTGGCTACCAAGGCCAGTGGGCAGCGTCCTCTCTGCAGCTCTCACGCAGCTCCGGGGTCTGACCTGGCACCTGGCTCGGCGGAGGCCCTACTGAGGGTTTCTAGACGAGCAGCGGCAGACAGAGCGAGCACGACCAGCACAAGTGACCCTGAGCTCTCATGCTGCCTCCAGGACACTGGACTCCAACACGTGGGCCCTGCCATGAACAGTGGGAAAAGGGAAGTGACCGGGCCGTGGCGGAATACTACTCTGCTGGTAAAAAGGAGACGAACCAGATCAGCACGAATCCACATGGGAAGGTCTTAAGAAGGACCCTGAGTGGAGAGTACAAATTACAGACGTGTGCACGAGGACGTGCCATTCACGTAGACAGGTCATCCGACACAGCACGCACTTACAGTGATAGCTGAGCATGAAGGGTATGGAAGAGGAAGCCCACCAGACAGACCTACTGTCCCGACCTCTGGGAGAAGCAAGAGGCCTCGACCTGGGGCGAGGGAGGTGAGGGCTGGCCAGGGACATCCCTCGCTCTTCCTGAGCGGTCCGAGCTTAGAACAGGCGCAGGCAATGATCACACAATTAACTTCAAACTAATTTTGAAAAGGAGGAAGAGAGGGGGCCAGTCCTCCCGCAGCAGTGGTCCAACGCTGTGTAGAGGAGGCTGAATCTCACATGGCCGAGTGGGAATCCCGGCCCGGGATCCCGAGAGGAAGGAGAATTAAAAGGGAGTGTGGGGGGAGGTGGTTTTATTTCAATTTTATGGGCTGCTTTCCCCCGTTCTATGGTGATCTAATCGCACTGCTTAAAAGCAGCTCACAGTTCTTTAGAATATGCTCTCTAGCCAAGCCTAGCTTTATTCAGACGCTGTAGATGGACAAGCTTGATTGTCTGAACCAAAACGTGAACACTGAACAAACATCACGCCGTCATGAGTGACTCTGTGACTCTGCTGTCAAGCGTAGACCCCTCTGAAAGAAGCTTGAGACCTTTTGTATGGCTTGTCTGGAAACTTCTGTAAACCTTATGTTTTAGTAAAATATTTTTTGTTATTCGAAAAAAAATAGAAAAAGGAGTGTGGAGTGATCAGGCTGTTTGGGGTGTTTCTCCTCTCTCACATGTCTACTGGCATTAAAAATAAATCATAAAATTACTATTGTTTTTTAAGAGAGAGATTTTTGCTATAGAGTGCATATGCTCACCAAAGAGACTGAGAGAGATAGAGAGACAGAAAGAGAGAAATCACCCCCTGGGGGATGGCCATGCTGCAATTTCTTCTCTATTCTCCTCTCAGGATTTTGGGCACACACACACACGCACCAGGGCATGAGTTTTAAGCCTCCAGGTCCGGGACTTGAACCACATCAACTACATGGGAGTCCCGAGCGACATAACCATTATGCCATCTGCTGGTCCCAAAAAAATGAGTATCTTTTAAAGAAGGGGAGGGGGACCGCCCGGTCTAGACACAGCTGGGGGGCTCCTGCCAGCCTGCTGCTGTGTGGCCGCATGGCCGTGAGCCCCTCCCCTGGGAGAGGCAGGAGGACAGGGACGGCAGAGCTGGTCAGCGCTGTTGGTCCAGGAACCCAAGGCTGGCTGGCGGCCTCCCAGGCACCTGTGGCACACCTGCACTGCCCACGCCAGGCCTACGCCATCCTACTTGCCATTCTATCCTCAAAGGTCTTGACCATGATGCCGTCGGGCAGCGAGGTAGCCAGCAGCGCCATCTCCTTCCGGACGGTGCTGAAGAACTTCTTGGCTTCTGGGGGCTGGAACTCGATCTTCTTGAAGGAGTGATTTGCTAGAGGGGGAAGAGACTGGTCAGTCCCTTGTGGAGTGGCCCTGGGGCTCCCACCCACAGCTCCTGGCATGAGGTCCACCCTGGGCAGCAGCCAGGCCTCGAGGGGACTGGCCACCTGGCCCCCAGATCTGTCAGCACAAGCAGGGCCCCGGGGCGCAGGGCAGGCAGGCTGACTCACAGGGTGCGAACTCCAGCACCGAGAAGACCTCGCCCTTGGCGCTGGTGAAGGTGACGCCGGGCTTGCCGCCACACTGCTGGCAGAGCACAGGGGTCTCGCTGGGCCACTCGGCCTTCACCGGAGACTGCCCCTCGGGCTTGTCCTCCTTGTGCTCGGCATCTGCCATCGCCTCCATCTTCTCCTCCTCCGCGATGGCCACGTTGTCCAGGGTCTTCTTGAGGTTCTCCTGCAGCTTCTTGATGTCATCCAGGAACTTCTTCTCCCGCGTCGGCTTCTCGGGCTCCGCGGTGGGGGAGGTGGGCGAGCCCGTCAGCAGCTGCTCCACAGTCATGTTCTTGAGGCTCTCCAGGATCTTGATGGCCTCCTTCAGCTCCCGGAAGCTCTTGGGGGGCCCGTCCTTGCCAGCCTTCTCCATCAGCCCGGCCACAGGGGCGGCCATGGCCACAGCTCCCTGGATGGCGGCCGTGGCAGCCTCTTCGCTGATCACCACCCCCTTGTCCTCCTCTGGGGCCACTGGCTGCTCAGTGGGTGGGATGGGGGGCTCCTCTATCTTGGGGTGCTCGTCCTCCACCAGCCCGTTGTCCGTCTCCCAGCTGTCACTGTCATCCTCCCACTCGTCCGAGGACGCCCCGCTGGTGCTGCCTTCCACGGAGTCATAGTCCGACTCCTCGATCTCAGACTCGATGTTGTACAAGTGCTGGAGCAGGAGGAGAGCGAGGACATTCAGACGGGGCGCTGTCCCCCCTGCTGAGGTGAGCCCCGAGACCTCGAGCCTCGCAGCCAGGGCCAACCGGGCCCTCGAGACCAGCCCCGGTCCACCCTCCCCCGGCTCTGCCGAGGACTGTGCATCTGAGCTTCTCCGTGCCGCGTGGTCTCGGGGCCCTGGGGGCCTCTCCTGTCCTGTCCCCAGAGCTCCAGCCAATGGCCTGTACCGCCTCCCACACAGCTGAGGGCCCAGGGGAACCCTGCTCCTCCGCCCCTGCGCAAGAGGATGATGCAGCCTCAGTGAAGCTGCTCCGGGAGCCGGGAACGTGAGAGGAGGGGAGGTGGGAGAGCAGGCCCTTGCCATCCTGTCCCTCCAGGCCCCGCCCTGCATGGGTGCATGCACAGGAGCTGAGCTGAGGGACTGGCTCCAACGAGGGCCAAGGGCCTGCTTTTCCTCATCTATGGACATTTTCCCGGAAATGCGGGAAAGCCTCCATCTCCCCTTAGGAAGTGACTCGCGTTTCTTAGCAAGCTGAGAATCTGATGAAGTCCTGGAGGCCCGAGCAGCTCTACATGCACCTGGCGACCTGGCAGGAAGCCTGTCCCCGCCCCCAGGACTCTGCATTTAACAGCAGGCAGGACGATCCGGGGCTCATTGTGGGGCTCCGGGCCAGCCACCGGGGACCTGCCGGTCTCACCTGGGGCAGGATGATGGTCTTGGAGTTGTCAGCCCACACCACCTCCACCTTGCTGCTGACATCCACGCGGGCCACCTGGCCCACTGATGGCTGCGGGGCAGAGGAGCAGAGTCAGGGGACAGGAGGGGTGAGGCCCAGAGCACCAGAAGGGAGCCCTGTGATGGGAGGCAGGCTGTGGGCAGTAGGGAGGGGCCGCAAGATGGAAGAGATGTGTCCCTCATTCCTCCTCCCGCAGGAGAACTAGTCCCCTCACACCTCGTCCCTCAGCCTGTCAGCTCACTGTCCCCTCACACCGCCTTGCACCTGGCCGTCCACAAGCTCCCGGGGCCCTCCTCCTCGCAGCATCCTGGCCTGGGCTCCCTGCCTTCCCCAGCAGGTGTCCTACCTCACACTTTAGCCCCTGCTCTTCCCTCCTGAGATCTCCTGACCCCCACACCTCTCCCGCACCCCAGAGTCCTCAATGCTGTGCTCCTGGGGCTTGGGACGACTCGGCTGTGGTCCTGGCAGGGAGACAGGCCTGTACACTTCGCGCCACTGGGGCAGCTGTCCCTGGCAACGCTGGCCCAAGGACTGTCAGGGCTTATCTCCTGTGCCACCTGGTGGCGGCAGCAGGGACTGCAGTGGCTGCAGGGCCAGGGAGTAGGAATCCAGAGCTGCGGCGGGGACGTACCTCGTCCTCTTTGTGAGGCGCCCCGTCCTCGGTGTTGCCGATGCGGATGACAATGTCGGTTGTGCGGAACCGGAAGTCAGGGTGGTCGGCAATATCGTAGACGCTCACGTCTTCCTCTTCCCCGATCAGCTGTGGTACAGGACGAGCTGTCGTGAGCCCAGGGCCCCTCCCCAGCGCCCAGCACCGTCCCGCACGAGCAGGGGCTGCACACGCGCACACGGGCTCACCTCCACGTCGTCCCCGCTCGGCCGCAGCTTGAACCACTTCACCATGCAGGTGCGGCCGATGTGGTCCCCTGACTGCACCACGCCGTAGACCGCGGGGTCTGGGCAGCTCTGGACTAGGAGCCAAGTGGATGCAAACAGCTAAGGAGCCCCGGTAGAGCCCGCTTGCCACCCCGTCTCCAGCCACAGAAGGACACAGAACCCAGGCGTCCCGCCAGACCCATGGAGGCCAGAGCGGGTCTCCTCCGGTCCTCGGAAGCGGGAGCCACTATCAGATGGGCAGTCTGCTCCCCGAGTTCATGTTAGCCTGGGCCCAGCCTCCGCCTGTTCCCCAGCCCAGCAGGCCCGCACTACCTCGTTTGTCCACCACGAAGTCCCCGGGGCAGAACTCGTTGTTGTCCAGGTGGTGCACGGGGAACAGGTCGTTGGAGCGGATATTGCACTCCACAGAGCCGTCCTGCCACATCACGTCCGCTGAGGTCATCGTGGTCACCACCTCCACGGCCACTCTGCAGGACACGGCCTAGTGAGCCAGGCCACGCAAAGTGCTTCCCCAAGGAAAGAGGAGGCAATTCTGCTGCGCCCGCCCCCCGTGGACGTGGGCCTGCCCTCTGAGCCCAGGCTGCAGGACGAGCTGACGATGGTGAAACCACCTGTGGCTTGAACGCCACGTGTTCTCAGAACAGGCCCGCCTGGGAGCACTCGGGTGAGCGTGGTCCCAGGTCAGTCTCAGACCTCCGTGTCACTCTGCACCATCCCAGACGGCTCCCTACGTGGTCTTGGCCAGCACCTGGCCTCTCTCAGGGCTTGTAGCCCGTGAGCACATGCATGTACACACGTGCTGAGGGGACAGGCTCTCTGCTGGGCCTCAGGCTGGGTGGGGGAGGACACTGAATTTACCTGTCTCCTGGCTTGAAGTCACGGGTAATTTTATTCTTCTTTCTCTTGTGTTTTCGTTTTAAGTTCTTGATGGACAAGGGGATACTCTTTTTACGACTTGTGCCGCTGCCACTCTGGGAGGAGGTGGTGGAGCTGGCGGAGGAAGTCACTGAGCTGGTGTCGTCCGTGTCGTCGGCGGCCTCGTCGTCGGCATCCTGCTCCACAGAGTGCAGCCTGTCATCGCCCCCTTCCTTCAGCAGGAAGGGCGGCAGCTGCTCGCTTGCCTCCCGGGGCTCTCCTGGACCCTCGTCCTGCATCTCCACTGGGCTGGCGGACCCGCTGGGCATCCCCTCAGGGCTGGTGGACCCTGCCTCGCCTTTGGCTTTGGCTTCCCCTTTCGTGTTCGAGTCCTCCATGGAATGGTCCCTGGGACACTGGGTGTCCGGGGGGCACGACATGATCCTCACCACCTGCTTCTTCAGGAGGCGCTTCACCTGCGGGGGCAGAGAGGGAGGGCGGGCGCTGTGGCGGGCACAGACCCGGCAGGCCTGGCCCGGGCAGCTCAGTCCGGGGATGGCAGCTCTACACACCTAAGTGGCCAGCAAGGTCATCAGGGCCCCCCAAGGCCTAACGCACAGACCTGGCTGTGGAATTGGCACAAGGCCAGTTCCTCAAACGCCCACCGAGCCCCAGCCCCAAGGACATACCTTCTTGGCCATAGAGCCCTCCCCCTGGGCGCAGTTTTTTTCTGGACATTCCCAGGCAATCTTGGCCGGCTCTACCTTGGCTGGGAAGACATACAGACAGCGCTCGCCGAGCTGCCGCTGAGCATGGTCAAAGCATCCAAGACGCTTCACCCTGCAGGGAGAAGCAAGCTGGGCTGGCCTGGACTGCGAAGAGGCTGCGTTCCAGGCCTCCCCATACATCTGTGGTGTGCCCCGGGCTTGCTGGCCGCGGGGGATGCTCACCTGCCTAGGTTTTCCTGGGTGATGACAGAGGGCGGGGGGCTGACGCTGTCCGTACCCCCTGGACAGAAACTCTTGGTAATCCACGTGACTTTGAGCTCCACGACCTGCACCTGGGGACGGCGGGTGGGACCAGGCTGATCAGGGCAGGTCCCAACAGTGCACGCTCTCACCGAGGGCCCACCTGACTGCCAGGGCTGGGCGGTGACTTGCCCAGTGTAGCCTCAGGTACGTACACACGGGAGCAGGCCCTGGCTGTGCCGAGCGCACATGGGAGCGGGCCCTGGCTGTGCCGAGCGCACACGGGAGCGGGCCCTGGCCGATGTCCCTAGCCCAGCCCAGCCCTGAGCCATCAGAACTGGAACCGTCACTCGCCATCCTCCCACCTGGCTTGGCCTCTGCAGGTCTGGCTGGGGGACACCAGCCCAGCGGCCACGCCAATGGGCTGACACACTGAGAGGGCTGACCCAAGGTGGGTTCCCTTTGTCCTTAAAGCCCTTTCAGATCAACAGGGCCCAGCTGCTGAGCAGCAGGGGGGAGCCCTCAGAGCAGGAGAGCAGGTGGCAGGGACGTGCCCCAGGCCATCCCGGGTCCCCACCTCTTCCACCACCACACGGAACTTGCTCTTGGTGCTGAGTACAGGCTTGACTCCCGACAGCCACTGGACGCTGGAGAAGATCTTGGCGGGGCCGATGAGCACCTGGCCCGGGTAGAAGCCGTAGGAATCGTCAAAGAAAAGGCCCTGCGGGGTTTGGGGAGAGAGGGGAGGCCTGGTGAGTGGCCTCCCCAGGTGCCGGCACTCTGCGTACCGCGCACTGCAGCCACTGCACACGCGTGCACCCCACACTCTGTAAGCAGTCTGCCCAGGTGCACAGTCAGGTCTGAGGGGACACGCTCTCGTGTCCCCGTGCTGCTGTGTTAAAAACGTCACGCTGTACTAAGACACCACACATGCCCTGAGGCAGAAACGAGTGGGCTTCCAAACGGAAGACCAAAGCTAACCTAAATGCCCAGTGCCCAAACTCCCAGCCCCTCTGCTGCAGCCCCGCCCCTTCCCTGGAACCACTCTGCCTGGCCTGGGCCAGCTGCAAGCTCCTTGGTGAGAGTTCTGTCTGAGCAGCCGAGGGGCGAGGGACCACAGGAGAGCCCTGCGCACGCGGCCGGCCTGGGGGGCACACGTACCGAGTCGCTGACGTGCGGACAGACGTCGTAGAGCTTGGCGCCATCTTCTGTGTTCATGGAGCACCTGCAATGGTGGACAGAGGCTGGTTCCCGCCAGGGCGCAGTGGCCGAGCGGCAGGGACCCCGGGGCGCCCGCACGGCCACGAGCCCTGAGAGGGCACAACCTGCCCTCCGCCGACAACTGAGCCCCGATGGTACAAGACACTCCCGAAACGAGCGAGGCCCTAAGCCCTGCCCGAGTGCTCACCCCCGAGTGGCCCAGAGCGTCACCCCAGCGGTACTCTAAGAGAAGCTGTTGCTTCCCAAGCCACGCCAGAACGGAAACAGGACAAGAGAACCAGGGCCACAGATAAGGAGCCCAGCGCAGGGCTAGGTCCTGAGGCACGAGGCCCCAAATGCCCACGGCACCTGTCACTGCAGGCCCGGTCAGGAACACCCTCTCCCCGGGCCTCCTCGAGTACCCTTCCCAAGACGGTGGCTCGCGGGCGGGGAGGCCTACCTGGCACCGTTGGACAGCTTCAGGATGATCTGGTTTTTCAGGTCATAGACCTTGCCCAGCCAGCAGTCGTAGGCAACGTAGTCCCCGTACATGAAGGGCTGTGGGCCGGGGAACAGGGCAGTGAGGGTGACAAGGTCCACTCCAGGGCCCCAGCTTTTCTTTGCCCAAAGTGGGGAGGAAGGGCGGAGACAGCGGGGTGGCTGGACCGGGCAGCCACCGGACCAGGCGTGCTGCTGCAGCAGGCCTCCCCCAGGGTCCTCGGTGCGTGCCCACCCCTGCCCAGCTAGGAAGGGTGGCAGTGTGGGGCTGCCTGGCAGGGATGTCACGCAGCAGCACCCGAGTCACACGACGCCGGGGCAAAGAGGACCACGGAGGCATTGGCAGTGCGGCAGTGCAGAGCTGGGAGGTCGGCCAGAGTGGAATCTTGAGTGGGTGCATGTCCTGAGGAGGCCGAGGGCCGGTTTCTGCTGTCGGAAGGGGCTTGCTAACAGACAGTGGAGGAGGGGAGAGGGAGGCTGGGGCAGGGGGCAGCGAGGTGGGGGGAGGGGTGCATGCATTTTAATCCACACAGAGAACAGGCCCTCACACGGCCACACGCTGCTTAGTGATGTTTCGGTCAACCACGGACCCTAGGCGTGCTAGAAGTCTCACAAGAAGCACAGGGGCTCCACCGCGGAGGCCGGGCAGGCGGATACGCGTGTGTGTGACACACTCAGTGGCGCTCACACGAAGGCTGACACGCCCAGTGACACATCTGTCAGGATGCATCCCATCACTGTGACAATTCAGAGGTGTGCACACGCGTGTATCCGCACACGCGTGGAACCTAGCGCTGTCCTAAAAGGGCCGGGCAGTGATGTGTACACCTGGCATCCGGATCTTGGTTTTAAAATATCATTCTCGGGGCCAGTAGATGGCATAATGGTTACGTTGCTGGACTCCCATGTAGTCCACTGTGGTTTGAGTCCCGGACCCGGTGGCTTAAAACTCACGCTGAATGCATGTGTGTGTGTGTGTGCCCAAAATCCTGAGAGGAGAATGGAGAAGGGACTGTGACATGGCCATCCTCCCTGAGGTGATTTCTTGCTTTCTATCTCTGTTTCTTTCTGTCTCTCCAGTAAGTGCACACGCCCTATAGCAAAAAAATCCCTTTAAAAAATCTCTCTCCTCAGGCCAGAACATGGCATGAAAGTTAAGGTGCTGGATCCCACATGGATGACTTCACGGTTTGAGTCTTGTACCTGGCAGCTTAAAAATCACACTGGGTGCACGTGTGTGCATGCCCAAAACACCAAGAGGAGAATGGAGGAAGGACTGCAGCGTGGCCATCCCTGTGTGCCCTCCCTCCAGGGGGGGACTTCTCACTTTCCTTTTCTCTCTGTCTCTTTTTGTCTCTCACTGGTGAGCACATGTGCCCTATAGCAAAGCGTAAAATACCTCTCTCTATATATAGACATATGTAGACAGAGAGAGAGCTAATTCTCCTGTAAAGTTACTAGGCTCCTTAAGAGGCTGGATCAAAATGGATCAGAAAAAATACAAGATAAGCCTGGAACATATCATTGTGCCAGAAAGTAAAGAAGAATGAAGAATGTAAGACACAGCCATGGAAGGAGCACAGGGCCAGCAGGGGGCACCCAGGTGCGCGCTGAACTCCCACGTGGCTGACCGCTAGCTGAGTGCTGGCCCTGGAGGCTTAAAAATCATGCCAGGTCTGTGTGTGCCCGCCCAAATCCTGAGAGGAGAGTGGAGGAGAAGGGGCTGTGGTCTGGCCATCTTCCCTGGGGGATGAGTTCTCACCCTCCCTTTTTCTTTTTCCCCAGCAAGTGCACATGCCCTATGGCAAAAAAAGAAAAAAAAGGAGAGAAAGAACACAAAAGCCCCTTCAGGGACCTCCACTGACCAAAATCTGAAATAAATTAAACAACAAAACAAATAACGGTAATAATATTAATAAATTATAACCACTTGAATACAATGGGGATCTTGGAGCCCACACTGATATAGAAACGAATAAACAAACAGGGCAGAAAGTACAGCTCTTCCACGCTGCAGAACGGCAGCCAAGAACGACGGAGCCGTAAACCACCGTCTGGCGGCCGGCAGAGCAATGGCTGGCTCAGCTGGGACTGCTCCATGGGCCAGCACTGGTGGACTGGGCTTTGGCTACAAGTTTCCTGACCTTGGAACACCAAGACCTCCAAAGGGAGCGAATGGTGACTGCAGGGACAGAGGCCTAGTGGGCACCAAGAGCTGGGAAGAACCGGCAGGGCGGGTGAGCGCAGGTGCGGAGGCGGCGGCTCACCCAGATGTGCTGCAGGTCCTTGCTGTTGACGGGGTAGATGATGCAGTTGGTGCCGATGAGCTTGACTGCGCAGTCGATGTTGACGTCGATCACCGTGCCACACTGGCTGTCCTGGTGAGGGAGGGGACGTTCAGGCTGGCCAGGGACAGCACAGCCACCACGGAGACCCACCCCAACAATCCCAAGGTGGCTGCCCCCGGCCAGGGTGAGGACGCGGGACTCACGGCAGATCGCATGTGCCGAACCACATCCCGGGGCACCACGGAGCGGTCCTCCAGTTTGAGCTGTGAAAGAAAACACAGTGTGAGGGGCGGGACTCAAAGCCACTAGAGAGGCATTTCTCTTCCAGCTTCTCCCAGAGCGTAACGCGCATTCTGCCAACTGGGAGCACTTCACAACTGCACACACACCCCTGGCCCAGCACCCAGGTCCAGACAGAAGGCATCACGCCCACAGTCCTCCTGTCCCCCCCCCCCCCCCCAGTCACAGCCCCCCCATCATCAGCAGATGCCGGGCTCCCTGGAGGGACCCTCGGTCACACTGCAAGTTGTGGCTGGACCGACCATACAAGGCCTTGCTTTAAATACTGCACAGCCCGGTCTCCAGCGAGCAAAATATTTTGCCACAAGTGGAATCCCTTTTCTATCTCCTGCAAGTGTCTGTCGTCCCACGCCCACGCCGCCCGCCCCCAGCACTGAGAGTGGGGTGGGGGAGGAGTGCGGCGCTGGCTGCAGGGTCACCCTGAAGCCTGGCTGTCACCCATGCCACGTTCTAATCTGGGCTATCCCGCCTGGCCAGCTGCGGCCTGCCCTATCTGTCGCACTGCAGAGCGCTGCGGGCTGCTGAGTAACTCACTCTCGGGACTGGCGTTTGGAGCCTGGCCAGCCGCCCCAGCACCCACCCATCCTGGCCCGTCCTGAGCCCAGGCCGGAGACGGCGCTCTCTTTGCCCCTTCCTTGAACCTGGGGTCGCTCAGCAGTTCTCTGAGCCACAGGGATGGGTGGGTCTCCGCACCCGCTCACCTCCACACCCCAACCACAGACTCCTCAGCCGCGGCCCCTCTGCTCACAGCCCCTGGGGCATGGGAGGGCGACTGCCACCAAAGGAGAGCGAAGCAGCTGAAGAGGGAGACGCTGTGGCGGTTGCTGGAATCCCGTCCATAAGCAACTCTGCTGTCGGTAGGTGTGCAGCGGCAACGGGCCGCCACCAAGCACGGTGGAGAAAGTCCTGGAGAGGACAGGAGCCCACTCCAGGTGAGATGAGCCCGAGCCCCATCACTGACAAGAGGGACACGGCCCCGAGGCAGACTCGCTCCTGTCCACGCACAGGAACTGAGGCGACAGGAGCCACCTGGGGGCAGGGCGCAGTCACGCCCGCGGCACGGCAGGAGCTCAGCCACACACAGCTCTGGGACCTGCAGGCTGAAGACCCCAGGACGCGAGCTCTCCTTCCCTCTGTCCCGAGACCCAGGAGGCTGAGAGGACGCGGTGGCTGAAAGAGCCATTTCCTAACTCACGCTGCAGCCCGGGGCCCAAACCTCTGGTCTGGGACGGGATTTCCTGTGCTGCCCCTCAACTCAGACCCTCACTCCCATTTTAGACTTTAGGAAGCTGCAGCTGCAGACCCTGGCTGCTCAGAGACCAGGGCGGGAAGGGCTGTGCCCGCCCGGCCGCGCAGGCCCAAGGAGAACCCAGGTGTGATGTGCTGCTCACGTCCCTTCGGAGGCTGCCGGGAAAGGAGGGGGCACGGCACGGGCGTGGACTGTCAGGGTGGCTGATGGGCACTCGCGAGCCTCCTTGCACCCCTGTGGGCACAGGGGCAACGGGGTACAGAGCCTCCAGCTCTGAGGACAAGCGGAAGGAAAACAGCTGCTGAAAGCCGGCATCGGCAGGGCCGGCGCTGCCAGGGCAGCATGCCGGGTGTTCCTGGGAGGGGGAGCCTGTGCAGCAAGCAAAAGCTGTCCTCCCAGGACTCCGAGCGACCAGGAAGCCCTCTTCAGGGGGCTGTCTAGGCTTTGTGTGACAAAGGGCAGCATTCTGCTGGGACCTGGACTGCTGGGCGGGAGTGGGAGTGGCAGGAGGAAGTAGAGCGGAACCATGTGGCTGGGCTCCTTCCCTTGGGAATCCCAGAGGCGGTAACGTTATTATTGTCATTCCCATTTACGGACAGGGACACAGACAAGGGAAAATAAGTACCTTGTACCGTGTCTCGTGCAGAGTCATACAGCTCGTAAGTGGTGGGGCTGGGACTTGAACTCAGGCATCTGAGTTCATCCTCCTAACCATATAAAAAGCTCAGTCCTCCCCAGAGCTGCAGAGATAGGACAGAGTCAGATGTATTTCTGACAAGCCTACATATTCTAAGATATTGGTTCTTCTTCTTGTTAGTTATTTTTTGAAGAATGATGAATTTAATTTTATTATTATTAGTTTCAAATTTACTATAGGGCACATGCTCTCACCAGAGAGAGAAAAAGTGAGAAAGCAAGCTGCCAGGTCCGGGACTCAAACCACTGTTGGCCATGTGGGAATCCAGTGCCCCAACCACCACACCACCTGCTGGCCCCTCTTCTTCTGGTTTTAAAAGCAACAAATGTGGGGGCTGGCAGGTGGCGTGGTGGTTAAAGGCACCGGACTCCCACATGGCTGATCACGGTTCAAGTCCTGGACCTGGTGGCTTGCTTTCTCACTTTCCCTCTCTCTTTCTGGCCAAAATTTAAGAAGTAATAAATAAAACTAAATAAATAATTCTTAGGGGAAAAAAAGCACTATATGCTCTCCTCATTCCTGAGGCACGTGGAAGCAGTCGTGGTGGCCCCTGGCTACAGATGTCGTTGGTGTCCACGTCAGAGAAGCCACGGCATCAGCCCTCTGCACCCACTTATCTCAGATCCCAGGTAGCAGATGGCCTCAGGAGGGCGAGCACTAGAGGGCGCTGTGCCTCCTCTATAAACAGATTCTGCAGCAAAACAATCACTAAACAAACCTAAACCCCTACCGTTGAGGTAGGCCTTGAATGTCATTTTCAAAAAAACTGTTGCTAGGAGGGCAGTTAAGTGGGGGGGTGGGAGGGGGGGGGGGTGGGTTTTACCTGTCCTAACAGGCTCTAAATTCTTCTTCCTTTTTTTTTTTTGGAGAGGTTTTCACTATAGGGCATGTGCGCTCGCCATACAGACAGACAGAGACATAGAGACAGAAAGCGAGAAATCACCCCCAGGGGGCATGGTCACGCTGCAATCCCTTCTCCTCCATTCTCCTCTCGGGATCTTGGGCACGCATGCACACGCACCTGGCGTGAGTTTTAAGCCACCGGGTCCGGGACACGAACCGCGGTCGACTACGTGGGAGTCCAGCAACATAGCCATTATGCTAACTGCTGGTTCCCAGGCTCTAAATTCTGAACCAGCTCAGAGTTGGGGATCTATTGTCTAGCGCTTCTTGGAGAGCTGTGGCCATCAGAGGTTTCTGAGTGGGGAAAGAACAAGGACGTTAACGGGAAACAGGGAGGCTGGGCTGTCTGTTCAAACCCGCCTACTGCCTCCTCTGGAAAAGAGGCACCCAGTGACACACCCGCCCCGCCCTTGTGGACAGTGGTCCTGGCACGGGCTGCCGGGGGCACGAAGCTCTCAGGAGTTGGCCCGTCTGAGTGATGTCGACGGCACACCTTCCCCGTGCTGGGCCTGGGGAAAGGCCTGGCCCTCCGGAGCCTCAGTCTCTGCAGCGGCTGAGGGTAGGGTGGGGGGCAGGCAGAGACAGCTGGGCAGCACCTAGTGCCACACACACAGCGAGGGGATGGAGGGAGCACGAGAGGGTAACCCGAAATGGTGGCTACGAGCAGAGATCTGGGTGAAGTACGGGCGTGAGCGCCTCGAGCAGGGCCGACATGACTTCGGGACAGACCCGGGAAGGACTGGGAGCCCCTCCTGAGTGGGCTGAAGCCCCTGCAGGGCTCTGGGCAGTGTTAAAGGCAGGGACGGGGTGCAGAGGGGCGAGGGGGCCAGTCAGCCTCGTGGTTCCCAAGCCGGGCCCAATTCTGACACCCAAAGGACGTGTGGAAACGCCCGGAGACAACTCGACTGGAGGAGGGGCTCCTGGTGCCTGGTGGTGGAAGCCGGGGATGCCGTCCAACAGCCTCCGACACCCAGACCACCTCAACAAGGGCCTGGCCAGAGCACGAGCGGCCCGGGCCGTCCTGGGGGTGGGTGCCGAGAGCCGGGCACTGGGGGGCAGTCTGGACGCCTCCTCTGGACACATCCTCAAGGCAGAGGACAGAGGCGCTTCACACAGGGAAGCAACCCAGTGGCAAGGAAGGGGGTGGGGGGCGGCCCGGGGGAGAAGGCGCCCCGGCAGGCAGGTTGGGCACTCCTGTGGTACACCGGCTGAGCTCGGGCGAGTTCTGTGGGTCCACCCTGAGCCAGTCTGGGAGCTGGGGGAGCTCACTGGAGGCCTGTCCTGGCAGAAGGACCAAATGCGTGCCCCGCTCCGAGGTGCGTGTGCTGCCCTGAACCGCCATCCTGAGCCCCACCCACCCCACCCAGCAACAGAGCAGGAGCAGAGAGCTCGGCCGCAACTCTGGGCCCAGGCCCCGTCCTCAACGCTGACTGAGCTGACCTGGAGGAACCCAAACCCGCCGCGTGAGGTGCCCGGGAATAGAAAAGGCCAGTGAGGTCTACGCCTACAGTCAGACTTGTGTTCATGGAATGTGCATGTCAGCTGCCTTGCCATTGGAAATACTTAGATTCAGTTCATTAGCGAATCAATAAAATGGGGGGAAAGGCATAGAAAGCAACCATGGATACCAGAGACAGTGTGGGAGGAGGGTGGGACACGGCAGAGGGTGAGAGATAGGGAATTAAGGGTGGCAAAAAAAAAAAGCAAAATATACAGGAAACAAGAAATGGAAAAGTATTTGCTGACGATAACACGTATGTTGATGTGCTCGATTGAGACAATACACCGTGTATTCTGGATGGGAAATCTCATTTTGTCTGTTGTAATGATGTATAGTGAATGGATGTAAATAAATAAATTTAAATTAAAGAAAAAAAAAAAAAAAAAAAAAAAGCCAGCCAGGCTGATCCACGCGGTGAAATGTAGGAAGCTACCACAGAGCTAGTGCCTGCGGGAGTGGGGGCTCCGATGCTGGCCCGCTCGATGAAGGCCACACGCCTGCCCTGGGGCAGAAGGTGGCTTTGTCCTGGTCACCGGCACCAGCATCTGGGATACTAACAGGCTCCTAACTTGGGGGGACAGGGAGTCCAAAGAGAGGGCCTTAATAGTCCCCCACTTTGTCGCCACCCCGCCACGGCCCTCTGCCATCAAACACCCAGGAGCCCCACACAGAGAAGTGGGGTGCCCTTCCGTCCCATGAAGGAGCCGCCGGTCTTCTCTGTGGTCAGCGCAGGTCTTCCACTGACACCCGGGAGTGCTCCTGAGCACGAAGGCCCAGCATCCTGCCAAGCACCCACCGAGGCTTGACAATAGCCATGGGTCTCCAGGACACGCCGACTGCCAGCCCCACAAAGGCCCTGGTGAGCAAGTACAACTGGGGACAGCTCGCCAGGGTCCTGGCCGAGGTCTGCGCTCGGAGTGAGGCCTGGCTGTCGCCAGACTGGGCCAGGGCTGAGACATTTGGGCCTCCATATTCAACAGGAAAAGAGCATCGTGCTTTAGAAAAGATAAACAAGTGGGACCAGCAGACGGCGTAACGGCTACGTCACTGGACTCCTACGCAGTCGACCGCGGTTTGAATCCTGGACCCTGCACACTGGGCCTTCTCTGGCTGACATCCCACTCAGTTTTGGGGGTAGGAACAGAGGAAACCATTCAATAGGAACTTGGCTGAAACCCAGGACCATACTTTCTAGTGCTTTCCTCGAGACACCCCCTCTCACAGAAGCTGGTCTTGGAACCAGAAAGCAGTAGGCGCCAACCCCACACAGGACACCAAGACACTCGGGTGGGGAACCTAGAGAGCTCTTTCCGACCTTAAAGTGTCACTAAGTTGGCTATGACTGAAAAATTCAGAGGACAGAAAGTGGGGCCTCCTCTCCCAGCTTCCTCCTCAGCCTGCATTTCCAGTTCAGACTGGGTCTGGGGAAGTGATGGGTCAGTGATTCTAGCTTGTGCCAGGTAAGGACTTTCTCGGGGCAGTTGACCACCACGTGGCTGGGCCCCGGGACCCTGCAGTCAGCAAGCTGCCCACCTGAGGACCGAGGATTTTACCAGCAAAACACACACGGGTTGAGGGCCTCACGTGCTTAGGGGAGGGGAGTGAAAGAAACACGGGCGCCATCCCCCCTCTGCTAGAAGATTCTGGCAATCATGTGCTTCAGAAGCTATTCAGCAGAAACTGCGAAGACTAGAGACCAGGCTCGATCATCCAATAGATTTCAAGTATTTTCTGTAAATTCAGAGCCACACGAAAACAGGAGCGCATCATCAGAGAACTTGCTGGATGGGGCACAAACGACACCACACCTGAGCGCGTTCTCCTGCAGGAAGTCTGCTGAGCTGGGGAGAGGGACCCGGACTCCTGTTTCTGGGTGGCAGGTGGGGCATGAGAGAGGGGCCGCCTGCACACCAGGGACACAGGCACTGGGACAAGCCTCCACTCTCCACCGAGGCAGTCCCTTCCCGGGGACCCAGCTCTCTGACCTCACTTGCAGACGAGACACCTGCAGAGGGGGCCAAGGGACGCAGCGCAGCCACCTGACTGCCTCGGAGCCTCAGCTGCAGTGTGCCGCCTGCTGGAAGGGCTGGAGGCACGGCCTGCCCGAGGGGACAGAGGAAGGGACTGGGTCCAGCTGCCTGGTGGCGAGGGGAAGGACGCAGAGCTATGCCTGGCATGAAGCCGGTGGCAGGCCCGGGCAGCAGGGCTGGGCTCTGGTCTCTGCAGATGCTGCGGTGTTTGGTACGCGGTGTGTGCTCAGTGGTGGGAGCTGGTGTGAAGCATGGCACTTCCGTTGGCTCCCGCTGGGCAACCTGGCTTAAAGGAAGAACCATTTGAGATTCCTGGGTTTGAAGGGAGGGGACAATGGGCATCTTCAAGAGGAGAAGACCTCTGTCCTCAAGGACTAGGAACAAAAATTAGAAAAGAGAACAGTGCGGGCTCACGTGCTGCTGTCTGGCCTGGCTGGGCTGTTAGCACCTCGCCAGGACGTGCGGTTGCACCATCTTACACATGGCGGGCTGCTGTCCTTGGGCCGCATCCCTGAGAGCAGGCAGGGCGCAGGCCAACTGTCCAGACACGGTCTTCCACACTCCACTCCCCCTACTCCCATGTCTGACGTCGACAGTCCACAGGATGTGACCCACAGCGATCCACAGAGAGCCTCCCGGAGCTCGCTCTGGGCCAGGAAGAGCCCCCGCGACTCTCCCGGCCCTCACAACCCTTGCGAGTCTGGCTGCTCTCACAGCCACGAGAGGCTGGGGCTTAGAACAGTAAGGACCTGCCTAAGGCCACGGTGGCCACGGACTCCAGAGCCCCGGTTTTGCTCACCTGTCCTTCCTTATTTGGCACGTGTGGCCTCCAGCAGGCCCCGCTGCCTCTGCAGCTATTGGAGCCCTGCGGCCACCGAAGTGCGCTCCCTGGAGGGGCAGCCGGCATCCCGCCTGAGTGAGTGGGAACTGCCCTGACCTGCAGCCTGGGGACCTGCGTGTTGGCGAGGCTTCCCGGAGACCTGTGTGCACCCCTGTCCTCACAGAACAGCAGCTCTGAACAGGGCTGTATGTGTGTGTGTGTGCGCTGTCACAGGTCCTGCTCAGTCACAGGCACTAGGATGATGTTATGCAAAGGGGAATTCTGATAAAGCTCCCAAAGTAATTCCGATGCATGGCCCCGAACCCCGGCTGGAGCTTCAGCCAGCCAGAGGACAGGGAGAAATCACGAAGAGGGACACATCGCTCTGAGCTGCTCCCAGGACACACCAGCGCCCTGTTGTGGCCCGCAGATGATGTTCTCAGGAGAGATGGGCGTGTGGGTCTGGTGGGCCGGGCCTGCCTCCAGCACGAGGGACCCTGCGGAAGAAACCTGACCTCTCGGGACCCACGCCAGCTTCCACTTGCTTCTCCAACACCTGTGGTTGCTATTTCAAGGCAGATGAAACGAATACCATCCTGAGGGTTGGCATTACTGGGGCACCAACAGGCCTGGGGACTCCGGCATTGACCACAATGGCTCCTGGGGTTGATGTCACCTCTCGGTGGCTCCTTCGGTCCTGGGCACCTGGCCTGCTCACTCCTCCACCGACGTCTCCCAAGGAGCATCGGCAGCAGGCACCTCGCTAAGGGTCACGAGCTCAGAAGGATCTGCCCAGTGCATGGGGCAGTGAGCTGAGGTTGCACACGGCAGGCAGAGGTGCAGGGTGAGCTGCGGGGCAGAGGTGCAGCGTGCAGGGTGTGGTGAGAGTGGGGTACACACACACAGAACAAGGTCGCGCAGAGACAGCTGCCACTCCCAGCCACCTGTCCTGGTGGACGCGATTGCCTCATTGGAGCTGGCCAGTGCCAGGCTGAATGAGCTCTGGTCTGACATCTCCTTGCCTCAGGGCCAGGCCTCTGCCCTTCACCGGGGGCAGCACACTTGGTGGGTGCGTCCCCACGGCCCCCAGAGCAGGCCACTGAGAGGATGAAGCCTTGTCAGCTAGGCCCAAGACGGCACACAGCCGCAGGGCAGGGCAGGGCAGGGCTGGGACTGGCGCGGCCAGTCTGTTCCAGGAGCTTACAGCTCACGGAGACCCAGTCACAGGGAATGACACCAGGAGGGGCGGGGCAGAGGCAAAGACGAACGTACGAGAGCTTGTGATTGGGCGTGCTAACCCTTCATTTATGTGGCCAAGACCCCCCGTGAGTACAGATGCCCCACGTCCCCCACACCCAGTGACGAGACACGAGGGGGACGGGATCAGAGCACGTGAAGGGTTCGGATGCCACCCCGAAAGCATCCTGGCTGAGCTGAGCCCGATGGAGGCACTCCGTCTACGGGAAGACACGGCCGTGTGTGGACGGCGCTGGCCAGCCCTGACAAGGCAGACTCGGCCAGCACGGCTCAGAGCCATGCGGCGGGAGGGAGGGCAGGGGGAGTGTGCCTGCCGCTTCGCAGACCCCACCCAAGCTCATGACCCCTCGGGAGGAAGGTCCTAGCCCCATGTCAGACAGGGAACGGCGTGCCCAGGGAGGGCACAGGGCTGGAACTCACGGGAGGGAGTGCCCGCCAGTTCCCAGCAGCCTCCCACCTCCCGTGAACCTGGGACGAGAACAGCCTCACAGCCCCCACTGCTCACGACTCCTTTGGTGCCCCGGGAGAAGGGACAGCTCGAGGACAGACCCGGGACCAGCCTCTGACAGCTTTGTATAAAATTGTTTCTGATGCAATTACGCTATAGAACGTCCTTGCCTGGTCCTTGCCCTTCGAGGCCGCGGCCTCCCGAGGGCTCCCTAGAGAGCGAGGACTCCTTTGTCACAGACCTGAAGGAGGCACGCACCTGCTCCTGCAGGAGACCCACTGCATGCCGTTTCCTGCAGCCAGCCGCTGCGAGGGGACAGCCGGCTGGCCTCACACGATGCCCCGGCCTCTACGGCAGCTGGTGGAAACGAACAAACGGCCCCTAAGTAGGGAGAAGGTCTGGAATTCGGCTGCGCAGTGCTGCACGGGCTGAAGGTACGAGTACGTGGAAGACGGAGGCGGGCGGCCCAGTGCCCTGGAAGGAGGCACAGGTTTCAGGCAGCTGTCACCAGACTCCCCGGGAACGCCACCAAACAGACTCCGGGTTCTCCAGACCAAACTTGCCAAATAAGTCTGAGAGAAGCCAGGAATCTACGTCCTATTTCTCCCTTCCTTCCCTTTCCTTCTCTTTTTCTTTAAAATTGCTATTTCATTTTACTTATTACAACAATTATTATTACTTTAATTTGACTGGGGAGAGAGAGAGAGAAAGGGAAAGTGAGAAAGCAAGCCGCCAGGTCTGGGACTCGGACCATGGTCGGCCATGCGGGAGTCCAGCGCCGTAACTACCACTCCACCTGCCGGTCCCCTTCTTTTCTTTCTTTTAATTTGCCAGAGCTGCAAGTACTGGCCAGAGAGAGAGTGGGAGAGGGCTCAAGCACTCCCGACGGGGTATGATCACACTGCTCCTTCTCCTCCAGCTCTCCACCCCGTAGGGATTTGGGGTGCGTGTGCCCAGAATGTTCTCCAAGCTGCCAGGGCTGAGTCTCAAACTGCGTGGCTGGCCGTGTGGGACCTGGCTCCCTTCCTCACTGGGCCACGGGGCCAGCCCCATGATGTCCAGGGCAGAGCCTGCTAGCAGGCCTCCTCAGGAACTGGGGGCAGAGCTCTGCCACCTTAAAGACCTGGGCAGGAAGGCAGCTTTCTGGGCCTGTTACAGCTGCAAGAACCTGATTCATTTCAGTCCTTTTTTTAAGGTTTTGGCTAGGGTGTGTGTGCTTGCCTGAGAGAGACATGAGAGGGGAGGTGAGGAGTCACCTCCGGGGGGGATGGCCACGCTGCAACCCCTTCTCCATTCTCCTGGGATTTGGGGCATGTGCCTGGCATGGTTCTCAAGCCACCAGGCCCAGGACTAGAACGGTACTTTGCCATGTGGGAGTCCAGCACCTTAACTACCATGCCACTTGCTGGCCCTTTACTTTATTTACATTATCGTAATTATTAAATTTGTTACAGGGCACATGCACTCACCACAGAGAAACGGGGGGTGGGGGCAGTGGGAGAAGGGAATGAGAAAACAAGCTTCCAGGTCTAGGACTCAAACTGTGGTCGGCAATGTGAGAGTCTAGTGCCCTAACCACCACCCCGCCTGCTGCCCCTAAGGACCTGATGCTTAGAGTCAGGTCACTGAATGGGAATGGGCTGGTGTGGAAAACATGGCTCTTCGAACTCGCAGTCTGAGCAAGGAGTGCTCCGGCAGAGGGTGCATCACTGCCTGGCCAAACCCTTGGCTGTGGGCCTCAAGGCCTGGCTCACGGGCGCTTCCTGGTCCCTCTTCCTCCACCTCCCCCACGCGAACCACAGGATAACATAACCATCAGCGGCCAAGACCACCCCCCATGCAGCAGCTCTGGATGGGAAACCTCACCTCTACCCAGCATGGCAGCCACTCCCTTCTGTCCACACTCCGGCCTGCTGAGAATCAGCTGCCGGTCAACAGCCATGCTCTCTGTGAAACGCACCCCACCTCCCTAAGCAGACTCACACTGAAAAGGATCCACTCAGCACTGCTATTTTAAAAAATGTAAATAGGGTAGAAAAAGGCAGTAAAAATAACACAGGAGAGCCTGATCCAAGGCCAGCTCTTCTCGCCCGCTCTGCACTGAGGTGGGGAGAGGCGGTGGGCAGGCCGGACCACCTCCCTGGGCGGGTTGGCGGGTGCAACACACCGAGGTGGGGAGAGGCGGTGGGCAGGCTGGACCACCTCCCTGGGCGGGTTGGCGGGTGCAACACACCGAGGTGGGAGGGGAGGTGGGCAGGCCAGACCACCTCCCCGGGCGGTCCTGGCTCCTGCAACGCTTTGCTTTTGTCATAGCTGTGACTTCAGATGGGTCCCAGGGAGCAGAGAAGACAGTGCCGGCCCACCCCACCTTTGCCTAGACACACAGCTGTGTGACCCGCAGGCAGGCCGGGAGGACCCACACAAGGGAATGAGCAGGTCTCAGGGCCCAACCCCGAGTGCCCACAGGCCAGAGGGCGTCGATTCCCCACCTCCCTACAGCTCTGACCGCCTCCGCTCTGCAGGCGGCCGGGGGGATGGTGGGGCAACGCTTCCCTTTCACAGGGAAGCAGGAGCTTGCTTGGTCAGGTACAGGAAGCCGAGGAAAGGACGCATGTCCCCCAGGAGGGGCGGTGAGCTGGGTCTGGCACCTCAGCGAAGGCCGGCCTGACACGTGAGTCCACCGGCACCCACCAGGCTGACCCGACTGAGAGTCACCCTCCTCGGCTCCCAGCACCCGCCTCCACACTTGTGTCCTCCCTTCCTTGGCTCCTCATGTCGCCATAATCGGGTCAGGACAGGATCAGAAGTCTCTGCCTTCTAAGCCAACGAAATTAAACACGAGCTCGCAGTGGCCCCTGTGGGCTGAGTTCAGGTAACTGGATGGCTGGGATGTGGGAAGGAGGTATTGCCCCCCCCACCGCCCACCCCGTGGATGAAGAGGCGGGGACAGACCCCCCTGGGCCTGCAGACCCCTCTCCAACAGGTACAGCGGCCTTCCTGACTGCAAATGGAACAGCTCAGCTGCTGAGTCCCTGCAGAGGGGCACACCGGGGTGGCCTGTCGGTGCCTTCACCTCCCCAGAGCCTGAAGCACGGGAACCACCCTGAGCAAGGCCAGCACAGCACAGAACACGCCTTGAGGGCCGTCGTGCTCCTGGGGGGTGGAGACACGCACGCATGGCGGACACTTGGGGGCTGGAGGCCTCGGTGGGAGGGCTGGTGGGCTTTCTCTCAGAGTAAATGCCACCCACCCTCCTCCGCTGTCCGGGCTGCTCTATCTCCCTCGGTCCCAGGGTGCAGGGCGTGGTCACCCAGGCTCAGGTCTGAAGGCTCCTCCCACCTCCAGCGGACCTGTCTCCAAACGCTCTCAGGGGCCACATTCCCAAGTGGAGGAAGACGGGAACAGACACCCCCAAGGCTCTGCTGTGTCCTTTCTCTGCGAACAACCAAGCCCGGCAGGCAAGGGCACACCTGGGCGACGGCTCCGGAATCTGTCCACGACCCAGGAAGCACCAGGACACGAGAGGCACAGCCAAAAACGCTAGTCCTCGTGCCCGCCACGTTCCCACTCCTCCCACCTCCCAACTCCTTCGGAGCGACTGCGCCCCGGGCAGGTGAGCTGTCCCGGACCAGCGGACGGTGCACAGAAGCACGCCTTACATGAGCGGCACAGGGGAGGCGCTGCGAGAGGGCGTCTGACATGAACTTGCCTCTTCCCCGGCCTGGGTTCGAGTCCCCTCTCCCCCACATTGGGTGCCCCACCAGGGCAGAGGTCAGGGCTGCCGAAGGCTAGTCCCGGCTCGCTCACTACACGCCGCCCACTTCCTCTGCGGCAGGCTGTCCCGGCATTCACGCACGGCTCATTCTGCACACTGGGCGTCCGCTATCCCAGCAGACACTGGGCCGGGTGCACGGATGCTTCAGGGACATGAGACTGATCCCCTGTGGAGCCACGGGAGGTGGGCGGGCGGGTAGTCCCTCAGGTCCTGCACGCTGACGCGTGCCAGGCTAGGGGTGGGGGGAGCTGCCGGGGAGCAGCTGTGGCTGTCGGATTCGCCCAGACAGCTCCCCTCACCTCTGCAGACACCGCCCTCCCGGTCTGTTCTGTAGCCTGCTGGCCACTGTGTCCTGGCTACAGCCTGAAACGCAGGACTACGTGAGAAAGGCCGTGGGGGTGGGGACAGGTGTCCAGGAAGGAGCAGTGAGTGGGGCCCGGTGCTGCGAGATCCGGTGCTCGGGGAGCGACTGTCCCCTGACTCTGTGGCGGGCATGTGCGGAGGCCTCACCGACAGGAGCTGGGACAGGTGTCAACCCAGGAAACAGCGATCCAAGGGAGAAGCTCACTCAGGGGCTGCGCCCCGGGGAGGAGGAAAAGGGGAGCTGCCGACCAGAGGGTGTGGCACGACGAAGGGTCCCTTCGTTTTAATAAACGGGGTCAGGCAGAGAGGGCTCTAAAGACGGCCACTGACGAAGTCTGCAGGGCGGCCTAGGTAGGGCTGCCCTCGGGGCCAGAGCACAGGGGAGGGGACCCGCCACCTCCACCCCAGGGGGCTCTCAGGCCAGAATCCCCACTGCTTCTAGCAGCTTGGGTTTTCCAAAGGGCAGCTGTGAGCCCCTTGGCTGGGGAAGCCGGAGCCCACTCACAGGCCACCCGCCCGGCTCTGGTCCGGGCGGCACCGAAGGGCCTCTGCGGCTCCTCTTGCCACCCCCAGCGGCGATGCTGACAGGCAGATCCTGGCGGAAGTCCTGCTGACAGCCACTTTTAAGGCATGAGTCAGCAAGTGGAGTGGTGGCTAAGGCACTGGACACCCACATGGCCGACTGTGGTTCAAGACCTGAACCCAGCGGCTTGAAAATCATGCCGAGTGCTTGTGCATGCATGCCAAAATCCCAAGAGGAGAACGGAGAAGGAACTGCAGCATGGCCATCCCCCAGGGGGTGATTTCTCACTTTCCATCTCCCTATCTCTGTCTCTCTCTGGTGAGTGTACACGGCCAGTGTCAACAACCTAAAAAAAAAAGACATGAGCTGCCCTCAAAGTAGACCTCCGCTCTTGGGCAGGGTCACGCCCTGCCTCTCTGGTCTCTAATGGCTGGACCGTGCTTGTTCACTGGAAGCGTACACCTATGGCCACGTCCTCGCCCAATGGCTCGGCTCCCAGTCCCACAACCCACGGTGCTACTGGTCTCGCGTGGCGGCTCTGGGGTGTCCACAGGGCATGCAGGAAGTGGTGAGACCTCAGAGCCTCAGGCCAGGGCATTCTCCCGGGCCTCAGAGCACGCCGGATTGAGAGTGGGATCAGCGGTAAGGCAGAGGGTGGTAGGCCCTCCATTCCTGGCTCTCTGCTTTTTGTTTTTCATTTCCCAGAGGGCACATGTGCTGGCCAGAGAGAGGCAGAGAGGGGAAAGAGTGAGGGAGCGCTCCCCAGGGAGCATGGTCACGGAATCCCTTCTCTAGTCTCCCCCGTCAGGATTCTGGGCACACACTACACACGCCTGGTTTGTGCCACTGGGTCCAGAACTCGAACCACACAGTTGGCCACGTGGAACCAGCCACCTTCACCACCATGCCGCCAGCTGGCCCTGTTCCCAGCTCTCGGACCAGCCCCCCACAGTGGTGACATTGTGAAACTGCGTCTTTTTAGGCAGGGTTGGGAAGTGGGAAAAGAAACAGGAAAGGAGCCGTCTAAAGAATCACTCCTTGCGTGTGAGAATCCACGACAGGGACCACGATGTTCTTGATCCTAGAAGAACTACAGAAAAACAGGGTAATGAACAAAATGGAGGCATGGGGGTTGCCTACAGCTTCGAAACACAGCAGCACACTGGCACCCTTAAAAAACAAAACAAAACACACACACACAGCCCATGGCTCAGCTCGCGGAAGGTTTTATTCCAGTGCAGTCTGGCTTCTACTCTGCTGTTACTACTTAACGTCTGTTGCATTTCACTGTCAAACCTTGGGGGTAACCTGTCTTCTCTCAAGCTGCTTTTTTTTTTTTTTTTTTTTTTTGAAGAGAGATTTTTGCTATGCTATAGGGCACACGCTCTTGCTGGGGGGGGGGGGGGAGGCGGGGGCGGGCAAGAAATCATCCCCTAGAGGGGATGGCCATGCTACAATCCCTCCTCTATTCTCCTCTTGGGATTTTGGGCACATACGCACATGTGCCCAATGTGAGTTTTAAGCCACCAGGTCCAGGACTCGAACCACGGTCAACTACATGGAGTCCAGTGATATAACCATTACACAAGTTTCTGGTCCTTCTCAAGCTGCTTTTTAAAGTCTATTTATCTATTTCTTCAAAGACAGAAAGAGACCCCAACAGAGTCGACACCATGATCTACCCCAGCCCCAGCCCCAGCCAGTCCTGGGGCAGGCAGGCATGTGCCCCACAAACTTGGAGGTCTCTTGGCTTGAACCAGCAACCCCCCCATGTGGGGTTTCTCACACAGTCCCTCAAGTTGCTCTGCGATGCTGTTTTTTCCTTTGGGGGCTCCGTAGACACCTGCTGGGTCCCCTCACTCTCCCGTCCACGCCTGTAACTCTCCTTCCTCAGGCACCACCTCGTCACCTTGCTCGGCGGGATTCTAGTTAACTTCTTCAGATCTATTTTCTGGTTCGCATAACTCTCTTGAGAATTTACGCTACTTGCTGTTTAACACTTCCACTGGGCTTTTAATTCAATGATTAGAATTTTCATTCAAGAGGTTGTGCTTGGTTCTTTAAAAATCTCTCTCTTCTGGGACCAGCAGGTGGTGTGGCGGTTAAGGTGCTGAACTTCCATATGGCTGGCTGACAGTGGTTCAAGGCCCAGACCTGGCAGTTTGAAAAATCACACTGGGCACACGTGCGTGTGCACAGAAATCCCGTGGGGGGGGGGGGCAGGGCTGGTTTACGGCTGCAGCTGCCCGTGAGGTCAGGGCCCTTTGGGCTTGGCAGAGGGAGAAGCGAACCCAGGTTTCATTTTCAAGATGGGAAGTCCGTGAGGCCCACCGAGATGTTACCTAGCACGGCACAGGCCTGTGGGAATCCACCCTCACCCCGTACAAACCGCCGGAGAGAACCACCTGTGAGTGCCGCACCTGGAGAAAAACCGAGGGACACAGGCCTTCGTGTAGCTCCCCTGACGGTGTGGTGCAGCATCCTAAAGTAGAGGCCCTTTTCAGAGAAACCGGCATCTTCAATGCAGGAACACTGTTCGCAATTTCAAGAAACTTGTAAACACATAGACGGTGAATCTGAAGAAAATGCACATTTGAAAAATGCCCTGGAGAATATCAGTGTGTGCGAATCAAAATCACTGATCCAGGTGCTCTCCACGATAATTCTCTGAGGGAGACTTATCCTAAACGAGCCTTAGAAGAAGGAAGAGCAAACTTGGTGCAGCAGGCTCAGGAGAAAGACCCTCGGCAGCTAACACTAGTGGAAACGCACAGCTCCAAGAGCGAGCTGTCTCCGCGGCGTGGTGGCGAGGACAGCGAGAAGCTGTAGCCAGCTGCTGCCTGGTGAGCGCTGCCGCCTGGTGAGCTCGGTCAGCTATGCCTGAGAGCAGGGCCAGCTATGCCTGAGAGCAGGGTCAGCTATGCCTGAGAGCAGGGTCAGCTATGCCTGAGAGCAGGGCGAGCCCCACTCAGCTGTAGCCACCCTGGGCTAGATGACAAAGCGCTACACTGTAACGGGAGTGAAGGAGAACTTGTAAGTGTCTCGCTCATCATTTTCTCTCCAGCTTATCTTCCAGAATGGCAACTTAATGAAGAGATACACATTTCAGAGGGAAGATAACCATTAGGGCTTAAAGGAAGGTAACCCGGTGGACATGATTTTAGGGTACACCTATATAAACCAAGTTCTAAATGGAAACAATATTTTGGATAGATCTGCGGGGGGGGGGGGGGGGGGGGGGGGGGGGCTTGACATTTAAAGAAATGTAACTAAAATTTAATTGTGTCTAGGGGCCAGGAGGTGGCATGGTGGTTAAGGATGTGCTGGACTCCCACATGGTCGACCACAGTTCAAGTCCCGGACCTAGAGGTTTGCTTTCTCCCTCTCCCTCTCTCATCAAATTTAAATAAGTAAGCAAATAAATAAATAAATAAAGTTGAATAAAATAATTCTTTGTATAAAAAAAATTTAGATAATTCTGGAAACCAGTTTTAATATACTGCTTTGTCTGAAATTTAAAAAAAAAAAATCCCAAAAGGAGAATGGAGAAGGGATTATGGCATGGCTACCCCTGGTGTGTGTGTGTGTGTGTGTGTGTGTGTGATTTCTCACTTTCCCTCTCTCTGTCTCTAGTGAGCACATGTGCCCTGTGACAAAAGAACAAACAAACAAACAAAAACTTAAAAAATATTTTCTTTTTCTTTTTTTTTTTTTTTTTTGGAGAGGTTTTCGCTATAGGGCGCATGCGCTCGCCAGACAGACAGAGAGAGACATAGAGACAGAAAGCGAGAAATCACCCCCCAGGGGGAATGGTCACGCCACAATCCCTTCTCCTCCATTCTCCTCTCAGGATCTTGGGCACGTACACACACGCACCCGGCGTGAGTTTTAAGCCACCAGGTCTGGGACGCGAACCACGGTTGACTACGTGGGAGTCCAGCAACGTAGCCATTACGCTAACTGCTGGTTCCCAAAAAATATTTTCTAATATACCGTATCTTATTCTCTTCTCAGGTTTCTATTCCTTCTTTTGAACCTTCAATAATGATAATAACTTATTTACCTTTGCCCCTGCAAGGAGCTTCCGGCGCCCACCAGCCTGGGCTGGCTTAGGGGTCCCTGCCACGTGTGAGGAGTGTGAGCACAGGCTGCAGACGTGGATGGCCCACTGCTCCCAGAAGGCTTCCTCCCACACCACCCAGGCACAGGGCAAGGGGGAGCTTCCCGCGTGTGCCTGGCACCAGGGGAAGGTTCTACTGCATCTCTTTTATCTGGGAATGGCCCTTGGAAGAGATTCCCCTTTCAGTTCTCTGCTTTAGATGTTCAGCCAGGGGTCAGCAGGTAGTGTAGTGGTTGAGGGTGCTGGACTCCCACATGGCTGACCACGGTTTGAGTCCCGGACCTGGCAGCTTGCTTTCTCACTTTCCCTCACTCTCTGTTCCCCTCTGGTCAGATTAAAATAAATAAATAAATAGGGGCTGGCAGGTGGCGTGGTGGTTAAGGTGCTGGACTCCCACATGGCTGACCGTGGTTTGGGTCCTGGCCCCGGCAGCTTGCTTTCTCTCTCTCTCGTTCTCTCTCTCTCTGGTCAAATTAAAATTTAAAACAATAAAAAAATAAAATAAATAGAGTTAAAATAATTCTTTAATAAAATAAATAAAATAATTCTTAAAAAAAAAAAAAAAAAGGCCAGGAGTGGTGCAGCAGTAACAGTCCATGATGCTGAGGCCAAATCCCGAGGCCTCCCTGGAGATCAGGGTGAGCACGCAGGCGGGGATCCAGGGTGGCGGAGGCTGTGGGTGGATGGCAGTGGGAAGCTTTGTTGGGGAGGTCTCTCTTTCTCTCTCTCTCTCAAAACAAACTTTTAAAAATATTGCAGAATTTTCTTAAAACAAAAGTCCAAACCTCTCTTACTGTTAGGGCCAACTTTGGGGGCCTGTAAACACCGGACTGCAGCTGCCTACTCTGCTCTGGCTTTAAGTCCCTCCTTTGATGCTGGGTTTTTGTTATTCCTCTTGTATTTTTTGTTACGGTCTTGCCATAGGGTGTGTGTACCTGCTGGAGAGAGGCAGTGACAGTGAGACGGGAGGTGAGAAATCACCCTCTGGAGGGATGGCCAGGCCACAACCCCTTCTCCTCTATTCTCCTGTGACCTTGGGCATGCACGCACACGTGCCCCGTGTGATCTTCAAACCGCCAGGTCTGGGGCTTGAACCACGGTCGGCCACGTGGGAGTCCAGCACATCCCTCTTTTTCTCCAAGCTCAGCTCTATATTTAAAGTCTTCCTGTCCCACTTTATATAACAGAGCGTCTACCTCAGCGCAAGCTACCCAATGACTGACACGGGGAATCCACGCGGCAGCTCCGGGCTTCGATGAGGCCGAACATCCACGCATCTGCACTCCCAGTCTGTGTGCGTGACCTGTTTTCTCTCCGTTCTGGAACCACACGACGAGCCAGTTAGGCTGTCTGCGTCCATCCCTGACGGCCCTAACGACGAGTTCTGGAGGCGCTTCGTGTCCCTCTGACACACTTCTGTCCTCCATCTTCCCTTTCTCTACAGACCTCCCAGATGTCAGACGCTCCCTGCAGCTTTCTGAGAGCCCCGTCAGCTCCTTACTCCATATAACAATTTAATTTCCAAGAACTCTTTCTTTTTTTTCTTAGAGAGATTTTTGCTATAGGGTGTGTGCGCTTGCGGAGGAGATAGAGAGATAGAAAGTGAGAAATCGCCCCCCGGGGGACACCGCAATCCCTTCTCCTCCCTTCTCCTCTCAGGATTCTGGGCAGGCATGCACACGCGCCCAGCATGAGTTTTAAGCTATTGGGTCCAGGACTCGAACCACGGTCAGCTACGTGCAAGTCCAGTGGCATAGCCATTACGCCACCTGCTGGTCCTCCAAGAGCTCTTTCTTGCTCTAATGTCCACGGCTTCTGTTACCTCCCGGATAAAGCAGCGGCGCCCGTTTCTCGCCTACGTCCACCACGCGCCGAGGCCTCCCCTGTTTGCGGAAGCCGTCTCCTCGCAGATGCGTTTTTCTCTGGGCCTGCTCTGGCTTTTACCGCTCCCAGAGAGCTTTCCCAAGGTGCCCAGGGATCCTGGCCGGCCGTTCCTGCTGAGTGAGGCGACAGGAGGGTGTCGCGGGGCAGGGACAGTTCCGAACTCGACTGCCGCGGTGGCCACGTGACTGCACGCAGACCTGCCCATGTCGTGTCCACCCAGCCCGCGGGCGTGGCCATCAGGGGAAACTGGATGAGGCGCAGTGGGCCTTTCTGTACTGTTTCTGCAACCTCATGTGAATCTGAAACTATTTCGAAATAAAAGGTTTCAAAAGCTGAGGCAATACGACAGTGGGAGCTCTGACCACGAGGAGGCTGTGCACTGGCCGGGACCTTACTAGCAGGGGACCACGGCAGGCAGCCAGGGCAGGCGTCGTCTCTGGCGTGTCCCACCTTCCAGAGAGGCAGCCCTCCAATCCCTTCCTCGTTGCCTGGGAAAGGCAGGGGATGGCGGGTTTGCTCTGGTTTTTTTTTTTTTTGGAGAGGTTTTTGCTATAGGGCGCGTGCGCTCGCCAGACAGACAGAGAGAGACATAGAGACAGAAAGCGAGAAATCACCCCCCAAGGGGGATGGCCATGCTGCAATCCCTTCTCCTCCATTCTCCTCTCGGGATCTTGGGCACGCACGCACACGCGCCCGGCGTGAGTTTTAAGCCACCGGGTCCGGGACGCGAACCGCAGTCGACTACGTGGGAGTCCAGCGACATAGCCATTACGCTAACTGCTGGTTCCCGGGGGTTTGCTCTTTAATGTGCAGATTCTCCTCAGCCTTCCTTGGGCCGGTGGCACCCTGCTTCTTGCCATCTCCTTAGTACCTCAACCCAGGGTCCTTCTGGGTCCATTTCCCCCGAGACACACCTGCGCCCTCACTCGCAGGCAGAGGGGGTACATATGCGCTGGTTTACAGAACTGCAGTGGTGCCACGGGGAGTTCGAGTCCTTCCTCTAGAGACCCCCATCTCACCCCTCGGTTCTGAGCCCAAACCTCACTCGCGCTGAGGGAGGGGTGCATCAGGCCCCTCTGTCCAGGCCACTCGTGCCTGTGCACGGGCGACCATCCCGGCGTCCTCTGCCCTCCCCCTCCCCTTCCATGCACCCCCCACCTTCAAACACCTGAACTCTGCCTGTCACTGTCCTCTCCCCTTCTTCATCCTCGAGCGTTTCACATCTACAAACTTCTTTTGCTGTTATTCGAACAGGATTTCTGCAGGGCGTGAACATGGACATGCTCAAGTCTCATGCTTCCCCGCCACGTGCCAACCAGAGGGCTGTAATTTCATGTTGTTTTTTTTTTTTTCGGTTTTGCTATAGGGCCCAGGCACTCACCAGAGAGAGACAGAAGAGGGAGAGAGAATCAGAGAGAGGGAAAGTGAGAAAGCACCCCTTGAGGGGGGTGGCCACACTGCAATCCCTCTTCCCCCATCCTTCCCTCAGGATTTTGAGCACGCAAGCACACACACCCAGTGTGATTTTCACATCACTGGGCTGGGGACTTGAACTGCAGTTCCCCTGTGGGAAGCAGCTGCCTTAACCTCCACATTACCTGCTGGCCCAAGGGTCTTAATCTTAACTCTGCAAGGTGTCACGCACACCCAAACGACACGTGTGTAGATGAAGGAGAGGCGGTAAGAGGTCGACAAACCAGAAAATACCACACTGAAAAATCGAAGGTCCTCAGACACCCCCGTTCCAGGCAGCGACGCTTCATCTCTGACGGGCTCTTCCAGCACTATGACCTGAGGCTGGGAACGGTACGCAGCGTGAAGAACTGCGAGTCCGTTGGGACACCCAAAACGGCTGCCTCTCTGCCCTACAAGCTTGTTTCTAATGTAAAAAACAAAAACACACGGATGGCTGTGGTCTGGCCGTGGGCTGATTCAGGATCCAGGCCAGGCAGGCTCTGGGTGAAGATTCGCCACCGTGTCATGCGGCAGGCACGGGAGATCAGCACTTCACACGCTTGCAAAATTAAATTAGGTTCTTAAATGCTAAACTAAGAACAATCCCTGTGAGTCGCCAAATATAAACAGCAGCACATGCCCCTCTGCAGGTGGCCGCACTGCTGGGCGGAGGGGCTACAGAGCCGCGGTGGCCAGGACGCACTTGGAAGGCGCAGGGCCTCCTGCACCGGCTCGCGCAGGCGTCTCTCAGGCCTGTCAGCACAAGCACGCCTCGAACCTGCCAGAGAGCTACAGAAACAACTCAGAGGGCAGAGTACAGGCCCAGTCGACACAGTCCCTCCTGCCGCACGAGATCACCCTCACCAGAGGGACATGCAGGAAACGGATGGGTGGCGCTGACATATGCAATTGCACCTGGCATACCTACTCGGCCGGAACTCACTTAGCGACCCCTTCCCCAAATCCTGGGTGCTTATGGAACCCTAATTTAAAACAAGTGGAACTCTGTCCCCAGAAAGACTTGGGATTTAAAGGCCTTTCAGTTTCTAAGGGTCTCAGATCCCCTCAAGTATAAATAAATGGGAAAGGGGATGAATCCCAACACAACGCAAGACCCCGGCACACGTTAGATGACACCGGCAGGGCGCCCGTGGGAGCGTTGTTCATCTGCCTGCCTCTACTGGACAGATATGTGATCCACCCGAAGGGTCCAGGTCTAATAAGCAAGTTAAAAATCATCCAATTCAAAAACATGGGCAAAGAATTTCTTTGAACAGACGCTTCTCCCAAGATCTACAAATGGCCAATAAGCGCATGGAAAGACGCCCAACCTTGTGAGTCATTAGGGAAAAGCAGATCGAATCGCTGTGCAATACCACTGCATACCACCAGGAGGCTGCAGGCAGAACTGCTGACGACCTGGGCGCTGGGGAGGGGGAGCGTGACGAACCCCCACAGCTGGTGAGAAGGCGAGTGGTGCAGCCCCCCTAGAAAGCGGTCTGCAGCTGCTCAGAAGAGCACAGGTTCATCACAGGGCCCAGCAGCTCCTCTTCTGGGCATAATACCCGAGAGAAGGGCACACGTCCTTAAAAGGCGTACGTGAATGCTCACAGCATTATTCACAATCGCCAGAAAGTAAAAACAACCCAAACATCCAGGCTGATGAGAGGACAAACGGCAGGGACATACCCACACAATGAAGCATTCTGAGAAGGACGTGGTGCTGAGCACAGGCCAGCATGGATGGGCCTTAGAAACATGCGAAAGCCAGACCCAGCTACTCCGGAGGGCGAGCAGAGGGCCACGACACAGCCAGACCCTGTCTAAAATACACCACGCTCAGCCACAGAGGCCGGGCACCAGGTCACAGCTGTACGTTCCCGCTGACGCAACGTGTCCAGGACAGGCAGCTCACGGAGACAGCGTGGCTGTCAGGAGCTGAGAAGGGCAATAGGGCGTCACTGCTAATGCGACGGGGTGATGAAAATGCCCCCAAATGAGATAGTGATTATGGGTGCACACGTCTCGGAACATACTAAAACCCTTGAGTTATACCCTTTATTTGTATTGCCAGAAGGTGCATGCATTTGCCAGAGAGAGAGAGAGAGAGAGAGAGAGAGAGAGACCCCGGCATGATCCTCTTCCCTCCATTTCCCCATCCTGTCAGGACTCTGGGCATGTCTGGCATGTTTTTTCAAGTTGTTGGGGCTGGGATTCAAACCCCGATCGGCATGTGGGATCAGGCTCCCTACCCACTTGTGATAAAGGGCTGGCCCGAATTTACAACGTAAAAGGGGGAATTTCATGGTGTGTATACTACTCCACAACCCTGTGGTTATACATCTTTTTAAATTATTATTTACACATTTAATCATTGTACATCATTTAGACTGTAAAGAGACTTTACCCAGCATGATATACACCTCAGTCCAGCCCTGTCTAGAATACTGTACGCGCCCTCATCAACAGATAATAAACCATATCTGTGTCCACAACGTCGAAAGTGAGCCAGGATGGGCTGCAGCTAGTGACCCTGCCTGTTCCACGGTCCTCACTAGGGTATATTTTTGGATCAGTCTCCCGATCCACAGTGACCCCTGTATCCGATTAGATTCTGATCTCCAAGTCCAAATACAGACCTATCTCAGGGGTAACCAAGTCACCGGGAAACTAACATCAGGACTTTCCTTAGTCCTAAACCTCAGTCTTCTTTATCCATCTGTGGCTCCCAGCAACCTTAATCTCAACCACTTAGCTTCTCTGGGCCTTAGTTCCTCAACTATAAAATAAGAGGGTCCAACCAAGTCACCCCTAGGGTCCCTTCCAGTTCCGCACAGCCAGAGCGTCTGCAGTGAGCACGCCAGAACAGCCCGCCGTTACCAGCGCAGAGGAGGGCGGATTCAGGTGCGAGAGACGGAGGAGGTGGACACCTCAGCATGCAGGGGACATGCCCACCTGGGGGGTCACTGGGAGCAGACGTCCTCCGGGAAACTGGACAGAGTCAGAATCCTGCAGGGAGTGTGTCCCCTGAAAAGTGTCTCACTGTGGTCACGTGAACGAAACGGGGACTCTGGGCCTGGAGGAGGGTGATACTTTGCTCTGTGGGTGCTGGGGCCTTCGCCTGCTCTGGGAGGAGCTCGGAGACAGCCCCAGTCGAACCCAACACCAAGAGTGTGTCCTGACTGGGGCAATGCCAGGAGTGGAGCTGCAAGGTGGGTGGAGATGCTGCTGGGAACACTTTGTCACTTAAAATTTTTAAAACCACCCCTCCCGGGACCAGCGGATGCCATAATGGTTACGTTGCTGGACTCCCACACAGTCAACCAAGGTTCAATTCCCAGACCAGAGGGCTTAAAACTCATGCTAGGCACGTGTGTGTGCATGCCCCAAATCCTGAGAGGAATGTAGAGGAGAAGGAACTGTGGTGTGGCCATCCACCGAGAGATGATTTCTCACTTTCTGACTCTCTCTCCGACGTGCACACTTGCCCTATAGCAAAAATCTCCCTAAATTTAAAAAACAAAAACACGTCACTCCCATGCCCTCACCCCACTCCCATACCCGGTGTGGGTCTTTTGATTCAGACGTCTGTGAGTCCCCCCAACCCCATCAGGGGCACCTGTGGCTACTGAGGAGCCCTGTCCTAGCAGAGGAGCTTCAGGTGCCCGAGGGATGACAGATCCCTGCACTGTTCCCTCCACAGCAGTGCTAGCTTCTCCTTGAAGCGGCGCCAAACTGGACCCAACTCAACAGCATAGCACAAAGGGTGACACCGCAGAGAGTGGGGATGGGAAGTGGCCTGCCAGGCATGACATGGAGACACACACACACACACACACACACACACGCCTGCTGTGAGCTACAGGAAGGCCACCATGAAGCACACAGAGAAAGCAGACTGGGATTGACCCCACTCTGGGGTCGATATGCCTGGATCCAAGCTGTGAACGGGCCAAGTACAGAGCAGCTGCACAGAAAGTCGCCATTTATGTAAAAATTAAATATAAAAATTCACTTGCACACACTAGAATGTGTACGGACTGGTCACACTGGCTATCTCTGGGGAGCAGAAATGGTAGGAATATCAACATTTAATGACATATTGTTTTTCTTCTTTTTCTTTTTTTTCGTTTTGCTATAGGGTAGGTGGACTCACCGGAGACAGAGAGGGAAAGTGAGAAATCATCCCCCAGGGGGTGGCCATGCCACAATCCCTTCTCCTCCACTCTCATCCTGGGATCTTGGGCACGCACTCACACACACAGGGCGTGATTTTCAAGCCACTGGGTCTAGGACTTGAACCGCGGTTGGCCATGTGGGAGTCCAGCGAAGTAACCACTGCCATCTGCTGCCCCCCCCCCCCCCCGACTCTGCTGTATACTTGCTGGCCAACATGCTTAGCCTCCGCCTGCCTCCCCGGGCTCACTTAACGTCCCTACATCCAGCCCTCTGGCCAGCGGCTGTGTCCCTCGAGCAGAACACAGCAGACCAGCCTGCCCTGCAAAGTTCAGGGCCACCTGGCGCACGGGGGCAGAGCTCAGGCAGCAACAGACCCAGCCAGAGGCCCTGAGCCTGGCCTGCGGGTGCTGCTGGGGAGCCGCTGCGTCTGTCACAGCAGACCCCACCCTCCTGCAACAGGAAACGGGCGGGCGTTTCAGGATAGCAGTAACAGTCTTGAGGTGTATTTCTACCCCTTGACTCAGTAATTTCACTTAGCAATTCATTCTAAGAAACTTAAAAGACACAAGGCTGGCCGTGGTACAGTGAGTAAGCAACTGTGCGTAGGGAACCAGATCCCAAATAGAACATGTCAATTTGAGTCCTAGTCTTGGTGGCCTGAAAAACATGCTGGACCCGTGTGCATGCGTGCCCCAATCCTGGCAGGACAGAGGAGTGGAGAAGGGGCTGCAGTGTGACCATGCTCTCTGGGGAGTGTGCTTGCCTGCTTGCCCTCGCTCTGGCGAGTGCACGCGCTCTCTGACAATAAAAGAGGGAAGAGCCTGTACCATGGTAGTTAAGGCGGCTGGATCTCACGTGGCCAACTCCGTAGTTCAAGACCTGGGCCAACTCCATAGTTCAAGACCTGGGCCCACTGGCTTGAAAATATGCCAGACATTGGGACCAGCAGTTAGCGTAATGGCTATGTCGCTGAACTCCCATGTAGTCGACCATGGTTTGACTCCTGGACCCGGTGGCTTAAACTCACGCCAGGCGTGTGTGCGTGCGTGCCCAAGATCCCGAGGAGAAGGGATTGCACCGTGGCCATCCCCCATGGGAGGTGATTTCTCACTTTCTGTCTCTTTGTCTCTCCCTGTCTTTCTGGCGAGTGCACATGCCCTGTAGCAAAAACCTCTCCAAAAATAAATAAATAAATAAAATATATCAGACACATGTGCATGCATGCTCAAAATCCCAAAAAGAAATGGAGAGGTGACTGTGGTATGACCCCCCCACAGGGGGTTGCTTTCTATTTTCCCCTATCTATCTGGCAAGCACATGTGCTCTTTTGTAAATTTAAAAAAATAAAAAGAAACTTAAAAATATAGACAAAGATATAATAAGTATAAAGTATAATGATATTAATTCCATGATTTAAAACTGAAATAACGGGTCAAAAGAAAGTTTCTTGTTCAAAGAAACTCAGGGCTTTCTCTCTGATGGAATTAAATGCATTAAAAACATGTTGTTAAAACAACTCCGGAGGCCGGCAAGTAGACTCCCATGTGGTCAACCATGGTTCAAGTCCCAGACCTCACAGCTTGCTTTCTCACTTTCCCCTTCTCTCTGTCTCTCTCTGGTCAAATAATAATAATAATAATAATAAATAAATAAAATTAAATAAAATAATTCTTAAAAAAAAAAACCTCAGGGAGTGGCATGGTGGTTAAGGCAGCGGGATACGTGTGCGCACAGCCAACTGTGCGGTTTGAGTCCCAGACCTGGCAGCTTGGAAAACACTGAGCATGCATGCCTAAAATCCTGGGAGGAGAGTGGAGAAGGGATTACGAGGCCATCCCCCTCGAAGATGCTTTCTTCACGCTTGAGCTGAAGCAGGTACAAGTGGCAAAGGAGTTCTTGTTCTCTGTCTTTCTCTTCTCCATGAATGAGAGAGAGAGAGAGAGAGAGAGCGCGCGCACGCGAGCGAGCACCAACAGGGTCTGGCACTGCAATCCTGGCCAGCCCGGGTTCGAGGGCACATGTGTGCGTGGCCTACTCAGGAAGGTCTCTGGATGTGAACCCAGAACTGGGTCTACGTGGGTCTGCCTCACAGAGTGCTGTGCCTGACCACTATACCACCACTCAGCTAATGCTCCTTGTTTTCAATACAATCCAGGAGGGCCAGCAGGTGGCATGGTGGTTAAACTGCTGGACTCCCACATGGCCAACCACAGTTCAAATCCAGGATCTGGTGACTTGCTTTCTCTCTCTCTCTCTCTCTCTCTCTCTCTCGTGAGTGCATGTGCCCTCTGGCAAATTTTTAAAAAATAATAATGGAGCCAGCAGATGGTGTACTGGTTATGTCGCTGGACTCCCATATGGCCAACCACAGTTCAGGTCCTGGGCTCAGTGACTTGAAAATCGCGCTGGACGTGTTTGTGCGTCCCAAGATCCCAGGAGAATGGAGAAGGGCTTGCTGCGTGGCCATCTCTCTGGGGAGCGACTTCTCCCTCTCCTTCTCATTGTCTCTGTCTCCCCGCAGTGAGCACATGTGCCCCGTGGCAAAAACCTATTTTAAAAAATTATAAATAAAATTAAGTAAGTAATTAAAATAAATAAATAAACACAATCCAGGAATGACTCCTTCAATTCGAGCCTGTGAGAATCCAGGTAACACCAGGGTGAGGAGAGTTTTGAGAGCTGCGAGTGTCCCCGCTCCATGCCATTCATGGGCACCTGTGACGGTCATCTACAGAAGCCACCTGCACCACAACAAAGCTGACGGCTTGCAGGGCAGGGACACGGTCTGTGTTAGGGGAAATGCGTTACAAGACTGATCAACGCGGAGAAGACTTGTCTGGTTTTAAAGTTGCCACTGTCCAGGAAAGACACATGGGTCCTGAAAACACAAACCCCTCTCGGAAACTTGCCAACGTTTTCTGCCCCATCTGTACATTTATTAAGTGAAGGGAGGAGGAAGGTTAGAAGTACCACTGTTTGCATTTCTGTAAACAAAAACGTATGCTTTTATAAAGGCTAGGATAGCCATCCAGTACCCCGAGTGGGGAATCACGGGTGACTTGAAACCTGCTCTGCACACTGGCATATCTTGTACTCAGTATACACAAGAAACTTCCCACGACCCAGCAATCGGAGAGAAGCTATCACTCAGGCGAACAGAGTGAGCCTGTGCAGCCCGGGCTCGCGGTTAGGGAGCGGGATCCCGCACAGCTGATGGCGGTTTGAATCGTGGCCCTGGCTGATGCCCATGGTCCTGTCTCCTGCCCTTTCCCGCCCCGCGGCATGCCACCTGCTGTGCCCACAGGCCCTCCCCACCTGCGCCCTGCCTTCCAGTCTCCCCAGCACTCTGGCTGCCAGTCAGTGCTGCCCTTCGAACTCAGCAGAGTACGAATTACGGGGGTTCAGGCCTAAGTCGCCAAAACTGTCCTAGAGAATCTCTCCGCTCTACCTGCAGGTCCAGCACAACAGCGACTGCTCACCCCGGAGCAGGTCACCGCTCCTTCACTGCGTACTGGGTGAACCTGGCGGTTCACACTTAGTGCCCATTTTGTTTGAAACTCACTACTCACCCCCACTCCGCACCATCCCCGCATTGTGATGTCGTGGAAATTACATGCACAAAAGGTGCCACTGGCCTGCACTGGGAAAGCTTCCTAACTGCCTGCAGACTCCCGGCCCCCCCGACCCACCTGCAGCGGCTGCCAGATGCTGCTTCTTGAGGAGCAGCTGAGTGCAGGGCTGTGGGGGCACCGCAGGGGTTAAACTGAGAGTTCCAGACACACACGTGCTCGGGGAGCAACTCAACCCTGCTCATCCGTAAATGTCAACCCTGTGCCCCAGGCTCAGCCAGGGAGGCTCTGAGTGCTTCCAGCACTGGCTGGAACTCGGCAGGGGCACAGGAGTTACTGTCCAGATTCCGGGTCAGGGGCCAGCAGACGGCGTAGTGTTACGTCACTGGACTCCCATACGGCAGACGATGGTTCCAGTCCCGGACCCAGTGATTTTAAACTCACGCTGGGCGTGTGTATGTGCATGCCCGAGATCCTGAGAGGAGAATGGAGGAGAAGGGACTGCTGTGTGGCCATCCCCCTGGGGGGTGATTTCTCACTTTCCCTCTCACTGTCTCTGTCTCTCACTGGCAAGCATATGCACCCTAAGACAAAAACCTTAAAGAAAAAAAAGATTTCGGTCAGACCCCATCACCTTTCTTCCCGCTGCCCCCCAGCTCAGTGGTTCTCAAAGTATGGGCTACAGACTCTGGAGAGCCTCTCAAGAGGTTCAAGGTCAAACTTCTGCATCTAGCGCTGAGATGTTACCTGCCTTTCTCGCCTTCACTCTCTCCCAAGTCTACAGAGTTTTCTAGAGGCCACGTGATGTGGGATGTCATCGCTGTGCCAGCTAAGACGACGTGCACCTGGGTACGACTGGGTTTTCCAACTTCTGTTTTAGTTTCTTGCAAGGTGAATGTTCACAGACGCAGCCCGAGTTAAAGGGACTCTGGGCCCATGTGTGCAGCCGCGCAGGCAAGCCACTTCCCATGCTGGCCCCGGCAGCCCGCCAGCGCTGCCTCTGAGTAGACAGGCCTTCCCACCTGGCCTTCCCCTGCCTCAGGCCGTGGCTACCTTCTGCGCACCCCTCCGCACTCGCTCAGCGCACCTCTGCTCGCGCTGTGGCCGGCCCTGCTCTGGGCTGTGCGCGGCCCTCACCTCTGGCGAGAGGACGGTGCACAGGACGCGCAGGCCCGGTCTCACTAGTGCGATGAGGACAACGAAGCTGGCCTCAAGGTCCTGCCGACTGTCCCTGGAGCAGTGCCCCCATCACAGCAGCCACTGTGGTTAAGAAAAAGAACGCCGCCTCGGCATGCTTTTCGTGGTGACTTCGTGTTGATTAATGTTCTGAATATACTGAGTTAAATGCTACAACTTGGCCTGTTCCGCCCGGCTTTCAGACGTGGCTCCCGATCAGGCAGGACCCTTCCAGAGCAGAGGCCGGCAAGCTGCAGCCTCGGGCCACATCCAGCCCACCGCAGTTTTGCTTTTGAACTTAAGTTTATTCTCCTCCACAGACAGGAGAAACAGACACAGCCCGCCAGGAGGGCCCTGGTGCTGCCATCCGCCGTCCCCTTCAGCAGGCCCCTCACAGGAGGGTCCCTGGACTTGAACCAGGACCTTCCCATGTGGGATGGCTTCCTGAAGCAATGCGTCTCACCTCGCCCCCCGTCCCGCCTCTGCTACCTTTTCAAAATACAATTTTACTGGAACACGGTCACGCCCAACCGTTGGCATAGTCTCGGAAAGCGTCTGTGTGACAACACCAAGCTGAGCTCCGTAAAGGAGACAGTACAGTCCACGAAGCCTGACCTGTTTACCATCTGGCCCCTCCCAGAGAGTCTGCCGGTCCCTGATCTAAAGGGCCAGGCCTATGTGTGGCTGTCTTCTGCCCACATGGCACAGCCCGGGGCAGGGCAGCCATGCAGCCAGTGAGAAGAACCTGCCTTCTGGCTGCACACATGGGCCTGAGTTCAAACCTAGGCTCTGCTTCTCACAGCTGTGCGGCCTTGGGCAAGTTACTAGCCGTCTCTGGGTTTCAGTCTCGCCCTCTCTGAAGTGGGGTGCTGGCCACTTAGCGGACGGAAAATGAACCCATACGGCATGGGCTGATGCCGCCTGGCACAGAGCAGGAGTCCACCGAGACTGGCAACGAACGGCAAATTCACTGACATGCTGAGTAATCATCTTCTCGGACTGGACGCATTAGACCCATAGCAACAATCATTATTTTCATCCTAAAAAGAAATGAAATCCAATGAAACCTCTTAACAGCCACCGCACATCAATAATAACCATCAGCAAGCCACGGGCAGGGAGGAGACGTGGGCCTTCCTAGCACTACGGCTGGTGATCTGAAGGCACTGGCCGGCGATCGGCCCCGATCAATCCCCTGCCCCTCGTGCAGCTCACCTCTGACAAGGTCATCAGCACTGGCCGAGAAGCATGAGCAGTGGAGACACAGCCAGAGACCAACTGCTACGAAGACTGGGGCGGGTGTGTGAAAAACGGAGCCCACTGCCCTCGGCAGGTCTGAGGACCGAGTGCCACCACAGGAGCTCGTCAGGCGTGCAGATTCCTGGGCCGGCTGGAGCAGAGTGACCCGCACCAAGGGGAGGGCACACAGGCCCAAAGAAGCCCAGGTCTAGATGACATCTGTTCATGAGCCCCTCACTTCCAACACACACACGCACAAGCGCACACACACACACACACACACACACACACGCAGATAATGGGGGCGGGGCGGGTGGCTACTTCCATTTCTGATACGATAGATGGCTCCTGATTCCGTCAAAGAACAGGACTGGCAAAACCACTGCCAACTCCGGGATGCACTGTCAAAGCCCCCTCCCTCAAGGCCTTGATGCAGAGAGGTGCAAAGCCCGCGCAGCGCTCCTGGTCCAGGTGCAGGTGAGGTGGCCATCCTCCGAAGGTGAGGCCTGAGTGCCAGGAACTCACATGCGAATATGCTGTTCGCCAAGTGCTCGCCACGAGAAACAGGCATTATCCCCAGCTGGTAAGGTGAGAGATGAGGGCCCAGCGACTGGGCCCTTCCACCGGGGTGTGGAAGTTACTACAGACGCTAGAACCCAGGCAGCTGCTGACTGCTGAACTGGTGCTTTTTCTGAACTGCTCGGTGTCACAAGGACATGAAGGTAACCCAGGTAGGGACAACTGGGCATGCTTCCACAGGCTTCAAAGGATGGAGTCTCTGGGACCAGCAGTTAGCGTAATGGCTATGTCGCTGGACTCCCACATAGTCGACCGCAGTTCAAGTCCCGGACCCAGTGGCTTAAACTCACGCCGGGCGCGTGTGCGTGCGTGCCCAAGATCCCAAGAGGAGAATGGAGAAGGGATTGCGGTGTGGCCATCCCCCCTTGGGGGTAATTTCTCGCTTTCTAGCTCTCTGTCTCGCGCACGCGCCCTATAGCAAAAACCTCTTAAAAAAAAAGGATGGAGCCTCAGCTTTCACAGCCCCTTCTCCCAGGGAGCCCTGCAGCCAGGAGAACGTCTATTTCTGCTGGGATTTACCTCCAGACACAGCTGCATCTCAACCACAGGCCACGCTAGCACCACCTAGCCAGGGTGCAGGTCCCCAAGTGTGCTGCCCGGGAGCCTGGGGACACTAGCTCTTGCTCCATCCTAGCCACAGTGCAGATGCTGCCCAGGGGCCTGTGATGGAAGCTGCTATAAGAGCAAACTACAATATGGAGGATTTTATTATTTTTTTTTGGAGAGGTTTTCACTAAAGGGCGCGTGCGCTCGCCAGACAGACAGAGAGAGACATAGAGACAGAAAGCGAGAAATCACCCTCCAGCGGGGATGGTCACGCCGCAATCCCTTCTCCTCCATTCTCCTCTCGGGATCTTGGGCACGCACGCACACGCACCCGGCGTGAGTTGTAAGCCACCGGGTCCGGGACACGAACCGTGGTCGACTACGTGGGAGTCCGGTGACATAGCCATTACGCTAACTGCTGGTTCCCAACATGGAGGATTTTGATTAACCTGCTTCTCCTAGTGTTAGAGGACTCCACTCATAGTGCTGTCAAAAGAGCGGGACAATATGCCACATGGTCAACCTACCGAGTGTGGCGGGGCAGGTGAGGGCCGCGCGTGGAGCTGGCGAGGCCCCACACACCAGCACAGCCCATGAGGTGCCCAGAAGCACTCTAAGAACAGCGGTCTCCTTTATCTGCAATTTCACTTCCTGCACTTTGGCTACCCGTGGTAAACTAGGGACTGCAAATAGGTGAGTGCAGTTCAATAAGATTTTTTTAAGAATTATTTTATTTAACTTTGTTATTTATTTTAAAATTTGACCAGAGAAGGACAGAGAGAGAGAGACAGGGAAACTGAGAAAGCAAGCCGCCAGGTCCAGGACTTGAACCATGGTCGACTATGTGGGGTTCCAGTGCCCTTAACCACACACCGCCTGCCAACCCAAAGCTTTTTTTTTTTTTTTTTAAAGAGAGTCTCACCACGTCACAATACTCTTGCCTCAGTCTCCCAAGCAACTGGACTACAGGGGTACACCAGCACACTGGCTCCTAGGGTGGGTCAGTCCTTGAACCCAGGCCTCCCTTGTGGCCTCGGCCTGTCGAGCAGCAGCCAGGCCTGGGATGTACTGGGGGCAGGCCGGCGTAGCACTGAGAGACCACGTTCACATAGCTTCCGCTGCAGCACAGCACTGTAACTGTCCTGTTTTATTGTTGCTAATGCCTGTTATTTATTGCCAGAGGGAGCATGTGTTTGCCAGAGAGAGAGAGAGGAAGCACCCCTCAATGGGCAGGTCACACCACAATCCGTTCTCCATGTCTCCGTCCTGACGGGATTCTGAGCGTGCACGCACACGTGCCTGGAGTTTTCAAGCCGCCAGGTCCAGATTCTAACTGTGTTTGGCCATGTGGAATCTGGCTCCCTTGACCACTAGGCCATGGGGCCAGCCCAGTCATCGTTAATATATTATGCCTCATTTATAAATTAAACCTCTAACAGACACGTACGTGTAGGAAACAAACATGCACGTAGGGTTGCCGGCATCCCCTGGGGTCTCGGAACGACTCCCCGAGGTTGGCTGGGAACCTCGCACTGTGCAGTTAAGTGGGATCCATGCGATGTGCCCCGGGAATCTCGCCAGCGCAGCACAGCAGCCTGAGGGACTGCCTGCTTCCCCAGGAGCTTCCGGTTCAAGAGGAAGCACTTGGCTGTGCCCCGGGGCACTAGAGACAGGGACCTCGGTGAGTCGGGGACAGCAGACTGGCTGGCCATGAGGTGGGGACTGTTGCCGAGGGGCCTGCAAGACAAGCTTGTGTGTGACGAGAGGCTGGCTGCTGACAGTCCGGGCGGTCACGTGGAGCAGCCCGCGCTGTGGTGCACTGAGCTGAAGGAGGCCTGGAGGCCCCGAGAGGCACAAGACAGGTAGAGAGCAACGGGTGTCGTAGAAAGGGAACAAAGCATGAGATGCAAGAGGCACTTCATTCTTCTGTTTTTGTTTTTTTTTTTAGAGAAAGATTTCTGCTATAGGGCCATGCGCTCACCAGAGAGAGAGAAAGCAAGAAATCACCCCCCACAGGGTGGCCACACTGCAATCCAGTCTCCTCCATTCTCCTCTAGGGATTTTGGGCACGCATGTATATGCACCTGGCATGAGTTTTTCTGTGTTTTTTTTTTTAATAATTATTTTGTTATTTTTTTAATTTGACCATAGAGAGAGATAAAGGAAAAGTGAGAAAGCGAGCTGCCGGGTCCACAACTGGAACCGCAGTTAGCCACGTGGGAGTCCAGCATCTTAACCACTATGCCACCTGCCAGCTCCTTCTGGCATGAGTTTTAAGCTGTCACATCTGAGACTCGAACCATGGTCAACTATGTGGGAGTCCAGTGATATAACCATTATGCCATCTGCTGGTCCCTCACTTTTTTTTTTTTTTTTTTGCCCCGCGTGCCGCAACCGCTGATGGCCGTCTCTGCTTTCCTGACCCGCGTTCCTGAAACTGTGTTCCATGGAGATTCACCTACATTTGCGGGGCTGCACGAGACCCACCCTTGGTCCTGCACTGAGTGCAGTCTACGTTTCCTATTGTTGGGAACTTTATGATCTGATAATTGGAAAAAAAAATCATGTTTATCATAAAAAATGATTGGAATAATAATAATAATGATTGGGGGAAACATAGGAAAGATATTGAATGTTGAAGCGGGGAGATTAATGTCTCTGTACTGACTGACATGCATGGCATTCCCTTTTGAAAAAGCAATGTAATACACTGTAAAGTTGTATGTAATTCAATGTAATAAAAAAATAGATAATAAAAATAAATAAATAAATAAATAAATAAATAAAATAAAAAAAAATTTGCTATAAGACATGTGTGCTTGCTGGAGAGAGACAGAGAGACAGAGAGACAGAGAGAGAGAGAGAGAGAGAGGGAAAGTGAGAAAGCACCTCCCATGGGGGATGGGAACACTGCAATCCCTTCTCCTCTACTCTCCTGTCGGGATTTTTGGCACATATGCACACAAGTCTGGCATGTTTTTCAGGCTGCTGGGTCCAGGACTTGACCCGCATCATCAGCCATGTAGGATCCAGCCACCTTAACCACCATACCTCAGGATAGCCTGAGGCACTTCCAAAATCTAATGACAATAAGAATGGGAGCCAAAGCAAGCACATCTAAAATGACCCCAGGCTGGCTTTGTGATAAAGTGGTAATGCACTGCTCAAGAGCAGCCTGAGGACCAGCAGACAGGGTAATCCTTACGTCACTGGACTCCCACACAGTCGCCCGCGGTTCAAGTCCCAGACCCAGTGACTTAAAACTCACACTCAGTGCATCTGTGTGCGTACCCAAAACCCCATGAAGAGAGTGGAGAACAAGGATTGTGGTGTGACCATCCCCTGGGAGGTGATTTCTCACTCTCCGTATCTCTGGCAAGTGCACACACCCTATAGCAAAAATCTCTCTCAAAAAAGAGAAGCCAGATCCCACAGGGCAACCACGGCAGGACTCCCAGCCAGAACCATGTCGGGAAGATGCAAGGGGGCCCAAGATGCAACGGGCTGGGGGCCGGCGGAGGGACTGTGTGTGAACAGGCCCTGTGAGGAGGCCTTCACCCTCACGTGTGCACACGTGCTCTACTGACTGTTCAATTTTTAGGTTCTTGCCATAGGGCACAATGGGTTCCCAAGAATGACACAGAGAGAGAGGGAAAATGAGAAATTACCCCTCAGGGGGGTGGCAATGCCACAGTCCTTCCTTCTCCATCCTCCTCTAGGGATTTCAGGCATGTACGCACACATGCCCAGAGTGATTTTCAAGCCGCTGGGTCAGGACTTGAACTGTGATCAACTATGTGGGAAATCCAGTGCTTCATATTTGAGAAGAAGAAAAAGACAAAAGGCCAAAATAAATACATAAATAAAAAGAGGGCGTGGGATTTGGTAGCACGGTATAACAGAATTCCAGGGGAGGAAACATCCGTGGCGGGGCTGGGATGGGGGGGATGGTCAACATATTAAACAGGCTGACAGGTCAAAAGGACTGGGAAAATGTCAGTAAATGCAGTGACCGGGAATCCGCCAGTCAACTGTGACCTTAAGAGATGAGTGAGGTCCCAGCTAAAGGCGCAGCGGGTCAAGCAATGGAGGCAGACACCCCTTCCGCAAGCAGGGTGCAGGAGGCTCCCAAAGCGCGGGGCGGGAGGAGATGCTTTCTTCCTTGGCTTGAGGATGATGTCATCGACCTGGGGCCCTCGATGTCCCGTAAGTAATTAAACAGTCAGAGGCAGACAAGTACAGGGTGCTTCCAGCACTGCACAGGCCAGGCCCTGACGCTTCCTGAAGCCGCACGACACACACATTTGTGTCCACGCTTCCCGTCTGCACTGACGGGCACCAAACAGTCCAGTGGCCATGCCCGTCAGGGCAGCTTCACCAACCCTCAGCCCAGCAGTCGCTTCCTGAATTAAACCAGGGAGGAAGAGCATCCCAGAGCTGCCGCGTGGCGGGCCAGCTCCCGCACTTGCAGGATGCAAATGAAGAACGCTTTGTAAGGGTGCCTTTCCTGCAGGAGTGCTCTGCCAGTGCTCGCTGGGAATTTTCATCTTACTGTTGGGTAGGACTGACTGCCCTTTTTTTTTTTGAGCATGACTCAGTATCTTAATTTTTTTTTCTTAATTTAAATTGTCATAGACTGTTTCCAGATGCCACTAACCAGCAAGCACCTTACGCCTTTGACTTGGCCAAGGAACCACAGTGCCTGGGCTGTCTCTCAACATATGCAAACAACTGAAAATCCCCCAAACAAAGAACCAACCAGATTTAGCCTAAAAAGGACATCGTTCCCACACTTACCACCAGCTGAGGACTTCTGAGTGCTGTCTCATTTGCCTGCAATGTTTAAGTCACAGAATTGGCTTCCCATAACCCTGCTTCAGGGGGACGCAGTACACCTGGGGGGGGGGGGGGGGGGGGGGGGGGCGCTCTGGGTGACTTGGACAAAACAGACCCACGGATCCATTCAACACAGTCAGCCTTGGTGAAAGGACATTAAACCCTCAACCGCAGAGTGAAGCTAACGAGCAAACACGGGCAACAACCTTGGAGCAAACTCAGAGCGCCAGCCATTAACAGGCTCAATTTTATTCTGCGCTATGAAAAATTCCAGTAAGCATTTTCTTTTGCTCTTCCCTGTCTGCAACCACACGGGTCAGGCGGTTCCTGACAGGAACGGCCATTCCCACGAGCACCCCCCCTCGGGAAGGGCTGACGTGGTGCGGCAGCGCTGGCAGCCCTGGCCTCGACCTTCTTCGACTCCGACGGCACCCACTGGCTGGGCAGGAGGCTCTCAGGAAGAAGCTACAGTGAAAACATCACAGCCCCGATAAGGGAGGTAAGTGATAGCATCTTGTAAACAGGAAAGCACTTTATAAATGCTTCTGAGAGTTACTTCTCCCCTTTTGATTAGTGGTTTAAATGAGCAGCCCCCTGCCTCCACCTCAAGCAGCCAAGCACTGGCCAGGAAACTCCAAAAGCTTCTGTCGGTCAGAACAGGAGCTCAGGCCATGCGCCCCCGTGAAAACCCGCCGTCAGAAACCCCCGTGCCTCCACCCGGAGGGACCACCGGGGCAGCTGACACTGATCATGTGCCTGCACTGCTGTGGTGGCAATTCAAGTCACACAGGGCAGGTTCCACTGGGTTCCATGAGGCTCAATATGGGGTGGGGGTAGGGGACAGCACGAAAGAGAAAAGAGGTTCCTCGTGATAGGACAGGAGAGGGGGAAAGGAAAGCAGGGACACAGCGAGGTGGGGGTGGGGAAGGTGCCAGAGACCTGGGAGGTCCTCAAGTGGAGGACGACAGGAGGGGAAACTGGGATGGAGCTAGCCCAGCCTCTCTCCTCGAGGAATCCTTCCTGCGCCTGCCGGTGGTGACTCAGCGTTCCCAACAGGAGGACAGCAGAAGAGGGGACAGGGGTCAAGCTGGCGCTCCTGCCACTGACCATTTCTAAGAGCACACAGAAATGCCGGCCACATGGCGAGTCCGCTCCCGGGGGTGCAGGCGCAGGAGCAGGTGGAGGTGGGAGCAGAGCAGCCCTGGAGTGAGTCGGACCAGAGAGGGTGCTTTCTCAGACCCAGGTGCCTCCCAAGGCTCTCTGGAAACACGTTTTGGACAGCTATTTGGAGAACAACTGAGGGTCAGGGATGAAGAGCGAGCAGGAGAGGCGCTCGGTGGGCCAATGCCGTCCCCTCCCACCCCGGCCTGTGCCTGCCCTCCTCCGCACCTGCGGCTCCCTGGCCTGCGCTGAGACTTCCCACTGTCCACAGGCTGGCTGAGTACTGGCAGCCACAGGGCTGGGGTTCCTGCTTGATCAGATGCAGCGATCATCGATGGATGTGGAACCTAAACAGTCTCGGGTAAGGGCCAGTGACATGTTCTCCCATTTGTATCCAGGCCCCTCAAGTCGGCAGTGTGACACTGGGCAGCTGACTTTACCCCTGTTTCTCAGTGCCCTCCTGTGAAACGCGGGCTTATTAACAGAAGCTAACTTGTCAGGTTGCTGTAGTAACACATAGAAAGCACTTTATATAAACAGTACACAAAGTCTGCTAGCCTCATATCTTAAAATACAGAAGCAATACTCTACCATACTTATCATTCATCATCTTTCCAGACCCTGGAAAGCAAGCATACACGTATATTGATTCTACCCTGCCCCTGGAGGCCGGCAGGTGTTACTTAAATGTGCACCACTAAGGTGTGAGGCTCATGACTCCAAGTGAACTTCTTTCTGAAAAAGCCTTAATAAAGTGAAATCTAGGGGCAGGGTAAGCACTGGGCATGAAAAGCCAGGTCCCACAGTTCCAATCCCAGCTCCTGTGGCCTGAGAAACAAACAGGCCAGGAGCTGGTGGGTCAGGATGGAGAGATGGAGAAGGGGCTGCGGGGTGCCCAAGAGCACTGGGGGTGGGGCGTGCTTTCTCCCCCTCTCTGGCAAGCATGCACATCCTCTGGCAATTAAAAGAATGAAGTCAAACCTATAGTCTGCCTGGACACCAGCAGCAAAGTGACCACCTAGGACATCCTGTGCCACTGAACAAACCCCCGGTGCCCCTCTGCTTCCCAAGGTGCCTCTGTCTGGTGCAGCACCTCCCTGTGACACACACCAGTGACCGAAGGCACAGGGCGAGCTGACTGGCAGAACACAATGGTGTCTGCAAATAACCAAGCAGCCTGCCCAGGCTCGACCCAGCGACGCTTCTGGCTACCCCCATGTGCGGCTCGCTTCAGGGGCGAGGGTGACAGACCTCACAGTCCACTGGAAAAGAGACAATGAGGCAGTGACTCAGCCAAGGTCGTCCTGAGCAGGTGCCAGCCAGGAAGAGCACCCAAGGGCTTTGACTTCCCATCACGGTATCAAACACACGCGCCTCGTGTGTTCAAAGTGCCCTTGAATCAAGTGGCAACCAGACGCCCTGGAGTTAGAAGGGGAAAAGCAAGAGACAAAGAAGAAAATCACCTTACAGCGGTTAGAGTCTACAAGCACTATGATCCTATCTGAATAAAATGCAATTTAGATGCACTTAGACCTGCATCTTGGTTAACCTTACATAACTTGTTCCTATTATATCACGAATAACCATCGCTGTTAATGGGTCCAGCCCCTGGACAAGTGAGACGAACTTCACGTGCTATGATGCCATACCTAAATAGCTTTCCCCAGGGAAGTACTAGCCTGAGTGGGAGCCAAAAATAAACTGAAAAGCCAATTCCTGAGGGACCTGTCATCAGGGATGCTACACACACATACACACACACACACACACACACACACACACAGATACTCACAAAACCAGGGTGATCACAGTTAAACTCATAGAGGCATTAAGGCACTAGACCCCAAACCAGGGAAGACTGGATGCTCTGGCCAAGTAAGGTGGGAAAGCAAAAGGAAGCTACAGCACACACGGGACGGTCCGAGAAAGCCCAACTTGAACCGGCAGCCGGCAGCCCGGCTCTCCTCTCCACAGGGGCCATCCTGTCCAACCATGGCAGGTGGAGGCCAAAAAGACCCACCATGTCCAGCTGATGCTCGGTCAGGCTGAAGAGCTGTCAGCACCTGGCTTCATTCCAAAGCTGTACTCACAGGGCGACAGTGATGGGGAAGGGGCAAGCGTCCTTGGAGAGGAGGGACAGCCGGGGGTATTCCTAGAGGGTAAAGGGGCTGCCAGGCTGCAGCAGTCAGAGCCAGAGCCGGGGAGGCAGGAGCTTAGCAGAGACACTGGCTGCTGCTCCTTTCAAGTCCCTTGAAAGAAGCTTAATTTTGGCTGCTGGGAGCCTCGGGAACCCAACCACAAATTTCACAGCTTTATAGAAAAACTGACTTTATTTCTATTGTCAATTTTCATGGAAGAGGCAAGGGAAGGGTAGGACTTGCTGCCCAGGCCCTTCATCGCTTCCAAATGTATTTGCTACCAACTTAAACCAAGAGACTGATATTAAGTCATTACTGCCCTCCGACAGTAAACTGGCTACAAAAACTCTCCACGGCCTAGGAAAAACTACAAATGCACACTATCCAAACGAATTAACCCAATCCAATAGGTAGCAGCGTTAAAAAAGGAGTATGTTTCTCTTGGGGCCAGCAGGTGGCATGGTGGTTAAGGCACTAAACTCACACATGGCTAATCACGGTTCAAGTCCCAGACCTGGTGACTTAAAAATCATTCTGGACACGCACGTGCATGTCCAAAACCCGGAGAGGGAAACAGAGGCAAGACTGCTGCGTGGCCATCCCCCTGGGGGGGTGATTTCTCACTTTCCCTCTCTCTGTCTCTCTTCAGCAAGCACGCACACCCTCAAAATGGTCACTACATCATTCTACCCATAACAGGAGTGTTACGAGTGTTACAGCCAGGCTAGTGCTAGGGCAGAAATCGCAACCTAAATGCTCAGCCTTGGTCTAAAGGGCTTTCCTTTGCAGCACACGGTGACCTTGATGGGATTTATTAGGACCCTAAACCACACTGCTCCAAGTCCCAGGTCCCACCCTACTACCCCAGTTGGTGGCCAAGGAGCAAAGCAGGGGACATTCGGCGACCAGGGTCATCTGTGCCTACAGCTCATGCTAACAGAGCCCAAGGCATGGTGTGTGGTAACCTGTCAGGCATAACCCCACCACTCCCACACAAACCTGATCTGGGTGCTGAAAGAACAGGGCCCCTGTGAGTGGACACTGCATTCCACCACTTCCCTGGAATTCCTATGCTGCCCTGGAATCTCCCATGGCTTTTGCTAAACCCAGAAGCCCCAGGAAACTACAAAGGCAAAGAAAACCTCCCTGCGGATTTCAACATATTCAAACAAGTCACAAGCCGGCAGCTTAGAAATCTATCCAAGCCAGTGCTTTAGGGCTGTTCTCTAGTTGACCCCAAAATAGGTATTCTAAGTCAAACTCCTGTAATTATGCCCCGTAGAGAGTGGGAGGAACAGACGGTAAACAAAGTTAACCACCAAAGTCAAGATGGACAGGGACAACAACTGATAAACACAGCGGCTCCCAGTGGCCAGCCCGGCCGCCTGCCTGAGTCCCAGGGCAAGAGGCCATGACACACAGGACACTGGCGTCAAATGAGGAGCATTCCGAAAGTCACAAACTTCCAAAAATGATGGGAGGTGAAGAGCACTTCTGAAAACTCCCAGAAAGATACCAGCAACCCTCTGCTGGTAAGACCAGATACCCAGCAATATAACCCTCTACTCCTGACAGGGCCATACTGGTGAGGTGAGCATTTTAAATGGCATTCCCCTGCAAAAATTATTATTTCCCAAAAACCTCTGTAAATGAACGTATCACTTTCTTCCTGACCTGGAGAAGCTGTTGCCTGATTTCCATTACTCCGAGGGGACGCTGGGCCCTGTGTGTGGCTCTGTGTCTGTGAATGCATGCGCATGAGCGAGAAAAAGAGCCTGCTGGTATCAGCACTCGCTTCTGCCACTAGGAAATGGATCACGGGCTTGTCTCAGGAGTGGGGCTTTTTCCCTGCCCCAGCCTCCATCACAACCCCCTCTGTAACAGCGTGAAGCCCCAGCCCTGTCGCCTTTGTCTCCCAGCGGGTGAGAAACCCAGATTAACTTCTGAAGTGAAATCAGTCCTCTCAACCTTCGGGACCTAAAACAGTGCTGGCTGAGTCCTGCTCAGAAATGTTGTTCTTGGGGCCGGCAGGTGGTGTGGTGGTTAAGGGCGCTGGACTCCCACATGGGCAACAGCGGTTCGAGTCCCGGACCAGGCAGCTTTGCTTTCTCACTTTCTCTTCCTCTCTTTCTCTCGCTCTGTCTCTGGTCAAATTAAAATAAATAAATAAATAAATAAATAAATAAATAAAAAAAAAAAAAGAAATGTTGTTCTTGACGGGAGGGGAAGGAGGAGAGGAAGAAGGGGTGTGAGATACAGGGGTGTGTGTGTCAATCACTGATAGGAATTCACACTCAGGAAAACAAGCCACCAGACCAACCTTGGTTCAAGGTTTCAGGTTTATGATGATAAAGCCCTTTGTTTTGTGAAACTGTCATATACACCAGCCTCACCCCAATACCACATGGGAGTCTGATGTTTGCTTAACACACTTGGGGCAGGAAAAACCCTTTCCAGGGTCCCAATCAGTGCCCCCTACCCACGGTTCTACCATCTTTTTTTTTTTTCAAGAAGTCCAAATGAACTTAGAGTCCTCAATCCTAGCGGCAGCTGTCAGAACCTCTCCCAGTTCTATTAATATCACGGCTGCGATTGTTAATGATTTTACTCACAAAGTTGCCCCCAGCAATCGGGATAAGGCATAAGGTCTAACAAAAAGAGGCTGGGCTGCTTCGCCCTCAGGCATTCTGGAACCCAGTGAACTTCTTGGGGTTTTGTGTGTCGCCAGGATTTTCACCCGTATCTTTGTTTTGGAATGCACGCAACCCCTCCCCGCACCGACCGGGCACGGCCTTCCTTTCTGCTGTCTGATGCACAATGCCGCAAGGCCCTCCTTGGGGTCAGCAAAACGCCTCGCTGGTGTAATGCCGAGGGCGCCTCGGAGCCCGAGGAGGTCCCCGCGGGAGTCGGTCCGCGTCTGCAATCCTCAGGCCGACACCGCAGCATCGCATGGCTTGCAAGTCCCCTTAACTCGGACGCCCAGCGCCAGGTCCCAGGCCAGCAGTGCCCGGCTGGCGTGTGCGCCGGGGCTGGTGCAATGACTTTGCACGGAGCGTCCCCTGTGCTGAGCGGTCCTCCGACCTCGGCCACTGCAGTGGCACCACTCGGGGCAGCACCTGCACGCCGCCCCTCCCCGGCCCCGGGCTCGGGCCGCCGGCCCCCTCGCTCCTGCCCGCCGTACCTTGGTCTCCTTCACGTGCTGCTTGACGCCCTCCGGGTACCACTGGACACGCACGTAGCCGCGGCGCAGCGGGCTGGCTCGGCCCTCCTCGTGGCCCGCGCCCCCGGCCTCGGAGCAGCCCGAGCTGCCGCGGCCTTCCTCCTCGCCCTCCGAGTCCGAGTCCTCGCCGTGGATGAGGCGCACCAGCCCGAAGTGCACGGAGCCGCGGTAACGGCCCGACACCAGGTCGTGAGAGAAGAGCAGGCGCTGAGAGCCGGCTTCGGGGCCGGAGTCCGAGGACGGCCCGGAGGCCGAGTCCGGGGCGGGCGCCGGAGCCGGGGCCGGGGCGGGGGCTGCGGCCGGCGCCGGGGCCGCCTCCGGAGCTGGGGCCGCGGCCTGGGCGGGAGCGGGAGCTGCGGGCGCGGGGGCTGCGGGATCCGCCATAACTGCTCTGCGCGAGTCTCGGGCGGCGGCGGCAGCGGCGGCGGCGGCGGCGGCGAACGAGGCGCGGGGAGGCGGGGCCGGCGGCGTGGGGCGGGGCCACGGCGCGCTGACGTGCCCCTACGTGCCGCCGTAGTCAGGGCACCGGGATGCGGTTGCTAGGAGCCGCCGCCTCGTCGCTAGGGGACGCTGAAGATGCCGCGAGAGGGGCGTGCGGGAGCGAATCCTCGAGGGGGCGCCGGGCCGCAGGGTAAAGGGCGCGGGGAGGGCGGGGCCCGCAGGAGGAAGCGCAGTGGTCGGCGAGGACGGGGAGGGCCCGCGCACCGCGGAGGACGCCGCGGCTCGTCAACAACTTTTAATGAGCTCCCCTGGCGTCCCAGCCCGGGCCTAGGCACTGCGAGGGTCACGGAAAGAGACCCTGTCCTGTCCTCCAGGTGTTTACCGTGCCGGCGGGGAGGCAGAACAACAGCCAGCGAGCGGCTAAAACTGAACGCGGCAAACGCCGCAGCTCGAGAGCAGCTGTAAGCCCCGCTGTCATGGACGCTGCGTAGCCGCCTCGCCGGTGTGTTAGGGAATTCCAAGCACACATGGAAGGTCGTGACCTCCTAGGAACTGGTCCCGGGGCTGGTGACGAAGGCACAGAGAAAGGTAAATAAGAAAAGCGTGTGTCAGTGGGTCTAATGTTTAACTCTAAACCCATTTAGATGAATCTAAAACTCAGTGAGGCTGTGTGTGTATGGCAAGGGGTACTGCAAGGTAGTTAAGGGTAGGAGCCATGGATTCTTGTTGTTTTGTTTTGGTTTTGTTTGTTTTAATTGCCAGAGGGTGGGTGCACTTACCAGAGAGAGAGAGAGAGAGATAACCTCCGCTGGGGTGTGGTCATGCTGAAAGTCCCTCACCCAATTCCAAGTCCTGTGGGATTATGGACACAAACACACAGGCACCATGTGTGTTTTTCTTTTCTTAAAAGAGTTATTTAATTTTATTTATTCATTCATTTATTTTAATTTGACCAGAGAAAGACAGACACACAGAGAGAAGGAAAGTGAGAAAGCAAGCCACTAGGTCTGAGACTTGAACCATGGTAGACCATGTGGGAATGTCCGGTGCCTTAACCACCACGCCACCTGCTGGCCCCCATGTGTGTTTTTCAAACCTTCAAGCCAGGACTCAACCAGTCAGCCATAGGGGCTTCCTTAATCATTAGGCTATGAAAGAGGCCCCATTTGTTTGTTTTTCATGCCAGGGGGCACATGTGTGCACGTGAGGAGAGAGAGGAGAAAGCTCCCCACCCTAACAAGGTCCGATCACATGGCAGTCCTTTTTCCTTCCAGCCTCCATCCCATGAGGATCCTGAGCGGGCATGCACACACCTGGCATGCTTTTCAAGATGCTAGAGTGGGATTCAAACCCTGATCAGCCTCTTCTGTAGGGTGCTTAACCACTGCATGATGAGCAGGCACTAGAATCTGACCCGTGACAGTACCCCCTGTGGGTCTGTAAAGGTAAGCAAGTTGATACGCTTATTTTCCCTTTAATTTACTCATGTACAAGATAGGGAGAACTAGGGACCAGTGAGTGGTATGGTGATTAAGAGGACTGGATCCCACCTGGCTGGCTGCTGTTCAAATCCCACACTCAGTGGCATGAAAAATGTACCAGGGACGTGTATGTGTGTGTCCAAAATCCCAAAAAGAGAAATGGAGAAGGGATTGTAGCATGGCTGTTCCCCATGGGGTGCGTCTCACTTTCCTTCTCTTCCTCTGTCTCTGGTGAGCATACGCGTCCTTGGATGGATGGGGAAAAATGGAGTGCTAAGAGCAGTACTGGTGTCACCGGGTAATCGGGAGGATTAAGTGAAGTAGAACCGTGCCTGGCTTATGAGGGATCTTCAAAACGTTGTGGAAAAATAAAATTAAAGTATGAATTTAATATTTCAATGCTAAATATTTAATGAATCCATAGGGTTTTGTTTTTTTTTTTTTTTTTTTTTTTTTAGGTTTTCGCTATAGGGCAATGCACTCACCAGAGAGAGACAGTGAGAGGGGAAGTAAGAAATGCATGTACACACACCTGGTATGTTTTCAAAGCTGCCGGGTCCAGAACTCAAACCACATAGCCAGCCATGTGGGATCTAACTGCCTTAACCACCACGCCACCAGCTGGCCCCGTTATTGTGCTATTTCAAAACGCACTGCCTAGGGACCAGCAGATGGCGTAATGGCTATGTCGCTGGACTCCCATGTAGTTGGCCACGATTCTAGTCCCAGGCCCGGTGGCTTAAACTCACGCCGGGCGTGTGTGTGTGCATGCCTAAGATCCCAAGAGGAGAATGGAGAAGAAGGGATTGCAGTGTGACCATCCCCTCAGGTGGTGATTTCTCGTTTTCTGTCTCTCTGTTTCTCTCTGTCTTTCTGGCGAGCACATGCGCCCTATAGCAAAAACCTCTCCAAAAAAAAAATTTTTATTTAACTTTATTATTATTTTCCAGTTTGATTAGAGAGAGATAGAAGGAAAGGAAGAAAACAAGCCACCAGGTCTGGGACTTGAACCACCGTCGGCCATGTGGGAGTCCAACACCTTTAGCCACTATGCCACTTGCGAGCCCTCCAAAAGATTTAGATACATTCTCAGAGGATAGATTCTTAATGGGTTGTTGAAAGGAAATTAAGAACACTCAAGAGGGATGAGCAGTTGGCATAATGGCTATGTCACTGGACTCCCATGTAGTCGACCGCAGTTTGAGTCCCAGATCCAGTGGCTTAAACTCACTCCAGGTGTGTGTGTGTGCGTGCGTGCCCAAGATCCCAGGAGGAGAATGGAGGAGAAGGGATTGTGAAGTGGCCATCCCCCCTGGGGGGTGATTTCTTGTTCTCTGTCTTTCTGGCGAGCGCACACACCCTATAGCAAAACAAAACAAGACAAAAACTCTCCAAAAAAAAAAAAAATGAACACTCAAGATCTGACTCTAATCTTTAGTTAAAATCATTTTCCCCACATTTTTCCGCAAGCCCATCAATGACAGATTAGTAAGACGGTTCAATATTATAGTACTTAGGCTCTTCAAAAAGGCAGAATCCTGTTCTTCCGGACATTCCGAGACTGCGGAGGATACAGACCGCAGTCAAGGACATGCGCAGTGCACGGGCAGCAGGCTGAGCCCGAAAGCGCCCTGGACCGAGTCCTTACGGAGTACTGGTACAGTATGGGCTGGGGGTGGTTGTCAGTGGACCCAAATCTCCTGGGACCAGCAGATGGTGTTCCGGTTACATCGCTGAACTCCCATGTAGTCTGTCATGGTTCGAGGTCCTGGCTTAAAACTCACCCCAGCCACGTGTGCGCGTGTGCCCAAGATCCAGAGAGGAGGTTGGAGGGGAAGGGATTGTGTCGAGGCCATCCCCCCTGCAGAGTGATTTCTCACTTTCTGTTTCTCTGTCTCTGTTTCTCTAGCAAGCACATGTACTCTACAGCAAAAATCTCCCAAACAATGAAACAAAAATTTGCCTCCTAAGATTTCGGGAAAAAAAAAAAAAAAAAAAAAAACTGAATGAGCCAAAGGAGAATTAGGATACAATTTAGGGTCAAAGCTGGATTCTCAAATCAGGACCTTCCCACCCAGACCACAGAGCGGAATGGCCAGCTGGGACCTCTGCTCTGAGGACGCGGTCCCCACCCCTTCGCCCAGGAAGATCTGGGAGATTTAACAGCGAAGACCTAGTCACTCCCATGCCACCTCTTGTGCCCCTTACGCTCCATATCCTTGGCCCAGTGACCTGACATTGAATAATCACGTGTCACTGACCAGGCACTGTGCCTGTCACATTCATTATCGCATCTGTTATCACGGTCTTGAACATGGTATTGTTCACCGCATTTTACCGTGAGGAGAGGCCCAAACAATTGTGGGCTGGGAGCAACCAGCAGAGACCCCGACTCTGAGCAGCCGTGTTTCCGGTCACTGCGGTCCTCCAGGCTTGCCTCTGAGGAGGTCCTGCGGGGAGGCCACGTGTCTGTGCGTTCCACTCGAGGGCTGGGCCAGTAGCAAGCGGGGTGAACAAGAAGGCCGGAGGGGCAGGGCAGCACAGGCCCCAAATCTGTGTTTGATATCAAAAACACCAACTTATACCTATGTTTGTTGTTTTAATATAAGAAAGAATGCCTTTTCCTCCCTAATCAGCGAGTGAGATCGGCAGCCCCAGAAGATGTGCTGTGCTTGGTTCTGCAGCTTCGTGTCGGGGTTGCTGTGAAAGACGGCTGCCGTTTATGGTGCCTGGCTCTGTGCTGAGTGCCTTCCGCAGAGTATCGGGAACCTGCCAGGCTGTGGGTAGGAGACCCTGACTTCCCGCGCTCTCTCCCCCTCACTAGACCCGGCTCCCAAGGGCGCGTATCACCGTGTCTGAGCGTGAGCCTGGCTCCTGATGCAGAGCCGGGCCTGGTGCTGGAGCTCGGTAGGGTGCCATATTGCCAGGAGTCAAGGCCTGAGGTTCCTGTACCTCCATTCGGTCAGATTTCCCCCAGCCCCATGCACACCCGGTGAGTCGAAGCCAGGGTAGGGGAGAGCAGCACTCCGGTCTTCTCCTGTGGGCACAATCTCCAAACCCTCTCCATCGCCCCCCAGTGTGAGCTGCTGCTGAGCCATTTTACAGACAGGGGTGCCAAAAATCCCACCCCACTGCAACGTCTTTCAGTGACCTCGGTCAGGCCCGAAGCGCTCTGGCCAAGGTTAGGGCCTTGGTTCCTGCCCAGCCAGTCTGTACACCCAGGCTGGTTCGTGGGGTCAGCGTGGATGGAAGCAGCTGTTTAGTTTTTATTTTCATAATTTTCCAGGTATAGGAAGGAGAAAACCCCTCCTTCTCTAAGGAAGAAGCCGCCTCCTCTCATGTCCCCAACTCCCAGCACTTGGGGAGGAGAGAAGCTTCCCTGGGAGAACGCTGCTTGTTTACAGATACATCTGCCAGAAGCAGCCAGTCTGGCCACGCCCCTGACGGGTGGGATGAGGCAGCGGTGGGCTGGAGACTGCAGAGCCCACAGCAAAGTGAGCGATCTCGGGGACGCAGGCCCTGCCCCATCCCTATCTTATCCGGCCACTGAGACACCTCTCCCGACCGACCCACGGTGAGCCTGGATCCCATACTGCCCCCTGGGGGAGCCTTGGCCAACGTGGCCTCTTCACTGTGCTTCACTGTGCCAACAAGTCCTGGCTGGCCCAAGGAGCTCGTTGCACCCTGGAACAAGGTTTGGGGTTTTGGGGTACCTTGGGCCCCAGGAGCTTCAGCTGGGGTGGGAGGCGAGTGCCCGGGCTGCCTTTCCGTGTCTTACGTGGCTGGTGGGAGAAGCCTCCATCTGAGGCTCCAGCCAGGGGTTGCTTGAGAATCTGGGGCTTTTGGTAGTAAAGGGGCCCTCCTTGCTCCTGGAGCCTCACCCCTCCTCGCACTGATGCCCTGGGAGAGCTGTGGGGCTTGCCCGAGGTCACCGTGGTTACAGTGAGGGTCAGCACTCAGGCCCACCAGCCCTTGGCCTCTCTCCTGCTCTGAAGACAGTTGTAACCCACCAGGCCAAACCCTCCACGCTGGGGGCGGCCGAAAGAAGGCTGGGCAACGGTGAGAACTCGGGGTTGGCATGCTCTCCATTTCCCTCCTTCCAGAAGACACCGGGGCACGGCGAATCCATGGGACCAGCCTGGACAGCAGTAGGGCCGCTCACGTTTGGCCATGCCACCCTCTTCACTGCCAGCTCCCAGCCTGCCAGTCCCAGGCCTCTCCTCGGCACTGACTCACGGATGCTTCCAGGATGTGACCAGTCACAGGAACAATGGACTCGTCCTCTCCTCACGAGGTTCCTTGCCAGGGTTCTCACCCTGGCTGATGGCAGTGTCACCTGCCTGGGTCAGACTTGGCTGCCTGAGGGTCGGCCCTCACCTGCAAGCCCCTGTGTGTAGTCAAAGTCCAGGTCTCGGTGCCTCTACCCCTTCCCACACCTCTCGTGTCTGGAGCTGTTCTGGGGAAGGTGGATTTGAAGCCTGTGCTGCCACCGGTCCCTGTGTGACCTCGGGCGAGGGGTGTTACTTTCTGCACAGTGGGGACTGTGACAGTACTTACTGCATGGCCTGTTGGGGATTTAATGAGTGTAACGCGCTTTGCACACCGCCCGCTGGCTGTCAGCAGCTCACCCTCCTGCCTAGACGTTGCCGTGGCGTCCTCGCCAGGCCCAGGCCTCCTCTATCTAACCCAGGGTGATTGAAAGTACAAACACCAGCAGATGGCATAATGGTTTGTCGCTGGACTCCTATGTAGTCAACTTTGGTTTGAGTCCCGGAGCCAGCGACTTAAATTCATGCTGGGCGCATGTGCGTGCGAGCCCAAACTCCCGAGAGGAGAATGGAGGAGACGGGACTGTGATGTGGTCATCTCCCCTGGGGGGTGATTTCTCATTTTCTCCCTGTCCCTCTGTCTCTGTCTCTCTGGCGAGCGCATGTGCTCTATAGCAAAAAATCTCTCTTTAAAAAAAAAAATGAGGAATATGGTGGTATGGTGGTTAAGGCACCGGGCTCCCACAGAGCCACAGTGCAGTCCCAAGCCTGGCGGCTTGCTTTCTCACTTTCCCGCTCTCTCTCTCTCTGTCTCTCTCTGGCCAAATTAAAAACTAATTAATTAATTCTTAAAAAGACGCTGAGGTTGGGAACCAGCAGTTAACGTAATGGCTATGTCGCTGGACTCCCACGTAGTCGACCGCGGTTCGCGTCCTGGACCCAGTGGCTTAAAACTCACGCCAGGCGCGTGTGCGTGCGTGCCCAAGATCCTGAGAGGAGAATGGAGGAGAAGGGATTGCGGTGTGACCATCCACCCTGGGGGTGATTTCTCGCTTTCTGTCTCTATGTCTCTCTCTGTCTGGCGAGCGCACGCGCCCTATAGCAAAAACCTCTCCAAAAAAAAAAAAGACGCTGAGGTTTATGCCTAAAATCAGACATATGTTCATAGATGTGTATATATTATCTGTGCTTGCTATTGAATTAATTAAGATCTTTAGTGAATCAATAAAATGTGGGGAAAAGGCATGGAGAACAACGGTAGATATCAGAGGCAGTGAGGAAGAAAGAAGGGGGCAATTGGTAGCAGGCGAGGTAGGGAATTAAGGGGGGGGCGAAGCTAAGTATGGATGAAAAAAAGGAAAATTATTTGTTGATGATAACGTGTAGTAATATCCTTGATTGAGCCAATATACAGTGTATTCTGGATGGAAAATCTCATTTTGTATACTATATTGATGTACAGTGAGTGACTGTAAATAAATAATAAAAGAAAGAACGAACGGAAGAAAGAAAGAAAGAAGAAACGACACACATGGGGCCAGCCAGTGGCACGTTGGCCAAGGCGGTCGGATCCCGCATGGCCGACTGTGCGGTTTGAGTCCTGCGTGCCCAACATTCCAGGCGGGGAGGAAATGGAGAAGAGACTGCAGCGGCCTTCCCCATGGGGACTTCCTCACTTTCTCTGTGTCTTTCTCTGAGCCCCCAACACATTCTCTACTGAATTGGAGCGTGAGGGGAGAGAAAAGAAAACATTACAGACCTGACACGGGAGTATCTCCCTGTGGCTCTCGTGGCCCTTTGTGAGCCGCGTCCTCCTGACCTAGACCGGCTTCCACCTCTGCACCCAGCCGTGGCCGGGCCCCGCCTTGCCGCTTCCTTCGGGGTCCCGACCTCTCGGCACCTTCGTGCCTTCGGACTCCTTTCCCTCTCTGCCTGGAATTTTCGCTGCTTCTACCCCAACCCCTGGTCCCCTAAAAACTTCTTTTTCATCACAGAAGTCCCAGCCTACGCTCGTTACCCACGATGTCACCCCCGTGACCCACTCTCACCTGTGGACTCTGTTAGCACACCCGTCTCTCCCATGGGGCCAGGAACACCTTGAAAACGGGCTGTGTCTTCCCCACCTTTGCGCCCCAGTCTCCAGCACAGGTCTGACACACAGTAGGTGCTTAAAGGGTTTTGTTGACTGAACAAAACAATGAGCCAACCTCTGCCACAGTCCCAAGTGCTGGTCAGCAGCTCTTGGGGACACCTGTGCCTCCCCGCAGCACCTGGCTCTCCATCTCCCCAGCTATGGAGAGACGTATGCCCCATGCATGCGCACACACACACGCACACTCGCAGCACGCACATGCACACACACCCCGATGCGTGCGTGCACACACAAGTCTGCCACACACACATGCACATTCACAGCATGCACATGCACACACGTACACACACCCCATGCTTTCGCACACACACTGGCCTGCCACACACACACACAGGCACCTTTTCTGCCTCCTGAGCCTTTGGTTCAGGTCGGTGCTGCCAGTACTGGGCATGTTACGGCTAGACGTGCCCTGAGCACTTGACATGTGGCTGATGCCGACAGGGGCTGAGAGTCTAGGACACACACTGACTTTTGAAAACTGTACCAAAAAAGAATACAAAATAGCCCAGTAATTTTATATTGATTACTTGTTAAAATGACTATTTTATATGTAAAAATATACAGGACTGGGCCAGCAGGTGGCATGGTGGTTAAGGTGCTGGAATTCCCACAGGGCTGGCCATGGTTTGAGTCCTGGACCTGGCGGCTTGCTTTCACTCCCCCTCTCCTTCTCTCTCTTTCTCTGGCAAAACTCATGTGAAAAATAATATTAATAATAATAATAATAAATAATTCTTTAAAAAATACACAGGACTAAATTAAATATATTGTAAAAATCAGATTCTCCTATTCATTCTGACTTTCGTTCGTGTGGCTACAGAACATGTCAAATCACGTCTGGTGCTCGCGTCGGTTTGCGATTGGCTGCTGTGCGTCCACAGGCTCAGGGAGCACTAGGTCCCATCTTCCTCCAGGAGGTGGCCGCTCCTCCTCCATTAACGCCAAGTAGTCGGCCATGTGGGAATCGGGCACCTTAACCACCAAGGCACTTGCCAGCACCAACTTTTTTTTAAGAATTGTCTATTGGAGGGACCAGCAGATGGTACAGTGGTTACATTGTAGCGGTTTCACTGCCTGACAGCAGTTTGGGTCCCAGATCCGGTGGCTTGAAACTCACGCTGGGCGAGTGTGCGTGTGTACCCAAAATCCCAAGAGGAGAATGGGGAAGGGATTACAACGTGGCTATCCTCCCTAGGGGGTGATTTCCACTTTCTCTCTCTCTCTCTTTCTCTCTCTCTCTCAAGCACACACGTCCTAAGGAAAAAACCTCTACAAAAAATATATATATATATATTTATCGGGACCAGCAGGTAGCGTAATAATTACATTGCTGGACTCCCACATGGCTGACCATGGTTCAAGTCTGGACCCAGTGGCTTGAAACTCACATTTTGTGTGTGTGTGTGTGTGGGGGGGGGGTGTGTGCCCAAAATCCCAAGAGGAGAATAGAGGAGAAGGAATTGCGGTGTGGGCATCCCCCCAGGGGGTGATTTCTTGCTTTCTGTCTCTCTGTCACTCCAGCGAGCACACACACCCTATAGCAAAAATCTCTCTTTAAAAAATTATTTATTCTGTAAGTTCTTTGGGACCAGCAGTTAGCGTAATGGCTATGTCGCTGAACTCCCACGTAGTCGACCGCGGTTCGAGTCCTGGACCCGGTGGCTTAAACTCACGCCGGGCACGTGTGCGTGCGTGCCCAAGATCCCGAGAGAAGAATGGAGGAGAAGGGATTGCGGCGTGGCCATCCTCCCTGGGGGGTGATTTCTCGCTTTCTATCTATCTCTCTGTCTGTCCGGCGAGCGCACGCACCCTATAGCAAAAACCTCTCAAAAAAAAAAAAAAGAAAAGAAAAAATTATTTATTTCATTTTATTTACTGCTATTATTATTTTTAATTTACTATAGAGCATGTGCATTCACCGGAGAGAGAGAGAGAGACAGAGAGAGAAAGTGAAAAAAAGCAAGCTGCCAGGTCCAGGACTTGAACAGTGGTCAGCCACGTGTGAGTCTAGCGCCTTAACCCGGCTAGCCTCTGAGCAATAACTTTTTTTTTGAGAGGTTTTTGCTATATGGTGTGTGTGCTCGCCAGAAAGAGAGACAAAAAGCAAGAAATCATCCCCCAGGGGGGATTGCCATACCTCTCAGGATCTTGGGCACGCACGCACACGTGCCTAGCATGAGTTTAAGCCACTGGGTCTGGGACTCGAACCATGGTTGACTACATGGGAGTCCAGTGACATAGCCATTACACAAATTGCTGGTCCTATTTTTTAGCTGATTTTATTATTTAGAGCAATTTTAGGATCACTGCAAAATTAAGTGAAAGGCACAAAGATTTTCCACATTGGGCCAGCAGGTGGCATGATGGTTAAGGTGATTTTCCAAAGACTTGGAGGAAAAAAAAAAAAAAGCCAGGCACCTGTGTGTGTGCGCGTGCCCAAAATCCTGAGAGGAGAAGGGAGAAGGGATTGCCGTGTGGCCATCCTCCTGAGGGTGACTTCTCACTTTCCCTCTCTCCCTCTCTCTCCCCCTCTGGTGAGCACACGTGCCCTATAGTAAACTAAAAAAAAAAAAAATATCCCCACATCCCCCATCCTGTACTGTCAACGTCCCCCCAGAGCAGTGCCTTTGTTACAACTGAGAGCACTGACCCGTCATCGCCCGAAGTCCAGGGTTCACACTCGGTTCACTCTTGGCCTTGCACCTTCTACACGGCATCATACAGACAAGTGTTCCCACCCTAGGGATCCTCTGAGAAGGGAGCAGAATGTGGTTGAGGCCTGACTGTGGGGCCAGCAGGCGGCATGGTGGTTAAGTGCTGGACTCCACAGTTCAGGCCCCAGACCTGGTAGCTTAAAACTGTCCCAGGCCCGGGGCATACTTGCCCAAAATCCCAAGAGGAGAATGGATTGAAGTGTGGCTATTCATTCCCTCGGGAATGATTTCTCTCTCTCTCTCTAGCGAGTGTACGTGCCCTATACAAACAAACACACACAACAACACGTAACACATTGGAGGTGGGAGGAAGGGGTTCAGGAAAAAAACAATTGAACAGACATAAGAAAGGAAAGCTGTTTGTCGGGAATGATACACCTGGTCATATCTTTGACTTGACTGACAGGCCCTGCGTGGATGCTCTGAAAACATATTGTACGCTGTAAAGACATGCAATGATATTACATGCAGATTCAAACAGTTGTTCATGGGCCAGCTCTGTGGTGCAGTGGTAATGTACTGCTCAAGACAAATCGGATCTCACACGGTAACTGTGGTTCGAGTCCCTGGCCTGCTCCGTCTGAAACATTCAAATGCCGGAGATCCCACAGCTGGAAGACTGGAGGAAGGTGATCACGGCGGGACCCAGCCCTTTTGAGGGTGCTCCTTTCTCCCTCTCTCTCATTCCTGTGTGCACACACAGACTCTATTCTGAATAAAGGAAAAAGTTTTCAGTTTATTTGAAATTCAAAAAAAATTTTAAGTTTATTTCACAAGAAAGGGAGGAATAAAGACAAGCGCTTTTGACAGGTCTCACACCACGATCTCTCCACCAGCCTTCCCAGCCGGCCGGGAGCAGGGCACCTTCCCTGTGGGCCCAGTGTCACGTAAGCCTGCACACCGAGCTGGCCCTGAAGGTCCAAGCCCACCCGGCGCCTGCGCATCCGCTCGCTAACCCTGGCAGTCCTGCTCTCCGAGCACACGTCCCGAGGCCACTCGGCGGTCGGCGTTTGGTCACAGTTCTCAGGAGGGCGCCAGGGCGCTGGGAGGCCGTGGGTGTTCAAAATGCCCCGTGGGTCGTCACTCGGGGTGGGGGACGCTGGCACTGGAGGTGGACGCTGTTCGTCCGCGTGTTTGTGCTGCTGTTCATTTCCTCAGGGGTCCCCTCACCTGCACACCCACCACCTGTGGGCCCCGCGCCCCTCACTCACCTCATCCTGGTGGACTGTTTCCTTTCTCCTGACCAGGAGGCAGGCCAGGATCGTCCTCCCCTCTTCTCCCTCTTCTCCCTCCCCACGGTGAGGGGTCGAGTCCCCCAGTCCAACCATGTTTAATACACGGTCTCACCTCGTTCTCTAAGGTCCCATGTGTCCAGAGATGTTTTTCGGAAAAAACGGGGCCACCTGGGGGTGGGTGAAGAGGTGTGCCTTTTTCAGCCATGGCTGTGTGGCTGTGGTTGACCACCAGGGGGTGCATCAGAGCCATGGAGATGAAAAGGGATGGGAGGGTTTCCCCAAAGGGCAAGCCTGAGGAGGTCCCTGGTCAGTCCTGAGAGGTGCGTGAGGGGCCCCGGGAGCGCAAAGATGGAAGCTGCCTGGTAGCTGAGGGAGCGAGGCAGCACGGCGAGTCCACGGGTTCTGGTGAGCTCGGACCTCAGAGAGACCTGGGAGAAGGGCACCTTGCAGACAGGAGTGTGTGTGGTGGGTGTCTGCCTGGGCTGGTCCTGGGCCACTCTGAGGTCAGGGGTTAAGCCTGGCCCATGCAGAGCTGGCGCCACAGCCCCTCCCAGAGCATCCTGGGTAAGAGCAGGTGCTCCCCCTGCAGTGGTAGCAGGGGGCTCCTGCAGCACGGGAGCTCTGGGGACCTTAGGAGCCCCCATGCTGGGGCTCTGTGCTGCTGTGCTGTGGTGGGAAAGCCAGGCATTGCTGAGGCAGGGGCGCGGACGGCGGGGGCAGGGGTGCACGCCAGCAAGAGAAAGCCAAGGGGCAGGACAAGGTGTGGGCTGCCGGGAAAAGGGACAGTAGAGTGGTTCAAGGGACCAAGAGGGGCCGGGTCCCGGAGGGAGAGCTGGCGGCAGGTGCTGACAAGTCCTGGGGGCAGCCCGAGCACAGACCCAAGGCCAGTGTCATCAGAGAGCTCCGGGGTCTGGAGGTTGGGAGGCACACCTCCTGGGATTGAGGACCGTGAGCAGAGCACGCACACAGGAAGGCGCTCGGCCGCAGCTGCTGGATTTCCGCCTTCCCAGCACCCCAAGGCCCCCTTGGGCGGCCGCTCTCCTGAGCCTCCGAGGATCACGCGTTTCCTGGCTTCTCGTACAAGGGCGTCTGCGTCATCCCCACGCCGTGCCCATTGCTCTGTGGGAGCCCATTCCGTGTATGTCCCGTAGTCCCTTCGGCTGCGGGCCGTCACGTGGGCCGTTTCCAGACTGGGAACCTTATGAAAAGTGCTGCTGGGAGCTTCCCGCTCTCCTGGCACACGGCCGAGTTTCCGAAGGAGTAGGATTGTGGGGCTCAGGGTTTGGTCGCGGCCAACCTCAGGGGGTCCCCTTGCCCGTAAAAGCTCCTCAGGGCGATGGCAGGCGTTGGAGACAGAGCGGCGGGGCGGGGTGGGAGGGTGGAGGGCGTATGTCTTTAAGGAATTGTGACCCTCTGGGTCGATTTTGGAGCAGGCAGAGCGACCGTGGTGGCTGTGACAGTGAGAATGAGGACCGACGCCCGTCCCGGCTTCGGGAATGTCCCCCAGTACTCGGGAAGAGTGCGCATGGGGACAGCCAGACCACGAGCAGGCCCTTTCAGTGTCTTGCCATCAACTCCGTAGCAAGGTCTTGCACCTGTGCAGCCTGGGCTCTGCCAGGCTTGAACACTCCGCCTGCAAGTCCAGGAGCCGGATTCAGGCCTTCCTCCCAAGGCCGATGGGTCGCATGCTGACTCCCTTAGCTTCTGCAGATCTGACGTGAGGACGCCATGTGACCACCAGTAGGAGAATCATGGAGGGATGGACTGGCCGCTTGTGAGACCCAGTAGGCCCATCCCCGGCAGTAACAGTGTAAGAGGCTGGCCTGGTGCCTCTCTGCCCCACTTACTGCTGGGTGCTCTGAGCAGTTTAACCTGCCTGAGCCTCGTTTTCCTTCTCCATGGATGGATCTAATACTCGCCTGTCAAGGCTGTCATGTGGACTAAAGAGGACCCTTACCCAGGGCCCAGCACACGCCAGTATGAACGACAGTGCTCACGGGCTTGGCCAAGCCGCTGCGGGCGAGGGTGGGTTTCTGAGCCCAGCCACTCGGTAGCAGAGCAGGGATTAGCACCCATCCCCTTTCCCCCAAACCCTGGGGCCTCCCCTGTAATCCTCTCTTCCCTCTAGCAGGGCAGGGACAGGGCATGAAGCTGCCAGAGCCCTGCTGACACTGTCCTGCCCGATGGGACACAGAAGGCGGAGTGGGGGATTAGACGCCTCAGCACATCACATGCTGCCTGTGACATCTGCCACAGCCGCCTCGTAGTCAGGAGTCCCGGATCTCCTGGTGCCGGCGACGGGTGCCGGGTGAGCGGCTCTGTGGGGGAACGCTAGGCCTCCTCCTCGCTGTCTCGGTGAGTAGGGCCCCCCACCCCCCCGCTTTCGGACTCAGGCATAGACACGGCCTGCTTGGAGCTTCTAGACATGGGGAGAAACGCGGGTACTGTGGGGCTTTTTCCTCTGTTTTTATTAACTTGCCAGAGGGCACGTGTGCTCATCAGAAAGAGAGGAAGGAGAAGGCACCCCGGAGGGATGGATAGTCATGCTGCAATCTCTTCTCCAGTTCTCCTTCCTGTTGGGGTTTGGGTTACTCATGTACGTGCACTCCATGTATTTTTCGAGTAGCTGGGGCTGGGATTCAAACTGCACAGTCAGCCATGTGGGATCGACTCCCTTAACCACCAGGCCATGGGGCCAGTCCTTGTGGGGCTTTTTAAGTGTCTTTGAAGGTAGAGGGACGAATGGCCTCCTCTGAGAACTGTGAACCTACAGGTGTCTTGGGAAAGACAAGCAGCCCGAGACAGGACATGTCTTGTGTGCCCCCCACATTGGTTCCTTCCGCAGAGACCCTCTGCAGCCCCGGACCCCTCTAACCCCCTAATGCTGTGTGTGTGGTTTGGTCAGGAGCCATCTGGGTAGACATGGAGGCTCCCTCCCTAAGGACCTGCTCTGATGAAAGGGCCTTCCTCCAGGATGGAGGGCTGAGGCTTAGAGCTCCCAGCCACACCACCTTGCACCCAAAGGACCAGATGTGGCCCTCAGGGCAAGTAAGAGAGCCCACGTGACTGGCGGGGTGGGAGGCCCGCGGCTGCATTAGAGGTGGCAGTACAGGCGCTGCACCGGACTGCTTCAGGCTCCATGCAGCCCTGCCCACCCTCCCTGGTCTCCTGGGGCTCAGAGGCACCTGGAGGGCAGTGAGAACAGGCTCTGGAGCCTGGGGGCTGCTCTGTACACGTGTCCTGCCTGTGGGGCAACGCCTGCAGTCCTCGGAAACTGCCTTAGGCCAAGCCCCTGGGGATGTGCCCACCCCAGGACCAGCTGCCAAAGGGGCCAGACGCAGTCCCTCTGGCCTGTCTCCAGGGCGCTCCTGGGCCGAAGAGGCTGCTTCTGGGGTGAGGGCACCCCAAACCAAGAGGTGTCCCTGAGGACCTGTTTGGGCTTCCCTCCCACCCAAGGAAGGCCCCAAGTTGGCAGCCAGGATGTCCATGCAGGGCATCCACCTCCTGAAGCCCGAGGCCCCATGCCTGTCGCCTGGGATCCCCGAGTCCCCAGGCTGCCAGCGGCGCCACACGCTCCCTGCCAGCGAGTTTCGCTGTCTCACCCCAGAGGACGCCGTCAGTGTGTTCGAGATCGAGCGTGAAGGTGAGCAGCCCCACGCGGGGCCGGAGATCGCGCCACGCGGGTCCAGCCGTCTTGCGGGGCGAAGGCCGAGTCTCCTGTCCGTGGACGCTGGGCCTCAGGTTGTCGTACATGTACGTCTAAGGGAGTGGGGGAAATGGCAGCCCAGAGTCCACGGCCTTCGGGGGAGGGGCACTGAGCGATGCACGGCGGGGACCGTGCCGTCACCTCCCATGCCTGCCACAGCCTTCATCTCCGTCTCGGGCACCTGCCCCCTGTACCTGGATGAGATCCGGCACTTCCTGACGCTGTGTCCAGAGCTGTCCCTGGGCTGGTTTGAGGAGGGCTGCCTCGCAGCCTTCATCATCGGCTCCCTCTGGGACCAGGAGAGGCTCTCTCAGGTGAGGCCAGGGAAGGGCCGGGGCACCCAGCTCCTGGGAGGCCTCGGGAAGGCAGGCCACTACCCACTTGCAGAAAGCCCAGTCAGATGGGGGAGAGGAGCCCCAGGGCTGGGATTTCTTCCCCCAGAACCACGGAGCTGAGTCCAGGCCCCAGGGCCCTCCTACTCCCCCAGGAGCAGCCAGCACTTCCTGAGGGCTTCAGGAATCATCCTCCCTGGGGCTGGGGGTGTAGCTGCCAACTCGAGGCCCTCCTTGGGGGAGAGGGATGCCGGGACCAGGGGCCCTCAGGGACACCTGCTCTTTGCCTGGGCTGCAGCACAGGGGGGAGGCGTGACCCGGCTGGTCCCTTGCGCACCCCTAGGAGTCGCTGACACTGCACAGGCCCGGGGGCCACACAGCCCACCTGCACGTGCTGGCCGTGCACCGCACCTTCCGGCAGCAGGGCAAGGGCCCCATCCTGCTCTGGCGCTACCTGCAGCACCTGGGCGGCCAGCCGGCCGTGCGCCGCGCCGTGCTCATGTGTGAGGACGCGCTGGTGCCCTTCTACGAGAGGTTCGGCTTCCACGCCGTGGGCCCGTGCGCCGTCACCGTGGGCTCGCTCACCTTCACCGAGCTCCAGTGCACCCTGCGGGGCCACGCCTCCCTGCGCAGGAACAGCGGCTGCTGAACAGGAGGCCCCCATGGGTCCCCTCCCCGGCCCTGGCTCACGGAGGCGAGTCCCAGTGGAGAAGGGATGGGCAAATAAAGAGAGGCCCGGCTCCTCCCAGCCCGGCTGCTCCAACTGTGTTGTGGTGCGTCCTCCGAGATCCACCTGGCCCTCCCGTGTTCCAGCCAAACTCCGCACTGTCTCAGGGGGCCCCTTCCAGCTCCCAGCCCTGGGCTGGGGGGCAGCTGGGAGCAGGATGGGGGGGAGGGGGGCCGTAGGAGGGTGGCAGCCTTGGGGCAGGGAAGGCAGTGCAGGGGTCTGCCCACTGCTCACCCAGCAGGCACCCGTGCCCGCCTGTCTCCCCAGGCAGGCCCTGCCCTCCCCCAGCCCCGCCCATGCTTCTGCCCACAATACAGATCTTCATACCCCACGGCCTCCCTGGTGCCCCTCAGTGCAGTGTGTGGGTCGTGGTGACGCCCAGGAGCAATGAGACACGTCCCCTGCTAAAGTGACGAAGGCTGAACCTCCTCCCAGCACCAGCTGTCTGGGTGGGCCACGGGTGGGCCACCCCCGCACCGCCCCCTCACTGCCCAGAACAAAGGCAGAGCAGGCAGGGATGGGGTCACAGGATCCAACCACCCTCTTAGGGACCCCTGAGGTCTGCCGATAGGCTATGCAAGCTCTCGGGGTCAGAAATGACACACTCTTCCCTAGACAGCCCCATTTAATACAGATGAGACATCACCCACATGAGTTAGCGTTCCTTTGAGAAACTGAGAACAATATAAACCGGTTCAGATCTGGCCTGAGCCAGCCAAGCACCCAAGAGCTGGTCCTCAGGGTGCCTGAGGCCCTGTCCCACTCGGGTGGGAGAGGCAGAGTGGGTAGGGCCGGCCCCAGCCAACCTCGCCAGCCAGCCACGAGGCAGAACACGGGCACCGGAGGGAAGGCGGGTGGCGGGCCGCAGCCTCTGCTCGCTGCACAGCTCCAGGTGGCCCGCTCTAGTCCCAGCTCCTTACTTGTCCACAATGTCCTGTCTGCGGCCTCAGGGGCAGGCTCACGAGGTCACGGATGGACGCAGGGTGGGTACAGAGGGCAGAGGGGAGGGGAAATGGAAGGGGGCCCGTGGTTCGTGGTGGCCCCAGCCCTGGGGGCAGCCGTGTTCCTTGCACAGACACGCTCACAGTAACACGGGAGAGAAGCTGAGGTGGCCCCGGCAACTGGGGAAGGGGACCCAAGCCTTGGGAAGCAGGTGCTCTAGGTGTCCCCAAGCCTGAGCCAGGGCACACAGTCCTGAGGAAGGAGGCCTCCCCGAGGAGCCAGCCTTCTGGACCACCTGGCACGAGGCTGCCACGACTCGGAGAGGGAGCGCCTGGGCCCGGGGCCCACCAGTTGACGGGCCTTCGGGCTCAGGGCGGGCGCAGTCCCCTGCCGCACTGGGGTGTCAGTGAAGCACCTGGTCCAGCTCGTACTTCTCGCAGAAGCGGCTGGTGAAGGGCAGGCAGGTGAGGTACTCGATCCAGGGCCAGTTGATGGGGTGCACATACAGCCAGGTGACCAGGGAGGCGAACAGGCCGGCGAAGACCAGCAGCGACACCAGGATGAGCGCCCGCTTGCGGTACTTGTCACTGGTGCCGAAGGTGATGTAGGGCAGGAAGGCGAAGGCCAGCAGCAGCCCGCTGAGGAAGCCGAAGATGTGCGCGATGTTGTCGATCCAGGGCAGGAGGCCGCACGCGAACAGGAAGAGCATGACGGCCGACAGGTGGAGGAAGGCCTTCCAGGGCCGCTCCAGCAGCTGCCAGCTCTGGAAGAGCTCCACGAAGAGGCAGGCCAGGAGGCCGAACTGCGACCCGGCCGGGCCCACCTGGGTAGAGAGGGCAGCGGTCACCAGGGGCCCGTCCGTGAGAGCCCCAGGAAGGCAGGGATGGGGACCCCGAGGCTGAAAGGCTGGGGTCAGCTGGGGAGACCATCACACAAGGCCTGTCCCACCCGCCTTTCGGCAAGCACAGTGCCTGCTGTGTCCGTGCTCAGGGCAGACACGGTGCCGAGCGAGACGGGGAGCTCTAGGCCCCACCCGCGGGGAGGGCAGACCCCGAGGAGCCGAGCTGGCTGAACGGGCCATGAGGGCCCCCGCAGGCCAGTGAACATGGATCAGGCTAGAGGAGGGGTCAGCTGGTGTAGTCAGGAAGAGAAGTGAGGCAGAGAAGGGAGCTGGGGTCAGGGGTCTCTGGTGACTCAAGGGCATTGCGGCTCCCTCTCACGGGGGATTAAGGGACAGACCAGTAAGCCCCAGCTTAGCCGTCCATCTGCCGTTGGGCCCAGCTCAGAACGGGCAGGGAGCAACAGGACTAGCCCTCTCCCCGTGACACAAAATGTCAGGCCAGAGACAGCTGCCCCCGCCCCCGCTGCCCGTGTCCCCACCTCGGCCCGGTAAGGAAGGAAGATGGCGCTGGCGAGGTTGCCTGTGATGCCACTGAGCACGAAGATGATGGCGATGCGGTGCCAGCCGGCCAGCTTCTCCAGGTCCCGCAGGACAGTCATTTGGAAGACCACAGACACGAGGCAGTGTATCACGCTGGGGACAGGGGACACCGTGTCTGCCCACTGCTGCCAGCCAGGCACCTTGGAGGTGGGGGTCTGTGTAGGCAGCTGGGGGCCGCGGGCAGCCCCTTACCCAGCATGCAGGAACAGGGACAACCAGAGCCGGTAGAACTGATCCGGGACCTCCGGGTTGAGGAAGGGCAGCAGCCCACACACCTCGTCCAAGCAGTGCACCTGCGGGAGCACGCACGTCAGGGCCCAGGAAGCGGCCCGAGGCTGAGGCCCTGACGTGGGAGGGAAGGCCTCAGCCCTGGCCCCAGGGGGCTGCCAGGCCGCCGCGTCGTGCCCAGGCCTCCCGTCCTCGCTCCCCTCCCAGGGCCCCCGCCAGGCCTCGCCTCACCTGGGAACAAAGCGTGGCCTCTTCGTGGAAATAGCCGTGCATGAACTCACAGTACTCCCGGGTGGTGATCTCACAGCTGGGATGGGCAGGGGGGCATCAGGGCCAAGGAGCCCCTGCCCACCTCGCCCCGAGCCCAGCACCTGGCCACAGCAGCGACAGGTAGGAAGGGGACGCCCCTCTGCAGAGACCTCAGCCCTGGATCAAGACCCCTCATCCTGCTCCCACCATGCAGAGCCCCAAAGCGAGGGGAGGAGGGACAGCACTGAAGGGCACCAGCCGACAGTAGAGGTGACAGTGGAGGGCCAGAGGGGTGCAAGGAGCTCTGGGCAGGGGCCCGGCCGGCTCACCTGCCCTTGGTGCCAATGCAGCAGGGGCGGCCCTTGATCTCGCAGTCCATGTGCAGGAAGCCCGTGCGGTTGCTCTGGGCCTGCTCCGTGCAGATCTGCGGGTGGGGGCACCGGTGGGCCGGGTCTGTGGGCGGGCAGGCCCCATCCTACTCTCCCCAACCACACTCCACCGGGGCCCTCACTCACCGGCCACTTGGTGATGTCATCAGGCCAGATGTGGGCACCGCTGGAGGCTGGCTCCTCACAGGTCCTGGAGGTAGGGGTCAGACCAGGCTAAGGAGGGGCTGGCGGCGGCACCCCCAGCCCGATGCCCACCCGCCAGCGTCCCGGGGGCATTCCGACAGCCCAGCTGTGCTCCTGCTGTACCTGGGGTCCTGGTGACACACCGCCCCTGACGTTCGCTTCTGGCCCAGGTCGGACTTGTCCATGGGGGGCCCGGAGTCATTCTGCCACTTGACAAAGGTGGCCAAAGTCTCCTGGAGGGTGGAGGAGGGCTGGTCACGCTGCAGCCAGGTCCCCATATTGGACTGGGCAGGAGACCCTCCAGGACCGGTGATTCTCCAGTCCCCAGGGCTCAGGCCCATCTCCCAGAACCCCCACCCGATCCGACACGCCCGAGACCCAGCTTCCACCCGTGGGGCTGAGGGGGTCGGCCAGCCCCTGGGCAGCGGCCCCTGCGCCAGCCCGTGCAGTGCCAAGGCTGCAGGTGTGCGGCAGGGCGGAGAGGAGGGCGGGGGTGCGGAGGGGCAGTCACCGCCCTCCGAGGGTCCACCCTCACCGAGCAGTCCTTCCGCTGCGTCTGGATGCAGCCCGAGTGGTCGTTCTGGACGCAGCAGCCCGAGACCCGCTCCAGGTCGCGCTCCCGCTGCACCAGCTGCTCGATCTGCTGGTCCTTCCGGATGCACGGCGAGAACTTGGCTCCCAGGTGGATCAGGTCGATCTGGGTGCAGGGAGAGCATGAGCGGGACCCCAGCCTGGGAACGGTCAGCAACTCCAAGTCCACCCTGTGGGTCCCCCTGAGGAGGGCAAGCAGCCCACCTGCCCAGTACGGGGACAGCGGAGCATGGGGCAGCCTGCAGAGAGGACGTCCCATCCTGGGCCCTCACCGAGCTGGGGCCGACCCAGAAGTTCTCCTGCTGGACGTACTTCACGCTCTCATACACGCCCTTGTTCCTCAGCACCTGAGGCAGAGGCGTGCGTCAGGAGGTGTGGTCCCTGGGCATGGGGAACCGGGATGGCTGGCTTAGAGCTCTGCCCCACGTGGCCCTCCTAGCCTGGGGGTGGGGGGTCAAGGCAGCAGGAGGGTAAGTGGCCCCCAGGACAGAGCCTCTAGGAAGAGCCTCACCTCTACACTATGGTGAGCCCAGAGCTCCTGCTGCGTGGGCCAGGGAGTTGCAGCGGGAGGGATTTGGCACCCACCCGCTGCAGCCTCTCGGGAGGCTGGGACCCCAGGGTGGAGCCCAACTCACCAGCTGGGTGGTGACATGTTGGGCAAAGCCCACGGGAGCAACGCCGTACGTGCAGATCACCAGCAGCGTGATGATGATGTGCACGAAAGTCAGCCAGTAGGTGAAGTAGGGCCTGCAGACAGAGCCTCGGTCGGCTGAGCCCCGGCCACCCTGCCCCACCCGCCCCTCCCGCTCACCTGGACCCCCACTCGCCACTTCTGTCCCCCCATCCTTCACCACAGCAACTCTTTTTTGGTGAGTGACAAGGCAAGTGTGCTCACCAGAGAGAGAGAGAGAAGAGATGGAGAGTGGGAAAGAAGCCCCCGGGGGTTGGCCACGCCACAATCCCTGCTCTTCCATTCTCCTCCCAGGATCTTGGGCACGCATGCACAAGCTTGCACGGTGTGTGTTTTAATCTGCCAGATCTGGAACTTGAACCATGGTCGGCCATGTAGGAATACAGTGACATAACCACTACGCTATCTGCTGGCCCCACCATAGCATCTTTTTTTTTTTTTTTTGTAGAGGTTTTTGCTATAGAGCATGTGCGCTCACCAGAAAGACAGAAAGAGACAGAAAGACAGAAAGCAAGAAATCACCCCCCCGGGGGGGATGGCCACACTGCAATCCCTTCTCCTCATTCTCCTCTCGGGATCTTGGGCCCACACACACACATGCCCGGTGTGAGTTTAAGCCACCGGATCCGGGACTCGAACCGCGGTCGACTACATGGGAGTCCAGCGACATAGCCATTACGCTAACTGCTGGTCCCTCCATAGCATCTTTTAAGACATACCTCCAGTGTCTCTCTCCAGACTTAAAACCTTCTGATGGTTTCCCACTGCCCTTGGGGTAAAGTCCAGCATCACCCCTCCCACAGCTGCCAAGCCCTGCTGTGCCCGCCCACCTCTCCCCCTCTGCCCACCCTCTCTAGCAGCTCCTGCAGCCCCAGGGCCTCTGCATGCAGCATTTCCATCGCCTGGGTGCTCTTCCCACGTCTCTTCCCCGGCTAACACCTCCATCCTCACTGTACCCCTCCCCACGAGCTGCCCACCCCCATCCTCTTGTGGGGCGCCCACCATGTCCTTGCCCCACTCCTCATCTGGGGCCCGACTACACTCCATAGTAACTGTCCTTCCCGTCGTCTGGCCTTCCTGAGGCCCCTTGCTCAGAGCCACAGCTTCTAACTGCCCCTCGCCCCACCCACCCTGTTCTCCTGGGCCCAGTTCAGGGCCTGTGTGTGGCGCTGTCTGAGAGCAGGCTGAGGTGGCAGGCCCAGAAAGCAGGAAGTGGCAGAGGCAGCAGGTGCCTGGGCGTCCCTCTGAGGGTCCCTGCATGCCACCCGAGGACAAGGCGCACCTCCGAGCTTGTCACTACTCCCAACCCCGGAAGCACTCCGGGCGAGGGCCCCGGGACCACCTGGAAGCTGCAGGCTGCTCCGCTGCGGCCCGCAGGGGCCCGCTCGCTCACCGGTGGCTGTCGAAGCTCTCCAGCTGCTGCTGCACCGTGCTGCTGATGCTGCGCCGGTAGCTGCGGTTCAGCCAGCTGCCCACCATGCCCAGGCCGTAGTGCCGCTTCTTCCGGTCGAAGGCGAAGTGCTTCACGGTGGAGGCGATGCGCTTGCCGCGCCTGGTCACAGGGACGCTGCCTCGGCCGTGCTCCTTCCTAGTGGGAACCGTAACTCAGCCCGATGTGCCCAGACCCCGCCAGGAGATCAGGGTGAAGACGCCCCAGGCGGGGTGCCAGGGTGGGGAGCACTCCACCCCACACTCACAGAGGGATTTGCACCGCCTCTGGGGAGACCGGGGAAGCCGAGCGGGGTACCCCTCGGAAGTAGCTGGCAGAGAGTGGGGGAGACTCGAACACATCGTCGGGCATGGAGCTCATTTCTTCCTGGGGTGGGGGATGCAGAAAGACCATGAGGAGCCACTGTCCCAAATACACTCCCAAACCCCACTCCTGGGTAGGCAAGGCTGCACCGACCTCCTCTTTGGGACAGGAGTGGGGAGCAAGTGCCTGTCAGCCCTGATGGCCTCCCCTAGGCGGCATGCTCCCCGCCCCAGGTCCTCCCTGCCCCGGAAAGACGGGGGGCCCAGTATCTCCGTGCAGGCCACCCCTCCCACCGACAGGGCTCTGGGGCTCTCGGGCTCCTGGCAAACACGATCAAGGCCCAGGTCACCTCTCCCAGCTCCCAGACCACCCACCCCGCCGTGCCCGAGGCCGGTGCTCATGCTTGCCTTACTAAAAAACGAGGAATCGAGCGTGTCTGCCCCGTCAACCACGTCCTCTTCCAGGAAGCTGGGGCAGGCGAAGCTGCGTTTGACCACCCGACACCGCTGTCCAGCGGCATCCAGCACCGAGCGCCCCTGAGCACAGGGCACAGGCAAGGGCATCGGGCCGGGGCCGGCAACCTGGGCCCCTGCCCGCCTGCCCAAAGGCCATGGGGCTGGCCAAGCCTGTCCTGGGGCAGTGCCCGGGAGGGGGGGCTGCCAAAGCCCGGAACTCTAAGTCACGCAGGAGAAGACAGGCAACCCCGGGGGAAGGCCACTGGCCTGGACACGTGGCTCTCACGATGGTTTGGTGTCATCTCCCTGGTGACCTCCTGCCCCTCCAGCCTGGGCACCTGGCATCCCAATACCCAAAGCAACCATACTCCGAGGCCCAGGCCACGTTCCCCAGTCCTGTTTCTTCACATGGCAGCCAGATCACGGCCCACCTGCCCCGCCCCTTCCCTGCACTGCCTGCTGCTTCCCAAAGCCCACACCCCCTCCTGCCCACGAACCCGCGCACAGCCGTTCCCAGGCGAGATGCTACTTGTTCCTGCCTCCCTCACATCCCTGGGCTCGGCCTCACGCCAGCCCTCCTCCCGAGCTGAACACCCTGAGGCGACACCTGCCCCTCAGTCCATGTGGGGAGCTCAGCCAGGGCAAGGACTGTGCCCCCCGCCTAGCGTGGCGAGGAGGACACAGCTCAGCTCGTGCGTCAGGGCAGAAACCAGCTTCCCAAGCGAAGCAGCAGGAAGGACGTGGCCGCTGCAGGCTCCGGTCCCTCTCTCTGCCCAGGGTTCTGGCCCATTCACTGCTCCTGGCACAGGGCCAAGTCTGGGTGAGCTCCACGGGACGATATGGGGGGAGGGAGGGCCGATGGAAAGGGCCGAGCAGGGCAGGGGAAGGGATGCAGCCTGTGGGGGGCAGGGGCTCACTCTGAGGAGGGCAGCAGCCGCCTGGAAGCTCATGTGGGCCACAGACATCCTCTTGCGCCGAGGCAGGTGGGAGCAGCCAGAGCGGACGCTGGTGAAGGAGGTGAGGGACAGGACTCCTGGGGTCAGTGGTGGGTGTGGGGCGTGCGGCCGGTCCACCTCGTCTGGGTGGCGGAAGGCCCGGCCCCGGGCCAGCGGGTCCACGATCTGGAAGGAGCGAGGCAGTGAGCAGAGCCCAGGGGCCACGGGGCAAGCACCCACACTGCAACCCCGGACGGAGCCCACCTTGGGCATCTTGCAGGGCTTCGGAGACTCGGTGCCCTGGAAGGACGGCACCTCCTGGCTGGGGAGCTCCAGGTCCCGCTGGCAGGAGGCCTTCAGGCGGCCGTAGCGCACGCTGCAGTGGTGCAGGCTGCGGCGCTGCCAGTGCTGCCGCTTCCCGTCCCAGTCGCTGCTGACCCCGAACCACTGGGCCGTGCCCCTGCGGGAGAGGCAGCGGTGGGCGTGTGCATGTGCGCATCCCCGCGTGTGTGAAGGGTGGTGGCGTGTCCGCGGGGAGGGGAGGCGAGACTGGTGCATGTGTGTGCAGGGAGGTGACGTGAGGGCTGACAGCACACATGTACCCATGTGCCTTCAGGCACGGGGTGATCAGCCTTTCCTTGGGCCGCCTGCTGGAACCCCAGGATCAGACAAGGTGGAGAAAGGACGTGTATGAGCTGGGCTGCGAGGACTCCTGGGGACCACTCTCAGCTCCTGGAGGCCCCTCAGCCTCCACACTGTGACTTTCTGCAAGGCACCCCGCCCCCGGCCTCAGTCTCCTCATCTACACACCATGGCACTAGGTTCTTGCATCCCACCTCTGCAGGGGCTCCTTAACGCTGCCTAGACCTTCTGGAAAGGGGACATGGGGGCCGGGCAGGTTGAGGGGCAGGTGGCGTGCTCACTTGCGGATGCTCTGGGATAGAGAGGCCTGACGGCGGAAGCCGGGGCGCTTCTCTGAGCTGTTGTCCTGCCATCGTCCCCGCGGCTCCTGGAGGCTGACGCTCTTCAAGTAGGCTGGGTTCTTGGGCCTCTGGGAGGTTGGGGGAGGACACCGGACTGGCTCTCCCCTGGCCTTTGATAGGAAACCCCACCCCAACTTGCACTCCCCAGGGCCACTTTCACTCCAAGTTAAAGTCACCCTTTCAAACATGCCCCAGGGGCCCTGGCATGACCTTCCCACCACACCATGACTCCTGCCCGCTCTGGTTCTCTGAGCTCTATGGGAAGCAGGTGGCACTGACACCGTGCCCTCTGTCCAGACGTGCAGCAGGCCCACGCGTGGGCCCATGCTCAGGCCTCTCTTCAACGAGCTCTTTATGGGCAATGGCTCAGACTGTTGGAAGTTGCTTCATTACCCTCCTCTGAAGGAGTCAGGCGCTGCTTGGGTTAGCAGCTGAGGCTGACCTGACGCCGTCACCCACAGCCCACACCCCTCAGAAACAGGGCTGAGGGTCCGGGCCCGGGAGGGTAAACGCAAACAGCCCATGTCCAGAGTTGCAGCGAAGCCCCACTGACTTCCCTAAACGGCCAGAAGTCAGTGTGCCCGAGTGCAGTGTCACACTCCTTGTGACACTGTGGCCTCAGGAAGCAGGGGTGAGACTGGAGTCTGCCCAGGCGGCGGTGGCTCAGGTGCCTCTCTGGGAAGTAAAACCACCCTAAGGGGGTCACAGGGCACATCTGTGGCCTGTGGCAGGGTGGCTGGCCCAGGCCAGCCCTCACCTCAGCCAGCATGCTGTCCTGCTCGCCAGGGGCCTGGGCCTCGGGTGGCGGGATGGTGATGGACAGGTTGGGTGGCTTCCGGCTCTGCAGGCGGCTGCTGGACACCGAGGAGAGGCTCCTGCCACCATTCTTGTCTGCAGAGGCCATGGCGGGCAGGGGTGGGAGGGCTGGGACGGAGACAGCGAGAGGGGTGCTGTGGGTTATGTCCCCGCAGATTCATGTGCCGACTGCTGTAAAAGGATGAGAGGGCGAGACGCCAATTACTGTGCTGGAGGGAGAGACCTCGGGGGTCCACGACTGGGGGGTGGGGCGGCCCAGGACCTGCTGGGTTTACAAGGAGAGGGAAGAGGCAGGCGGGGGCCCACGAGGCAAAGGCCACCTCTCCTGCCCTCACCATGTTGTGACACAGCCTCCCAGAGGGCCCCAAACCGTGAGCAGTTTCTGCAAGTCACCTGGTTCAGGTATTTCCCGTGACTAGCAATGAAACGGACGAGAGCAGAGGCCTTGGGTGTGGGTGGGGGCAGGGCCCCAGAGGCTGTGGGGACCCTGGTGGCAGGGCAGGCGGCCCAGGCGAAGAACCAACCTGCCTAAAGTTGGTTCAACCTGACTCGGGACTAAACAGCCTGCACTGGGTAGGCAGGGCCTTTCGAGAAGGTCTGTTTTAGACCTCCATTTGCATTTCGGACCAAGTGAGGTCTGAGAGGGCCTCAACTTTCCAGCTCACCCCATTTCTGATTTCTTGCTTTCAGGCAAGAACCTAACGAGGCCAATCAGTGGCATGGTGGCTAAGGCGACTAGATCCCACACGGCTGACTGTGCGGTTCAAATCCCAGACGCGGTGGTTTGAAAAACATGCTGGACACATGTTGCATGCATGCCCAAAATCCTAAGAAGAGAACGGAGAAGGGATTGCAGTGTGGCCATCGCCCCCAAGAAGTACTTTCCTTCTTTCTCTCTCTGTCTCTGTCTGTCTCCAGGGAGGCACGCACTCGTAGTAAAACTAATAAAAGAAAAGAGAAGAGAAGACCCTCCTCATTAATTCGTGAGAGAGCACATGCATGTGAGAGAGGGCCACCTCCACAGGGTCTGGCCGTGCTGCAATGCCCTTCCCCCAGTCCTCCGGCCTTGGCTTGTCGGTATTCACACAAGTGCCCAGCGTGTTTCCAGCCAGTCAGGCTGAGGATTCGAACCCTGGGTGCCACATGGGACCTTGCTTCCCTAGAGCACTGCTTTACCGCTGCACCACGCAGCCAGCCCCAGTGCTACTTCATAAAAACAGACAGCGCGAGGCCCTCCATTTCTCCTGCTCTGGCTGACACTGCTCATCAACCCGGATGGTCTCTGTCTAGACAGGTCGGTGACTCTGGGAGCTGGACAGACATGCCATCAGCCCGGGGACGCCCCGAGTGCCCTTCCAGAAGCCTCTGTGCTGGCCAGCAGCGTGGAGGGAGAAATGAGGAGTGAAGGGCCAGAGCCTGAACCGCGACTCCACCACACCAGTCTCCCAGCTCCAACACCTGCTGCCCCTGGGGCCGCCGCGGCTGGCCACCCTGCACAACAGCCAGTCACCTCTGTTTTTAGAATCTGCTCTATGGCACGTGCGCCTGCGGGAGAGAAACAGAGAAAGGGAGAGAGGGAAAGTGAGAAAGCACCCCACAGTCCCTTCTCCTCCATTCTCCTCTTGGGATTTTGGACACGCACACACGTGCACCCGGCATTGTTCTCAAGTCTCCGGGTCCAGGACTTAAACTGCACAGCTGGCTACTCAGAATTCAGCTGCTTAAACCACCACTGGCCGCCCACCCCCCCCAACACCTTTATAATAACTTGCCAGAGGGCATGTGCACTTGCTGGAGACAGAGAGACAGAGACAGCAAGAAGCACCCTCCATAGGCAATGGTCACACTGCAACCGCTTCTCCACCAGTTTTTTCATAAGATACATTTTCTATTTTTTTCATTTAGAGAGATTTTTGCTATAGGGTGCATGAACTTGCTGGAGAGAAAGAGAGAGAGACAGAGAGATGGAAAGGGAGAAATCAACCCCCATGGGGGATGGCCACAGCGCCATCCCTTCTCCTCCATTCTCCTCTCGAAATTCTGGGCGCACACACACGCCAGGCATTGGTCTCAAGTCCCAGGAACAGGACTTGAACCGTGGTCAACTGCGTGGGAGTCCAGCAATGTAACCAATATACCACCATCTGCTGGCCCCATAATACACATTTTCTATGAGTTTTTTTGAAGACCATTCCTACAGTTTTTTCTTATAAACACACACCTATGATAAAGTTTAAATGATAAATTAGGTGCAAGAAGAGATTAACAATAGCTACTGAGGTCCAGCATGTGGCATAGTGGTTGAGGTGCTGGACTTCCCTCATGGCTAACCACGGTTCAAGTCCCGAACCTGGCAGCTTGCTTTCTCACTTTCACTTTCCCTCTCTCTCTCTCTGGTGAACTCATGTGAAAGAATAATAATGATAATAAATAAAATGAAATAATTAATTCTTAAAAAAATAGCTACTAATAAGATAGAACACCTACAGGCCAGCAGGTGGTGCAGCAATTACATCAACAGACTTCCAATGGCCAACAGTGGTTCAAGTCCTGGACCTGGCAGCTTGAAAAATCACGCTGGCACAGGTATGTGCATGCCCAAGATCCTGGGAGGAGAATGAAGGAGGGGTTGCAGTGTGGCCATCCCCCAGGGAGGTGACTTCCACTTTCCCTCTCACTGTCTCTGTCTCTCACCCCCTGGCAAGTGCATGCACCCGAAAGCAAAAAACTTCTTAAACAAACAAACAAAACACCACAGAACAGCTACAATGACACACTGCAATAAGTTATGTGAATTTGGTCAACCCTCTCACAATGGTCAGAGCGCGGTTGACTCCAGGTCACTGAAACCAGGAAAGTGAAGATGACTGTCCCGGGGTGAGTACCAGCTCTTGCCTTTCTAAAGCTACTGAGATATATTTCACCTTTCATTCAGTTCACCAATTAAACATACAATTAAGAAAAAAAAAAACCTAACAGGGGACTGGAAGGTGGTGTGGTAGTTAAGATGCTGGACTTCTATATGGGCAACTATGGTTCAAGCCCCCGACCTGGTGACTTGCTTTCTCACTTGCCCTTTCTCTGTCTCTGTTCAAATTCAAAAATAAAAATAAAATAATAATAATAATAATAAATAAAATAGAATAAATAATTCTTTAAAAAAAAAAAACAACCCATGAGAGTGGGGCATGTAGGTGAGAAAGGTCGGGTCCAGGGACTCACACCCTGCTCAAGAAATGTCTTCGCTTTAGGAATAAGCCTCGTGCATGACTTGTCTGAGTGCCCGCTGTTCAGGGAAGGCACCAGGTCTACTGGTTCCAAACCCATGAGAGTGCGGAACTGCTCAGCAAACAGCCTTTGGCCAAGAGGAAGGGGACTTAGACTGAGATGTGCCTCAAGATTTTAAGGATAGGGACCAGCAGTTAGCGTAATGGCTATGTCGCTGGACTCCCATGTAGTCGACCGCAGTTCGCGTCCCGGACCTGGTGGCTTAAACTCACGCTGGGCGCGTGTGCGTGCGTGCCCAAGATCCCGAGAGGAGAATGGAGGAGAAGGGATTGCGGCGTGACCATCCCCCCAGGGGGTGATTTCTCGCTTTCTGTCTCTCTGTCTCTCTCTGTCTGGCGAGCGCACACGCCCTATAGCAAAAAAAAAAAAACCTCTCCAAAAAAAAAAAAAAAAGATTTTAAGGATAAGCAAATGCATCTAAAGAAGCTTTGTGGAGGGGCCAGCAGGTGGCATGGTGGTTAAGGCGCTGGACACTCCCACATGGCTAACCATAGTTCAAGTCCCAGACCTGGTGGCTTGCTTTCTCATTCTCTCTCTCTCTCTCTCTCTCTCTCTCTCTCTCCCTCTCTGAGTCTCTCTGTGGCCAAATTAAAATAAATGAATGAATAAACAAAATTAAAATAAATAATTCTTTTAAAAAAGAAGTTTAGTGGATAAAGGAAACCACAGAGAGGAGGGAAAAGAGTGACAAAAAAGAAACACTAGGTAGTCGGGAAAGTGAGGACAAAAATGCATCACGCCTTTCCCGATGCCCTAATAGTGTCGGCCCACCAAGGGAGGGCATTTCTTCCTTGGTGACCGAGAAGAAAGTGTGTGTGTGGGCCTCTGCGTCTCGGAGAAATGGGAGAAACGTCCTCTTCCTGAACGAAGGCTGTCGGGAAGCGTGGTCTATGTGCTAAAGTCTAATCCAGTTACGGAGTGACTCGTTTCCTGAACGCATTCTGTTAGGTTGCTGGAAAAGTCATGACGTATTTTTCTGTTTTCTTTTTTTGGAGAGATTTTTGCTACAAGGCGTGTGTGCTTGCCGGAGGGACAGAGAGAGAAGGAGCGAGAAATCACCCCCCAGGGTGGATGGCCATGCCGCAATCCTTTCACCCCTTCTCCTTCATTCTCCTCTCAGGATTCTGGGTATGCGCACACACACGCCTGGTGTGGTTTTAAGCCACCGGGTCCAGGACCTGAACTGCAGTTGACTACGTGAGTCCAGCGATGTAACTGCTATGCCATCTGCTGGTCCCATAGTTTTCTGCTTTTCTATGTAAAAATGCATCATGATTTCTGTCAACCCAATAATTCTGCTAAATTATTTTGGCCTTGGATTTGTAATCTGAGGTTTACCTAATTCTCCAGTGAAATGGATACATTAATTCTTTTTTTTTTTTTAAGGGTTTTTGCCTTAGGGCATGTGTGCTCACTAGAGAAAGAGAGACAGAGACAGTGAGAGAAAGTGAGAAATCATCCTCCGGGGGGATGGCCACACTGAAGCCCCTTCTCTTCCACTCTCCTACCAGGATAATGGGCACACACACACACACCTGGCCTAACTTTCAAGACACCAGGTCCAGGCCCGGAGTCCAACAATGTAAATGCTGCTCTATCTGCTGGCTAATCATTGTTTTTTTAAAAAATAATAGGGCCAGCAGGTGGCATGGTGGTGAAGGTGCTAGACCTTCGCACGGGCAACTGTGGTTGGAGTCCCAGACTTGGCGGCTTGCTTTCACTTTCCCTTTCTCTCTTAGGTCAAATTAAAAAATAATCATTAATAAAATTAATAATAAATTAAGAATTATTTTATTCTTTTTTTTTTTTTTGAGAGGTTTTTCGCTATAGGGCGTGTGCGCTCGCCAGACAGACAGAGAGAGACATAGAGACAGAAAGCGAGAAATCACCCCCCAGGGGGGATGGTCACGCCGCAATCCCTTCTCCTCCATTCTCCTCTCGGGATCTTGGGCACGCACGCACACGCGCCCGGCGTGAGTTGTAAGCCACCGGGTCCGAGACACGAACCGCGGTCGACTACGTGGGAGTCCAGCGACATAGCCATTACACTAACTGCTGGTTCCCAATAAATTAAGAATTATTTTATTCTTAAGAATTCTTATTTATATCATTATATATTGTTGCAATTATATATTATATTATCCTTAATTCTTTTTTTCAAAGAAGAATTTTATTTAACTTTATTTATTTATTTATTTAAATTTGGCCAGAGGGGGCAGAGTGAGAGAAAGAGAGAGAGATATAAAGTGAGAAAGGAAGCCACCAGGTCTGGGATTTGAACTGTGGTCGGCCGTGTGGGAGTCCAGTGCTCTTAACCACTTCACCACCTGCAGGACCCTATTATCCTTAATTTTTAAGAATTACTTATTTAATTCTTTTTAAGAATTCTTTTTTTTTTTTTTTTTTTTTTGAGAGGTTTTTCGCTATAGGGCGCGTGCGCTCGCCAGACAGACAGAGAGAGACATAGAGACAGAAAGCGAGAAATCACCCCCCAGGGGGGATGGTCACGCCGCAATCCCTTCTCCTCCATTCTCCTCTTGGGATCTTGGGCACGCACGCACACGCGCCCGGCGTGAGTTTTAAGCCACCGGGTCCGGGACGTGAACCACGGTCGACTACGTGGGAGTCCAGCGACATAGCCATTACACTAACTGCTGGTTCCCCTTTTTTTTTTTTTTTTTGGAGAGGTTTTTGCTATAGGGCGCGTGCGCTCGCCAGACAGAGAGAAACAGAGAGACAGAAAGCGAGAAATCACCCCCCAGGGGGATGGCCACACCGCAATCCCTTTTCCTCCATTCTCCTCTCGGGATCTTGGGCATGCACGCACACGTGCCTGGCGTGTTTTAAGCCATCGGGTCCGGGACACGAACCGTGGTCGACTATGTGGGAGTCCAGCGACATAGCCATTATGCTAACTGCTGGTCCCTTAAGAATTCTTTTTAAAGAATTATTTATTTACCACTGCTATCTTTTTTTAAAGATTTTTTATTATTTAACTTTATTTATTCATTAATTCATTTCAATTTGACCAGAGAGGGAAAGAATGAGAGAGAGAGAAAGAGGGGTAAAGTGAGAAAGCAAGCTGCCAGGTCCAGGATTTGAACCACAGTCAGCCATGTGGGAGTCCAGTGCCCTTAAACACCATGCCACCTGCAAGCCTCATCATTATTATCTTTTAACTTGCTATAGGGTGTATATGCTCACCAGAGAGAGAGAGAGAGAGAGAGAACATGAGAAAGCAAGCTGCCAGGTCTGGGACTTGAACCGTGGTCAACCATGTGGGAGTCCAGCACCTTAACCACAATGCCACCTGCTGGCCCCAGTAAACTTATTTAAAAAAAAAAAAAAAGAACATCTTGGGACCAGCAGATAGCATAATGGCTATGTCGCTGGACTCCCACATAGTCGACCGCGGTTCACGTCCCAGACACGGTGGCTTAAAACTCACGCCGGGCGCGTATGTGCATGCCCAAGATCCCGAGAGGAGAATGGAGAAGGGATTGCGGCGTGGCCATCCCCCCGGGGGGTGATTTCTCGCTGTCTCTGTCTCTCTCTGTCTGGCGAGCACACGCACCCTATGGCAAAAACCTCTCCAAAAAATAAAGAACATCTTCAAGTATGTGCTTCACATATAGTGAGCCTCTGCTGGAGCCACACTCTGTTCCCAAATCATCACACGGTGATGGTGGCAGCAACAGTACCTCCTCTGAGGAGCCCTCCCTGACTGCCTGAGCAGCCCCACCTCTGATCTGACCTCCTCCACTCATTATCTGTGTTCGGCCTTATTCACTGCTGTGCCGCCCAAAGATGCTGGCCCCTTGGGAGGTGGCAGCCCGGGCGTGCAGGAGAAACCACCACATGGGCATGGCGGCCAGTGCCGTGGTCCAGCCTGCGTGGCTCCTCAGGCCCCTACCTGCAGAACTGGAGCTCAGCCTGTGGCTGGGTCTTGGGTGAAGGTCGTTAGAGCATTGTCCAGACCTCTCCTCACCGTGTACAGATGCTCTGAGAGGTGGACAGACGGAGCCTCCCCGGAGGATGGACAGACAGCTCCAGGTCAAGCAGGCCACTCGTGCCTGTGAAAAGGGAAGATGGTTCAAGGTATGTGCCAGCACTGGGAGAGAGAGGAAGTGAGAAACCAGCCCCCGGGCGTGTGGGAAGGCCACGCTGCAATCCCTTCTCCTCCACTCTCCTCTTGGGATTTTGGCTAAGCACACACACAACCAGAGTGATTTTCAAGCCTCCAGGTTCGGAACTTGAAGCCAGCAGGACAGCCACGTGAGGTCTGGTGACAACCTCCAGGCCACCTGCTAGCCCAACCGCTGAGTTCTTAAATCTTCCTGGTCTCGGTCTCTGCGTCGGTTAGGTGGGGAGAATCCCACCTCCCGGCAGGCTCCCCTTTCGGTGGAAGCCCAGTGCCGTAGAGGCTGGGCAGCCCCGAGTCCGGCGTGTGCAGCGTGCTCGGCTCTCTGCAGGCACCCTTCAAGGTGGGCGCTATCAGGTTCCATTGTGCAGGTGGGAATGGAGGCTCGGAAGGGTGAGAAACTAGCCCAGGCTCACAGAGCCAGGCACGGGGTACAGCTAGGACTGAGTTGTTCTGGCCCCAGGGTCCAAGACACCCTCCTTCCCGGAAGCTGCGGGACGCCCAGGACAGGTCCACCCCGCATGGATACGTGGTCTAGCATTCTAGTCTTTTTCTTTTGTTAAGTTTACATTTTTTAAAAAGAATGATTTATTTAACTAAATTAACTTATTTTAACTTGACTAAAAGGGGGACTGAGAAAACGAACTCCCTCAGGTTCTGAGGCCAGGACCCAGCCCCACTCACAGGCCTGGTGTGCTCAGGAAGGTCTCTGGACGCGAACTGGGAACCCTCCACCTGTGACTGCCTCACAGTATCACATTTTCCCATGTGTACCGTCCTGCCCCCCTGGTGCCCGTCAGACCGGGGCTGCTCAGAGGCACCTGAGGGGCTGCCGTGGGTGAACCAGAGCCTCCAGCTGCCCAGCTCCCCCAGCCATGGGGAGAAGCGCACAGGGAGGAGGGCGTGAGGAGTCCGTGAGCAGCTGTGGGCCAGGGCATTTCTGCTGCTTGGAGGCTGGACCCACAGTCCGACCCCTCAGCCAGAGCAGACCGCCGCCCTCAGGGCTCACAGGTCGATGGCCTCAGCCGCCCGCTGGCTCTGAGTTGAAGGTGTAGGCGGCTGCCCTGGTCCTGCGCCCCTCTGGGGACAGCTCTAAGACAACGGTCTCGTGGGCCCCCACACGGTGAGCTCCCAGCTCGGCCTCCCTGGGGACCAGGGTGCAGAGAGAGGGCACTAGGAGGGCACTGCCCTGGGGAACAGGCACCAGGGGGAGGGAGGTGGATGGCACAGGAAGGGGGCGGCAGACCCAGCTCAGCCAAGGCCACCAGGCAGGCAGGGCCTCCTGGAATGGGAGCTGACCACCTCTCCAGAGGCAGCACGCTGGCCTGCCGCTTCCCACAAACTACACCCCCATGGCTCCCGGGCTTTCCCTCTCGTCTGAGGACCCACAAGCGATGTGCTGGCTCCACCTGTTTACCTGGCCCGCCACTGCTCCTTAGGGAGAGCGAACATCTCACCTCCTCCAGGAAGCCTGCCCAGGTACCACCATTCACAACCAGCCACCTTCTCCCCTGCCCTTTCGCACCGTCCTGTGGACCTGCCTCCGTGTGGTGGCTCCTGACCACCCAGGCAGCACAGGGTCCGGCCCCCCACCTGCTCTCCTTTATGGTTAACTGGCCTGGATGGTAGGTCCACATGGACCCAGTGGCTGTCCTGCCCACCCAGTGGCCAGCCCAGGAGCAGCCCCCCCGCGGGCTCAGAGGGGTGCTGCCCACACAGCTCCTGGCTACACCTGCGGCAGGGTGGGGGTGGAGGGTGCAGTGCTGTCCCATGTGAGTCCTCAGTGCCTGCCCCAGCCCCCCACCTCTACAGCACAGTCGGACTCCCAGGGGCTCCTTGGCCCCAAAAGCACACCCCTTTCCACTCATCGTGAGGCCACACTCTCCCCCCAGCTGGGACTCCCAGCTGCCCCACCACGCTGCTGGCCCTGACCGGAAAGGCTGACGTGACCCAAGGCTGAAGGACCGGGCGATCCTGGGGCCTCAGGGAGACACGGCCTGGCCTGAGTGGGTGGGGACTGGAGACCACTCTGGCCTCCCGCAGACCTAGCCAACGAGGGACACAAACAGGGATCGAGCAGAAGAAAGTGCTGGAGCCTTGTGCCGCCGCCCCACCCAGCACTTATCTCCCACAGCCCAGAAGTGCTTGCTCACTGCGGAGGAAATTGTGACATCCTGGGAGCAGCCTTCCGCCTGGCCACAGTCACAGTCACATCCGCTGGTCTAGACCCCCAGGCCTGCCACCCGGCCTGTGGGCCTGTGGGCAGGGCGTGGGAGGTGTGACGGCCGGGCCTGCTCCCATCCCGACCACAGCCACCTGCCAGGGTGGGTCCTGGTCTCCATGGGCCCTGCCCAGAGAAGGGCCTTCTGTCCCAGAGCAGCTGGGAGACCCCTCGGGGGAGCAGGATGGGTCGGAGGACTCTGCCTCGGGGTGGGGTCCTGCATGGGGTGGGGGTGGGGCAAAGCCAGGGAAAAGCCGACTGCAGCATTGAGACCCCCCGATGCACCCACAGCCGAGGCTGCAGTCCTCCAGCATGTCCAGGGTCAGTGCAGCCCCCGCTCCAGAGAGCACAACCCAGCGGCAACACCAGCGCAGAGGACAGACGCAGGTGCAGGGTCCACTGGCTATTGTACCCAGAGAATCCGGTTTCCCCACACAGGGCGGGGCGGGGCACTCCCCAGCTAAGTCCCCGACAGGTGCTGCAAGGAGCCAGGCCAGGGAGGGCGCTGGGGTGCCCCCACCCCGGCCCGCTGGCCCTCCTCACCTGCCCCAGTGGCGGCGGCAGCTATACTAAGGAGCCCCAGTTCCCTCTTGCTCCACCTGCCGTCCACGCCCCGCAGAGGCCCCAGACTGACCAATGGGTGGACTCCCCACAGCCCCCGGCTCTGCAGACTTCGAGCCAGGGCAGACGAGACAAGAGCCCAGCCTGCATGTGGCCAGAAATGGGGGCCACGGGGAGCTTGGATGAGTGCAAGAAGCCCTCTCTCCTCCAGAAAGGGAGAAACCACTTCCGGTCTCTGAGTATGACCACAAAGTTGGGGGCCTCCTGTAGGCCGGCAACAGGGAGGGGCAAAGTTACGCGAAGGAGGCGGCGAGGAAACCGCGACCTGCCAGCCCAGCTCGGCTCCAGAGCCATGTGCCAGGCTGACCAAAGCGAGTGGAGTGGGTGGTCAGGGCCAGGGCCGGGGCCGGTGCCGGGCCGGTCAGTCCCGACTGAATCACAGGGTGCAGGGTGAGGGCCGGGGATGCGGAAGCGGCTCCTCTCCCCTGCTTCCTGGTCACAGAAACTGAGACTCGTGGCCCCACTGGGATCCGGAGCATCTGTGAAGGCAGCAAAGAGGAAGCAGGGCCTCCTCGGCCCACTGTGCATCCCCCAGCAACAGCCTGGGTTCTGTGACCTCGGGCGCTCCACCCCACGAGGCCCAGGACGCTGCCACTGTCTCCTGTGACATCCCGGCCAGCCGCGACCAGGACCGTGTGGCTCTCCTTGAACACCTCGGTCTGCGCCCTGGTGTGAGGTGTCAGGACAGCAGAGGGGGACCCTGGGTATGGGGCAGGGCTTGAGAAGTCCCGAGACAGCAGGGGAAGAAGGGAGGCCCCAAAGGCAAAGAGCTGAGCAGGAGCGAAGGGGGACGGGGCGCAAGGGCCCCAGGCTGGACTGGATGTGAGAAAAGCAGCCACAGGGAGCTGGCGCCCTCCCCTTGCCCAGTCCCTGCTTCCCTGCAGAGGTGCTTCCAGGTGCAGCCAAAACCACCGCACCCTACTGACTACTACAGCTCCGCAGCCCCAACGGAGAGGGAGGGAAAATGAACCAGCCTGGGTTCACGCCACCCCCAGGGTCCCCAGAACAGGGCCCCCGTGCAGAGAGCCTACTTCTGCCCCTCCCCTCCCCCAGCCTGCCTCAGACTCAGATGGGAAGAGCAGGGACAGGAGGGGCAGGCTCAGGGCCACTGACTTCTCCAGGTGGACCCAGTGACCTGGCAGAGACTTGAGCATCGCCAGCCGACCACAGTATGAAGCCAGCCTGGGCTCCAGGGAGCCCGAGTGGGCTGTGAGGCCGAGTGTGCACATGTGGCAGGGTACGGAGGGGACGTGCCGCATTCTCAGAGGGGGCAGACCCCATGGCCATGCTGCTGCGTGTCACCTAGACTCTCAGGACCACTCACCAGAGGGGCTGGCAGAGACATGGCCACCCTCTCCTGCTGGCGTCCTGAGAGCCCAAGAGGCCACAGCTGCTGGCAACAGAGGGCTGGCGCTGCAGAAAGCAGGAGGGCGGCCAGCCTCCCCCGGCACAGGACGGGGCCCTGCCCACCATGGCTCCCCCAGGGCCCCTCTGGAATTCTCTGACCTCCAGAGCTGCTAGTGGGGGCAGGCACACGGACGGCAGCTGGGTGTGGGTATGGATATGGGTCCTCTCACACCCCAAGTATATGGTGGCAGCTCCTAGCAGGTGGACTGTGGGTTTGGGGGCCGGAAGGAAGGGGATGATGTGGCCGGTGGGTACCAGGTGACTTCCTGGCAGCCCAGCCCCCTCCGGGAAGGCTGCATGTTATGTCCAGCTCTAAGGACAGCTCTGAAGGCAGAGGAGGCCGATGTGGCCCCAGGCACTGCAGGTCCAACCCCAGATCAGGAGGGGGCTCCTGGAGACGGCCGTGCACAACCGCAATGCAGGCTGGGTATGCGCGGCACAGGACACCCACTCACTGAAGGTTTACGTCTCGGGGCCTTGGGGTACTGGGAGCTGGGTTTTCAGGGGTCCTCAGAGGGCAACACAGGTATAGCACACACCCAGTGGTTGGGGAGCAGGGAGACCTTTTTTTTTTTTTTTTTTTTTGAGACATTTTTGCTATAGGGCACATATGTTTACCAGAAAGACAGAGAGAAACAGAGAGTGAGAACTCACCCCCGGGGGGGTGGCCACGCCACAATCCCTCTCCTCCACCCTCCTCTCGGGATCTTGGGCACACATGCACATGTGCCCAGCCTGAATTTAAAGCCACGGGGTCTGAGACTCGAACCACGGTCGACTACATGGGAGTCCAGAGACATAACCATTACGCCATCTGCTGGTCCCAGGGAGGTCACTTCTGTTCAGCTGGGGGGTCCCTGATACTGAGGAGTGACCAGAACGTTTGTGAGTCCACCCGTCCATCATGATCTGGACAAGGTCACAGGCCCAGCCGTAACTGCTGTATGATCTTGAGCAAGCCACTTACCCTCTCTGACATTTACGAGTAAGGTGCTATCGCCTCCCAGGCATCTGAGACACAGGTGGCTTTTTTGCCATCAGACCCTGCCAGGTCACCCAGACAGAAACAGACTTGTACTGGCCAGGCTGAGTGCCCACAGCCCTGGGTCCCTGACGTGCCCAGGACAGGGTGCTGGGAGCCTCACTTCTGGGGCCTGTCTGCCTGGAGCTCCTCAGCAGGGAGGGAACTTGGCAGGCAGACACTGCTCCCCTTGGAAATGACCACTAAGGAGCTAATAAACTGGATTTCCTGGAACCCTGCCCTGGGGCTCCCTGCTTCCCCGGAAGAGCCTGGTCCCAGCTCCAGCGGATGCCAGGGCTTCAGGGCAGTTGGACACCAGCCCTCCCAGGCTACTCACACCAGGTGGCCTTGCAAAGCCACCAGCTCACCACCCCCTGCCTCGTTCTGGGGCCTCGGGTTGAGGAATGAGATGGGCTTGAGGCCAGAGCCAGGGCTCAAACCTGCCTGGCCACCTACCTGCTGGGAGGCCTGGCACGTTCCCACTGCAGACAGAGCCTGTTTCCTCTGCTGAGAAATGGGTGACGCCCGTCAGGAGCCAGCAGCAATGACAGGAGATCTCGAATGGAGTGAGGGGGTGGGGGCGTGCTGGGGGCTGGCCACTTCCTCTACTCCGGGCTGAGCTCCATCCCATCTACATACCTGAGTCAGGAGCCCCAAAGGGAACAGAGCTGTTTGATGCGTGTGGAAACTGAGGCTCAAAGAGGCTACATGGCCTGTCCAAGGTCACGTGGTTAGGGAGTGGTCCTGCCTCTTAACCCCCACGATCTGCAGCCTCCTGCCCTGGAACTGGTGAGACAGTGACAAGAGAATGGGCCAAGGTGGTGACCGGACAGTCTGGGCGCTCGGATAAGTTCGGGGTTCAAAGACCTTTGACTCATGGGCTCCTTGTAGCCCCCGGCCGGGACGGCAGGACTGCTCGGCAGCATTTCTCAGCTCGGCAAAGGCTCTCGCTCCCCAGAAGAGGATCTTGCTTACGTGAGGCCGTGAGGCCGAGGGCAGGAGGCGGCTTATCCTCCTAGCACCTCATCATCCCGGAGGCTAGGCCCCACAGGGCTCAGGCTAGTCCTCAGCCCTCGGCTCACCAGGCCTGCCAGTGGCCACGCAGAGGCGACTTGGAGAGCTGGTACAGGCTCGAGGCCACACCGGAGAGGCAGAGGGAAAAACCGTCCGGCTCCCAGCCCCAAGAGCCTCGGAGCCTCGGGCCACTGCCTCTGTGACCCCCTCCATCAGGGACACCATGCTGCCAGGCTGGAAAACCCTGGATGGACACACCCTGGATTCCCTCGGCTGCTGGGGCGCTAGGCCCGCCCAGACGCAGCCGCTTCTCCAGGGTAACGCAGCACTGCCGTCCGTGGTGTTCTCATCTAGGCTCCCTGAGCCCGAGGCAGGGCACCTGCCATCACGCCGAGTCCGTGCGGAGGACACGCAAGCCAACTCCCGGTGGGGGCGGTCCCCACACCGTCATCAGGAGGGCTGCCCCGGCCAGCACCACCTCAGGCTCCACTTAGGTCACCCCAGGACCTTCATCTCACAACCCTCCTGAGTGGACTGCTGTCACCCCGCTGTACAGCTGGGCAAATCAAGGCACCAATGACCTAAGTGACCCCCATCAGGCTAAGCCCATGCTCCCAGACCACTGTGCCTGCCAGCCCGACCCCCACCCCAGCCTCACAAGTCCCCGCCCACAGCCCAGGCCAGCACCCCCCATGGTGGTCTCCTGCACTGCCACAGGCTCAAATCACTTTCCTAGAGGGCTCGGGCAGCACTGGGTGGGGGGGAGAACCACAAACGCTCACATCTGGGTCCCCGGATGAACGAGAATGTACTGAAGGAGGCAACGTGGACATGGAGGCTCCCTGTGCTCCCTGAAGACAGAAGGATTTCTCTTCCCTGTCTAGCTCTCCTAGGGAGGCGATGGGGACCTTGGGGTGGTCAGGGGAAAGCCCTGGCCCCTCCAGCTCCTCGGCAAGGCGGCCTGTGTCCTGAGAGTTGCTCACGGCTGGCCATGACGGCCAGGCCACCGGGCTGCACGCTTCCCCGGCCTGGCCCAGCTGGGTAGGAAACGGGAGTCACTTCCCAGCACAGTGCAGATGCTGAGCTCACTCTGGAAACTCCCTGGGGCAGCCCGGCCAAACCCCAGATGCTGCAAAACCTGTGGCTGACGAGCCATCCCCGGGATGTGGGGAGGAAGGGCCAGAAAACACAGTCCCCTTTCCCGGGGTGAGCAATGAGCAACAGCCGGGAGGCCCACAGCTGAGCGCCAGGTGGCTCCTCGTCACTCGGATCCGGCACAAAACGCAGACACAGGTGCACGCACGCACAGTCCCTTGACTTCGTCCCACTCCCAGATGTCTCACCCAGGACAGAGCTCCCTCGGCAAGGACAGGAATGCCGGCGGGTGGGCCCCCACTGTGTCCAGAGCACAAGCCCCTTCTGGGCAGTGGGGTGTCGAGTGTGTATGTGAGTGTGTGTGTCTGTGTGCATGTGCAGCCAGGTGTAGCCACAGCTCAGGACACGCTGGTCAGGCAGGACTCACTGGCGGTTTGAGTACCAGGCCTTTGGGCTAGGCCTGGGATGGACAGCCGGGGTTCGAACCTGGCTCCACCACTTACTTCCTGGACAACTCTGGACACATCTGAGTTCTCAGCTGTGTGCCTCGGGACACAGCAACAGGGGCCATGACATGTTTTCTGTCCAAATAAAAAAGTGGGAGTCCCACTCAGGCCTTTCGTAGGTAAAAGACCAACACCACCCAAATCAGCCCTGCTCTACCAGGGCTCGAGGGCGTGGGCAGTGGGTACTGCAGGGGCACAAGGAAGGTGGGGGGGGCTTTGTCCGCTCCTGTCCCACCGTGTCTGACACCCCTCCTCATCCCAGAAAAGAGGGAGCACATTCCTTGAGCCCCACGCAAACAATTATGAGTCGTCCCTCCCGGGATCCGTCTGACCCAGGCCCCGATACACCCGCTCTCTCGGCTGCTCAGCTAATGCTGCAGGTGGGGGTGCCCTCCTCCCATCCGCAGCGGGCCCACCCTGGCTCACAGAATTACTGACTGGGGGAAAGCGGCAGATTGGTGGGCCCCAAGGAAACAGGAGGGGCCAAGTGTGAGTTCAGAAGGGAAAATTCCAAGTCACATGGCACGGGGCATAGCTGTGGGTCAATCCACAGAACGTAGCCCACCCAGGGCTCTCTGAGCTGTGAGATGCCCCTCCTCCACACCAGACTGGCCTCCTGCAGGGTCAGGAGAGCAGGGCAGAGGATGGCTCCTGGCTCCAAAGGAGGCTCTTGCTGGGGGAGTTACTACCCTCACACCTCCTTACCTCCCTAACCACTGGGGAAACTGAGGTAGGAGGGAGTCCACGGAAGTTGTTGGTGGGCCGGGTGCTGTGGCAGGACTTCCAACTCCGCGCCCGCCACCGCGTGTCTGGCATGGTGGGCTTCTGTGGGGGCTGTCTGGAGAATGCGGGGGAGCAGCCCTGGCGCCACCCACTGCGTGCTAGTAGCACCAAGGCTCACCGCCCCTTCCGAGCATGTGACCAAGATGTCTCCGGACACAGCCGATCAGCCACTGGCAGGCAAAACTGGCCCCAGGGTTGAGAACCACCGCTCTAAAACACACCTCGCGTCCCACTTCCCTGCCCTCCACGGTGCCAGTAAGAGAACGCAGACGTGGGCTCCTCGTTTACACATGTCACTTACACAGTCGTAAATCTCACCACGGGAAACAGCGGTACACAGGCGGGGGGCGCGTTCCCCCAGCCTCCGCCTCCTGGGACACGCCCCGCCTCCACCCGCAGCCGGTAGCCCCAACCCTAGAGTCGCTTCCCCGGACTGTCCTGGAGAGCAGGGGCTGAGTCCGGGTTTCCGCTCTGCCCTGGGGTGGGAGTGAGGGGTCTGCTCCCCTGCGGCACCCAGCCCTCTCTAACTAACCCAACGTCCTGCGGGAGCCAACTTCACAAGCCCCCCAGTGCAGAAGTCCGGGCTCCTGGGACCAATTTCCGGGCTCCTGAGTCCAATTTCCGAGCTCCCGTCCAGCCTCTCTGAGTGCGCCGGTCTCCCCATCCCCCACAGCGCACCTGTTTCCACCTTGGCGAGACTCAGCGCTCAGACTTCAGCCCCGCGCCCGGCGCTCGTCGGAGAAAGGGGAGGAGGCGCAGCGTCTGAAGCACCGCACTTCTGCGACGAAGGCGGGACAGCGAGGTCCTGCCCCGGGGCAGTCTCCTCTCTTCCTCTCGGGGCTTTAAGCTTCTACCTAATCGTGTATCCCCATATCTGGTGATCCGTGGCCCAGGGACCCCTTTAGGCAACTTGTCCGACCCGGGTCCTGGGGCCGAAAGAGCAGGTCCAGTGGTCTGCGGCGCAGTACGAGTCCAGCCCTGGCCTCCGGCCGGGCCCACGTGGAACCCTGGCACTCCGCAAGGCGGGCACCCTCCCTGGCCACGCGGTCGCACCGCTGCCCAAGGGCAGGCTCGGCCGGACTCCCAGACCCGTCCGGCGCCTGCGGCCCTGCCACCGCGAGCCCGCCCCGCGAGCTGCCCCGCGCTCACCTCCCTGCGGCCCCACGTCCCCCCGGACGCAGCTCCGAGCGGCGCCAGCGAGCTGCTGGGCGGTGGCTCCTCGGGGGCGGGGCGCCGGCGCTCCGCCTCTTCCCTACCTGCGCGCGGGCAGCCCGGGGCGGGGCCGGGGCGGGGCGGGGCCTGGGCTTCTGGGGGCGGGGCGGGGCCTGGCCTCTGGGGGTGGGCCCTGGCCTCTGGAGGCGGGGCCTGTCCCCGGGGGGTGAGGCCCCTGTGCAACCGCTCCGCCCACGGCCCAGCGGGGTCCTAGCCTGGGCAAAGCCGTGTTTTCCGCACGAGCTGGTCTCTTCCGGGCGCTGTCTCCCTCCCGGCTTCCTGTCTTCTCTCGAACAAAGCGCTTACCTAGGTCCGAACTGCTGGCATCGCGTATCCCCGAACCTCCCCCAAACCACTGAAGCTCCCATTCTCCTTCCCGTGGCGCTCTCATCCTTTGGCCGAATGGATCTGTACCCTTGAGCCTTTTGATTCAGGAGCCTCTGCCCTCACCTCCTGAAACGCAGTTGGAGTATCTTGACTACTCGGAACCCCGGGGCAGCCCGGTCTCCGCGAAGCGTTGTGCGGCCCCTGGGCCCGCTGCTCCGCTCAGCTCAGACACGCTTTCCCCAGCGCCCCTCAGCACCCCCCGCGGCCTGAGGCCGGAGCTTATTCACCTGCCATCTCCCCTAAGCCAGAGCTGGCCAAGGACAGCAAAACCACGCAGAGTTTGCCACTGGGAAAAGCCCTTGCTGGGTGCCCACGTGGGCGGACCCAGGAAAATAATAGTGGCCCCTGACCCTACCACGCGACTTCCTGAAGGGGCACGGGCCTTGGTTCACACAGGCGCCTGCAGGGTCACAGAGGAAAGGACTCCGGGTCTAGACTGGCTGCAGGGTCAGCCCTTCCGGACCATGGATAACCACCCAGCCCAGCTTCTCTGGTCCTGTTCCTACGTTGCACACAAGCAACTCTTGGGGACCAGCCAATGTTGTCACTGGACGCCCACGTGGTCTACTGCAGTTTCAGTTTCAGATCAGGGACTTGAAACACACCAGGTGCGTGTACATGGGTGCCCAAAATCACAAGAGGAGAGTGGAGGAGAAGGGTTTGCAGCATGGCCACCCCCACCCCAGGGGCCATTTCTCGCTTTCAGTCTCTCTCTCCAGGGAACAAACGCACATGCCCTATAGCAAAAAATCTCTCAAAAAGGGATTGTCTGACCTTCTCAGGTGGCTGATGGTGGGAATGCAATGGAAAGCACCCATAAAATATGTTAACTCCAGGCCAGCAGATGGTGTGGTGGTTAAGGGTGTTGAACCCCCACGTGGCCGACCCCAGTTCAAGTCTTGGTTCAAGTCTTGGTTCAAGTCCTGGACCTGGTGGCTTATTTTTCTCTCTCACTCTTACGCTGTCCCTCTCTGATCAACTTAAAAATAAATAAATAAATAAAGTTAAAATAAAATAATTATTAAAAAAAAAAACAAAACGTTAACTTAGAGGGTGATTGTCAGATGGCGAGAACACTGGAGCCAAGGGGCCAGAGTTCAAACTCTGACACTGCCGCTTACTACCTGTGTGGCTTGGCTTCCCCTCCAGAAAGCCCTACTCTCTGGCTTTGGTAAGAAGCCTGTGGTGGGCCAGCCCATAGCCCAGTGGGGTGACAGTGTTTGATCCCATCTTGGTGCCTTGGAAAGACAAGCTGGGGTGTGTGCATGTGTGCCCCCGTCCTGACAGCAAAAAGGAAGGCTTACGTGACAACACCCCTTTGGGGGGCCAGGTCTTTTCACTCTCTTTCTCTCTCTCTCTGGCGGGCACCCTTTCTGGCAATTAAAAAAAAGAAAAATGAGGTCCCTTGAAGGGCATGGGCCCGCATGTCCCTGTTCACGGCCGTCCAGTTTCAGCTTTTGTGAGTATTATCACACAAGGACGCCATATGCTACTTTGAGAGGTTTTTGTTTGTTTGTTTTGCAATAGGGCGCGTGCGCTCATCAGAAAGACAGAGAGAGACGGAGAGACAGAAAGTGAGAAATCACCCCCCGGGGGGATGGCCATGCCACAATCCCTTCTCCTCCATCCTCCTCTTGGGATTCTTGGGCACGCATACACATGCGCCTGGCATGAGTTTAAGCCACCAGGTCCGGGACTTGTACCACAGTTGACTACATGGGAGTCCAGCGACATAGCTATTACGCTGACTGCTGGTCCTGCCATGTGCTACTTTGAACCGAAGGCCCACCACGCCCTGTCTCCTGCTGAGCTGGGGGAAGCTCTGATTCTTCATCTCCACTCCCGGACCCAGCAGCCTCTCCCCAGCTCCCTCCTCTGCCTCCCGGTGCCCACCTCCATTTGCCCTATAACCCACCCTACGCTGCCTGCTGCCTGGGGTATAGACAGGAGCTAGCCTGCTCTGGCCCACTGGGTGGGCGTGAGGTCCCTGGAGCAGGGCTGGGGAGTGCGAGCCATGGTCCTTGGCCCAGGTGTGCTGGCCCAGGTGGATCCTGGTCCTTCTCGGGGCTCCGAGGGCCTGGCCTCACCGCTCCTTCCCAGCTAGGCAGACAGCCATGGCCAGCCCGAGGTCTGCCCCAGGGCTGCTCCTCTCCCCCTACCCCTGCAGGAGGCCTGGCTGGGCAGAAGCAGAGCTTGAAGAGGGACACAAATCTGGAGGGGCAGAGGCGAGGGTCTGGACCTCCAGGCCTAGAAAATGGAGCCAGGACCCTGGCCCACCAAGCATGCTGGCGTTTATCACAGACCTGGGTGGGAGTGGGGAGTTAAGCAGCAAAAGAGGGCCGGGGTTCTGGCTACGGGGATTGGCCGAGAGCTCCCTCTTCTCTAGCCTCCAGGCCATGGAGGGCATCAGCTGGGAGGAGGTGGCCTGTGACGGGGGGCACAGGCTGTAACGGGAGGGCGAGGCAGCTCGCCGGCCCAGCCCCCACTCCAAGCTCTTTGTCTGTCGCGGCATGTAATCTGCGGCACCAGTCCATGAAGAGGGCACCTTTGTCATCAGCCCCATTTTAAGGATGAGAAACCTAAGGCAGAATGAAATGTCGGTGGGGCAGCTGAGGGCCGGACTCAGTCACAATCGACACCAGATTCCAGCGAAGGCTGTCGGAGCCCGGAGCCCGGAGCCCAAGCTGTGCCTGCGCCCTGGAGCTCATCTAGCTCCTGGGAGGCCCCCGGAGGAGGAGGCTTCTCAGAGGGGTTTCAGCTGATGTCAGAAATTTGGCCCATAGAAACTGGCAGTAGACCGGGGTGTTATTCGTAGCAACATCTCCAAGCTGTGGTCCTCTCTGCGGTGAGACAGAGTTATCTCCGAGACTCACTAAGCCAAAGGAAGCATGTGCGTGTAGTGTAATCTCATTTTCCTAAATCAAGTAGCACAGCTGGTAAGGCTACAGAAATGTTCTGGAAGGTGTGGAGTAACCAGGTGGGGAAGGGGCAGGGGCGGGGCACGCCGTGTGTGTGTGTGTGTGTGTGTGTGTGTGTGTGTGTGTGTGTGTGATGTTCTCACTCAAGGAATGCTTGAGTCAGGTGGTCTAAAGTTTACTGCCACAATGCCCCTACAGCAGGTGTGGGGAGGATCTTGACAGATAAGGATGAGGAAAGGGGTATCAGGTGGAAAGAAAGAAGGCCAGCAAGGAGTCCCAGCCCTGAGGGAGCTTCCGGGCCGAGTTGGCCTCCTGCGGGACATGTGGGGAGGAAGGTGGCTCACCGGGCGGCAAGGGGTGGAGGCTCCTGCGAGTCAGGATAAGGGTTATGTAGGCAGGGGAGGAAGGGAGAGGTTTTCAAGTAGAAATGGCACCCTAGCTGTTTACGCTCATGTAGCCCTCTTTGCAAAGTGCTTTTAAACTATTTTATTTATTTAAAGAATTATTTATTCATTTATTTTAATTTGACCAGAGAGAGACAGAGAGAAAAAAGTGAGGAAGCAAGCTGCAAGTCACCAGGTCCAGGACTTGAACCGTGGTTGGCCAGTATCCAGAGCCTTAACCACCATGCCACCTGCTGGTCCTCTCATTTCTTTTTATTTTTTCAGTTTCTACTATAGGGTGTGTGCACTCACCAGAGAGAAACAGAAAGAGAGGGACGGGAAGTGAGAAATCATCCCTCCTGACCACGCCGCAAACCCTTCTCCTCCACTCTCCTCTCAGGATCTTGGACATGCACACACGTGTCCGGCATGAGTTCCCAGCCACCATGTCAAACCGTGCAGTTGACCCTGTGGGATCCAGTGCCTTAACCACACCCCTCCGGCCCACCTCATTTTTCAGTTGTTTGACAACAGCTCTGCAAGGTAGGCAGGCAGGCTTCACAGAGGGCCGTGGCATGGAGACCGCTGACACGTGTGCGCTCGCACACATGTTTTATACAGGGTCCCACTGTGTCACAGGCCTCCCTCAGCAGCTAGGACCCCAGGGCCACCAGGCCCTGCTCTTTCAGACAGGATTTTGTTACGTTCCCATGTGGGCTGTGAGCTCAAAATCCCCTGCCTCAGGCTCCCAAGTAGCTGGACCACAGGCACACGCACTGCACACGGCTTTGCCAAGCAGGCCTGGATTCAAACCCGGGCCTCCTGTGTGGCCTCAGCCTGCTGAGAGCGGTGTCTCCCAGCACGTGACGCTGTAGCGGAGCCCCGCAGATTCAGAGTTTTAAAGTGAGAAAACTTGGTGAGCACTGCCCTGTAGGAAGGCAGGAGAATGTTCCCAGCTAGGTACTGCACACCCGGAGACCCCTCGAGACCACCAGTGCCCTCGGGAAGCGAAGAGAAGGGCCCTAGAAGCCGCATTAGCACACTCAGGGGGCCCTGGCTATAAACCTTTGAAGGCCGTCCTGGAATTTGTCCATGGGAGAGCAGCGCTAGAAGGCTCTCTGGTGGCCGAAGTCCGTTCCTTTGTAGAACTCATAATGAAATTCTACTGAATGAGGAGCTGTTGGCTTCCTCTTCCTCATCAAGGTTCAGAGAGGTTTAGGACCCTGTCCAAGGCTGCACAGCAGGGGAGGGCAACGCCTGGGCCTCGTGGAAGGTCATGCTTCAGAAGGTCATTCGGGCTGTGCTTAGGACAAACTGGTTTGGGCAGAGATGGGAGGCCAGTGAGACAGCCACTGCAAGTGTCCAAGCGAGAGGGCTCAAGGAGCAGAGGGGAAAGAGAAAGGCACCCCCCCTTCAGAATTTGGCTGACACAGGCCCCCACAACTTTCTTTCCATTTAGGGTCCGGATTTAGCTCCCCTCACATTCAAGATTTCCAGGACAAAGTCAGGGAAGTCAACCCAGGTGGGGTGAAGAACCCCAGAAAAAGGAACCAAATCTTGGGTACTGGCAGCTGGTATTGATGGTGCAGAGTCTCCATCTAGTGGCAATAACTGTTACTGCACACAGGGACCCTCACCTGGTAAGGGAACTCGGGGAAGCCACATTTCTTGCGCCCTCTACCTGCCTTCTCACCAGAAAACCTAACCGGCGGGCATAAAGGATAAGGGCATGAGGCCACGGGCTTGTCCTTGTGAAGGCTCGCAGTGCTTCCCAGATGACAAGGTCTTTGCAATCCCTCTCCCTGCCATTCGGCCTGCCCTCCACGTCTGCCAGGGATGCCAGTGACCCTCAATCCTGGCGCCCGTGTGTGACGAGGCCCGACGCATCCTGAGACCCACCTGACATGACATGGGGGCCGATGTGGTCAGACTCCGGGGCCCAGGGATACTTTTCAGCTGCCTGCAGCTGGCGCTGCCCCCTTCCCCAGGTGGCCTTGAAGTCTATCCCTGTCTCTCGCCCAGCAGCCTACACCTAGCAGAGGCCACTCTCGTCTCAGCCAAGGCTTGGCGGTCAGTTCCCCCGGCCCTCGGGCACGGACTTTGAGTGTTACTCCAGGGCCCCCGTCACCCCCCACCTGCCGGCTGGGCTCATCCTACAGGCCCCGGGTCACTGCCACACCTTCCTGCCCCCACCCAGCTCACCACTAGCCAGCGTGACACCAGGCAGGTCACCTAGCCCGGGGCTGCCAAGGCCACCCAGAAACATGTGGCCCCCAGAAACCACGACCAGGAGGTAGGCAGATGTGGGGACATGAAAGCTGCCAACCTCTGTGCCATGAAAGGCATTCTCGCCAAAGCCAAGAGCAAGCAAGCGAGATGCTACTTCCCGCGATATGAAGTTCCGAAAAGGACTGGTTTCCTATCAATCCATTTAAAAATGATGAACCGGGGCCAGCAGATGGCGCAGTGGTCACCTCGCTGGACTCCTACATGGCCAACTGGGGTTCACGTCCCGGACCCCGCAGCTTGAAAATCATGCCGGGCGCGTGTGCGTGTGTGCCCAAGGTCCCAGGAGAATGGAGGAGAAGGGATTGCAGCGTGGCCATCCCCCCGGGGGGTGATTTCTCGCTTTCCCTCTCACGGTCTCTGTCTTTCCCAGCGAGCACACATGCCCTAAGGCAAAAATCTCTTAAAATAATAAATAAATAAATTAAAAGACAAATAATCTAAAAGTAAAGTGGCGAGAGAATAAGAACAATTTGAGGCCAGCAGGTGGTGTGGTGGTTAAAGGCACTGGACTCCCACATGGCTGACTACAGTTCAAGTCCTGGACCTGGTAGCTTGCTTCCTCTCTTTCCATTTCCCTGTCTCTCTCTGGTCAAATTAAAATAAGTAAAAAAATGAGATTATATACTTCTTAAAAAAAAAAAAAGACAATTCAGAGAAAAATATGTGAAAACGGTCCATGACTATATAAGAAGATGGCTAGCCTCATTAATAGAGAAACACAGGGACCAGCAGTTGGCGTAATGTCTATGTCACTGGACTCCCACGTAGTTGACCACAATTCAAGTCCCAGACCTGGTGGCTTAAACTCAGGCCGGGCACGTGTGTGCGTGCCCAAGATCCGGAGAGGAGAATGGAGGAGGAGGGATTGAGGCGTGGCCATAACCCCGGGAGGGGGTGATTTCTTGCTTTCTGTCTCTGTCTCTTTCTGGCGAGCACATGCAAAAACCTCTCAAAAATAAAAATATTGCATTACATACTGCTTCTCTGGGTCCTGAACTTTTGGGGATCACCTTACATTTTGCTGCAAGATCCAGGGCCTCATGCCTCACCCTAGGTCTGCTCTGACTAGCGAGGCCCACGCCCACTGAAGTGTTATGCTAATGAGGAAGGCAATAAGACACCAAAAAATACCATGAAAGGTCACCATGGGCCTGTAGGAAAAATAAACCAGGGCAGAGACCACCGGCTTCATCAGGAGTGCTTGGGGAGAGGAGGAGAGACCACGAGATGTGGAGGGAAGAGCGCGTGGGAAGAGGGAACAGCAACTCGGAAGGCTCTGGGGCAGGAACTCAGCTGCCTCTGAGGAGCAAGGGCGGGAGAATGGTCTGGAAGGGGAACCAGGTGCTGGGGGTCAGGCAGGGCCGCATCATTTGGGTATAACCTGAGAGACCGGTGGTGAGGCTTGAGGGGCTGGGGCTGAGGTGACAGGATTTGAGTCACAGGTGAAGGATAAGAGTGCGGCCTGCAGGAGGCCAGAGCGGAAGCCCTGGGTGGGGAGGAGGCTTTGTGGTCACCAGGCAAGTGGTGACCTTTCACACAGAACTGGGACCAGCCAGAGGCCTTGGGAATGTGTCAGACACACAGGTACTGCCAGTGGGTCAGCTGCTAGTGTCACCCCCCTCATGCGTGCAGGTCCTGGAGGTGTCTTCCCACACGCAAAGCCTTCTCACCGACGCAAAGGGGTGACATGCGGTCCTGACTTGGCGGGAAACATGACACAGACATGATGTGCATAAGGGGCGTGTGCACAGGGCAAAGACCATGCGCCCACGCCAGAACACTAACGATGTGGTGGCTTTGTGGCCTGGTGGTACGTGAACCCGGTCCCACACGGCTGACGGCATGGTTCGAGTCCTGGAATTGGTGGCTTGAGTGCGTGCATGTGTGCGTGCCCCAAATCCCAACATGACTGAGACACAGAGGAGAGGGGACTGTGATGTGAGCAGGCCCACTGGGGTGCTCCCCCCTTTTCTCTCTAGTGAGTGCCAGGCCCTGGGCTCCTCCCTTGTCCTCCCCTTCCCCTGAACGTCCACGTGGTCACGCGTTGCTCTTATGAGCACACAGCAGCCTGAGAACGCTATTTCCAACACTGTATGAAATGAGAAGTGCTGGAACTTTTTCACATATAAGCCGGGAACGCGGTGAATTTGGAATGAGGGCTCTCTCCTGCACAGAGCCTGAAATGCCGTTTAAAAAACGTTTTCTTACGTAGCAAAATTGTTGTTAGTGACAGTGAGCAGTATCAGGAGCTCTGCCTTTGTACTTAAATAAAGTAAAAAGCTCAAACCCCCCCCCCCCCCCCCCGGGGCCAGCAGATGGTGTGTAGTTAAGGAGCTGGACTCCCACATGGTCAAACGTGGTTCGAGTTCTAGACCTGGCAGCTTGCTTTCTCACTTTCTCTTTTTCTCTCTGGTCAAATTACAAAATAATAATAATAAGTAAAATTAAATAATACTTTTAAAAAAAAACTTCACACCCCTCTCCTTGGCCAGAGCCCCCCAGCCCCTGCCTGGAGCCCCTCCCCGCCCCATACCCCCTACCTGTGCAGAAAAGGGCTGGGGAGGCAGGGCTGGGGGATGGGCCCCTGGGCCTGCTGAGATTTGGGTTTACTTTCCTGCAGAACATAAAATGGCATGGCATGGTTAAATAAGATCTGTTCCAGGGCCAGCAGATGGCATAGTGGTTAAGGCACTGGACGTCCACACAGTCGACCATGGTTCACGCCTTGGACCCAGTGGCTTGAAACATGCTGGGTGTGTGTGTGAGTATGCGACCAGAATCCTGAGGGGAGAGTGGAGGAGAAGGGGTTGCAGCGTGGTCATCCCCCCCCGGGGGGCTGATTTCCAGCTTTCTGTCTCTCTGTCTCTGGCGAGTACATGTGCCCCATAGCAAAGCTCTCTCTGAAATCCTGTTCCTCAGACTTGCCCACTGTGGGCTCACCATGGTGGAGGGTGCCCTGGGCAGCACGTGGGCGTCTACCCAACCGGTCGGTCCATTCCTTCAGGCCACTTACCCAGGACATCCCTGGGCCTGGAGACTTGCTGCTTCCCTGGGGGAGCGTCCCCAGTATAGCTGCTCCTCTTGGAGTTCATGGTGCACACCTCAGTGACCACACGCCATTCCAGGGCGGGGCGTCCCGGTCCCCAGGGTCTCCGCTTTCCCTGCTCTAAGATTTACCTCCCTTCTCTCCCCAGACCCCCCAGGCGCCCCATCCCACCCACGGGCTTCTCAGTGGTGGGTCTGATGGCACTCCTCACGGAAGGGCAGCCCCACCTCCCCAGTCCTTGTCATTGTCATGCCCACCGCCCTTCTCCCTGTGGTCTGAACGCCCTGCCCCACATTCCTACCCTCCTCCAGGGCAGTGGCATTAGGAGGTGGGGCCTTGGGGAGGTGATGTCCTTAGAGTGTCCTTAGGAGACCCCAGAGAGACCCTAGGGCCCTCGGCAGACTAAACCCGCCTAGCCCTGCCAGCGTCGGTCCTGGATGTTCGGCCTCCGAAACCAGGAGAAATAGATATCGATCGTGTTTTGTTTTTTGTTTTTGCTATCAGACATGTCCACTCTCCGGAGAGAGACAGGGGATGAGAATCACCCCGGGGGACAGCCATGCTGCAACCCCTTCTCCTTCCCTCTCCTCCCACACAGGGGCCCAGAGGGTTTTTTTTTTTTTTTTTTAAGAGAGAATTTTTGCTATAGGGTGCATGCGCTCACCAGAGAGACAGAGACAGAAAGCAAGAAATCACTCCCCCCCCCCCCCGGGGGATGGCCATGCCGCAATCCCTTCTCCTCCATTCTCCTCTCAGCATTCTGCACACGCTCACCGCATGAGTTTCAAGTTGCCAGTCTGGGACTGTAACTGCGGTCGGCCCTGTGGGAGTCCAGTGCCTTAACCGTTAGGCCACCTGCTGCTCCCCCACCTCCCGAAATATTTCTTAAGCCCCCTGGTCTGAGACTCAAACTGCACGGTGGGAAGCCGCCCAGCACGGCCGCAGGGTGGACCTGGAGCCCTTTTTTTTTTTTTTTTTTGAGAGGTTTTTGCTATAGGGCAGGTGTGCTCGCCAGAAAGACAGAGAGACAGAAAGCGAGAAATCACCCCCCAGGCAGGGGGTGGCCACACCGCAATCCCTTCTCCTCCATTCTCCTCCCGGGATCTTGGGCACGCGTGAACACGCACCGGCATGAGTTTAAGCCACTAGGTCTGGGACTCGAACCACGGTCGACTACATGGGAGTTCAGTGACACAGCCATTACGCCACCTGCTGGTACCCTGGCACGCCCTTTCTCTCTCTCGAGGACATTCATTCTGCGCCCACTCATCGCCGTCTCCATCTCTGTCTCTGTCTCTCTCTGTGGGGGTCAGGCCCCTCTCTCCTGACTGCTCGTCCTCCTCTGCCTCCACCCTCTCCTCCCGCAGCTCTGAGCTGCCCTGTGCAATCCCTGGCACCACCCAGCCAGCTGTTCTCAGGGCCCTGGACCTGCAGGGCCCATGCAGCTGGCCACAGCCGGAAGTGCTCTCCTGCGGCTTCCTGGCTTCCCCCCTCCCACCCTCCTGCTCCTTTGCTGGCTCCTCCCTTCATGTCGCTCTGGCCTCACCCCTTCCCGCACTCTCCCCTGGCGCTCATCCAATCCACACTGAAATCCCACCCGGATGCCTGCTGTGCTTTGGGCTGGAGCATCGCTGCCTCTAGAACAGCAGGGACCCAGTGTGGACCCAGCAGACCTCCTGCCAGCACCTGTCCTTCCCTGCCAGCTCCCCCCGGAAAAGGAGGCACCGTTTGCCAAGCTGTGCCTGTGCGGGCCAGAACCGCCTCCCACCTCCCACCTGTCAATAAACCACGCTGGAACAACCTTCAAAACTGAACCTCAAAACTGTCACTTCTGCTACCTCTACTGCCACCCGACCCATGCCTCTGCCTCCCCGCTGGGCTAACAGAGACACTGCCCTCCTGCAGGGAGCACCCCCACAGCCTGCAAGCCATGGTTTAAAGTCTAGGTCCGATTGTGGGTTTTTTTGTTTTGTTTTGTTTTCATTTAAAAAAATTTTTTTGGTAATAAGCATTATTTTATTTAACTTTATGTATCCATTTATTTATTTTAATTTGACCAGAGAATGATAGTGTGAGAGAGAGAGTGAGAAAGCATGCCACCAGGTCTGGGACTTGAACCATAGTCAGCCATGTGGGAGTCCAGCGTCCTTAACCACCATGCCATCTGCTGCTCCCTGTTTTTTAGTTGCCTTAGGGCGTGCACACTCATCAGAGAGAGAGAGAGAGACAGAGACAGTGAGAGGGAGAGTGAGAAATCACCCCCTGGGGGGATGACCACTCCACAATCCCTTCCACTCCCGTCTCCTCCCAGAATCTTGGGCACGCACACACATGTGCCCGGCATGATTTTCAAGCCACCAGTCCAGGACTCCAACTGTGGCCATCCATGTGGGAGCCCAGCAACGTAACCACTACGCCATATGCTGGTCCCCAGATCGTATTTCTTCTCTCAAACCTCTGCAAGGGCCAGGCCTGGCTGCACACACTGGCGTGGACTGCAGTCATTTCAGAGGTGCCAAGAGCACCCAAAGCAGAGGCCTGGAAGGAGGGGTGCCATTCCAGGAGGTGGGGATGCGAGGGTAGGAGCGGGGCGGGGCGAGTGAGCCAGGAGGCCCATGTGTGACGGAGAATGACGGCAGTGCGGGTTCACCGGGGGAGCCGGGGAAGGGGGGGGGCGTCCGTGGGAGCCGCGGGGGGAACCCGCGGTGGCTGGGGTGCTCCAGCTGCCTTTGCAGGGAACCTGCAGCCCAGGAGCCAGCAGGACTTGTCAGCTGGTGGCAGAGGGGCGGTGGGCAGAGAGCCTGTGATCCGGGAGTTAAAACTGACCGGACATTACCTGGTGATGGCATCTCTGTCCTTTGCCAGGAGATATTGAAATGAGCCCTTGGTGCGGGGACTGTAGCAGTAGCCGTTTCTGTACCACGTGGCCGGAGCTGATTGGACCATAGGTGGACACTCACCCAGAGCAGCTAGTGGCCTCCATGGAGGCTACAGCGGAGCTCTGTCCACCCCCGGGCACCGAGAAGGACCAGAGGGAGCAGCACTGAGGAGGCTGAGAGCCGGTGGCTCAGTGCTGGGGGGAAGGGCAAGCCAAGGGGAGCCGGTGTTCAGGCCGCAGCCAGGGTGCCCGGCCCCACCTCTGAGGCCAGAGGCTCTCATCGAGCAGCTGCGCGGGTCCCTCTGCCAGGGAGGCTGGGTGCCTGCTTCCAAGCCTGTCCCTCACTTCGGGGGCCTGAAGGGACTCTGTCTCCTGCCACCAAGAGAGACTCTGTGTCCTCCCAACCCAGGGACTGCCAAAGTCCCAACTCGACCCCCGCGATAAAGGTAACCGTGGAATCTGGTGCCCGAGGGTGTGCAGGGGGAGACTTTCTTGAGATCAAAAATGAGTGTTTTTCAGTGGGGGGTACCCCAGACAGGGCCGGGGGCCAGGAGGTGGTGCAGTGGCAATGCCACCGGCCTACGTGGACCCACGTGGGAAAGTCCTGGGTCCCTGTCCCTGGGCCTCCCTGGGCTTGCTGGGTACAAGTGCAGGTTCTAGGACGCCGGCTGGCCGACGCTGGGGTGGATCGGGCTGTGGGGACGCTGTCATGGAGTCTCTCACTGCCCTTCTCTCACGGAGGAAATAAATGAGCTTAAAAACACACAGATCCGGGGACCAGCAGTTGGCATCATGGCTATGTCGCTGGACTCCCATGTAGTCGACTGAGGCTCAAGTCCCGGACCTGGTGGCTTAAACTCACTCTGGGCGCGTGTGCGTGTGTGCCCAAGATCCCGAGAGGAGAATGGAGGAGAAGGGATTGCGGTGTGGCCATCCCCCCTGGGGGGTGATTTCTTGTTTTCTGTCTCTATGTCTCTCTCTGCCTTTCTGGCAGGCACACGTGCCCTGTAGCAAAAACCTCTCAAAAAAAAAAACAAAACAAAAACAAAAACAAAACAAAACAAAAACCCACAGGTCTGGAGCTGGCAGGTGTGTGATGGTGAAGGGTGCTGGACTCCCACGTGGCCGACTGGTTTGATTCTTGGACCTGGTGGCTTGCTTTCTCGCTTTCTCTCTCTCTCAGTCTGTCCCTCTCTGGTCATATTAAAAACTAATAAATAAAATTATTCTTAAAAAAAAAAAAAATACAGGTCCATGGTGCCGGCAGGTGGCGTGGTGGTTAAGGGTGCTGGACTCCCACATGGCTGACCGTGATTTGAGTCCCGGACCTGGCAGTTTCCTTTCTCTCTCTCTCTCTCTCACACACTCTCTCTCTCTCTCTCTCTCTCTCTCACACACACACACACACACACACACTCTCTCTCTCTCTCTCTCTCTCTGTCCCTCTCTGGTCAAACTAAAAGTAAATAAATAAAGTTCAATAAAATAATTATTTAAAACAATCAATACAACACTGGTCCAGGGTGAGGCGAGTGAGACCCTTGCCCGGGGCCTGACATCTCGGGCCATAATCAAGAGCAGTGATGACAGGAGTGTGTATGTGTCACTCCTCACCCCACCTCCTAGGGACAGGGCAGTGGTCATGAGACAGTCACCCCAGCCCTGGGCTAGAGCCCAGCAGACAGGGCCAGCCAAGGCCATGGGGCGGGGTCTAGCAGGTGGGGGCACTGTCTGGCATTATTCTGTGCTCTGAACTCAACCTTCTCCCACAGAGCTGAGCAACTGGGTCCACTCCCTCTGGATCCCACATCGTCAACTGTGTGGTTCAAGTCCCAGCCCTGGTGAATTGGAAAACAGGCATGTGTGCATGTGTGCCCAAAATTCTGAGAAGAGAATGGAAAGGATTGTGGTGTGGCCATCCCCCTGAGGGGCGCTTTCTCGCTTTCTCTCTGTCCCTCCCTCTCTCCACCCTGTAGCAAATTAAAAAAAAGAAAAAAAAGAAAATCCCATGATATAGTAACAAAAGGGGGCTTTTTTGTTTCCTCGTTTGTTTCAATGACCCTGTGTGGCTACTGTTCCCCACCAGGTGAGTTTGTAAGTGTTGACAAAGGGGAGCTGACAGTTTGGGCAATTTATTAATATTTATCTACTTATTTATTTATTTTTAGAGAGAGACTTTTACTATAGGGTGCATGCACTCGCTGCAGAGACAGAATGAGGCAGAGAGATAGAAAGTGAGAAATCACCCCCCAGGGGGGATGGCCACACCACAATCCCTTCTCCATTCTCCTCTCAGGATTTTGGGCACACACGCACATGCACCTGGCGTGAGTTTCAAGCCTCTGGGCCCAGGACTCAAACTGTGGTTGGTCATATGGGAGTCCAGTGACATAATCATTATGCCATATGTAGTCTCAATATATGTTTTATTTTATTTTCTTTTTTAAAAGGTTTTTGCCAAAGAGAGATAGTGAGAGGGAAAGTAAGAAATCACGCCCTGGGGAGAGGGGGAGATGGCCATGGTATAATCCCTTCTCCTCCATTCTCTTCCTGAGAATTTTGGCAGGCACACATATGTGCCCAGCATGAGTTTCAAACCACTGACTCCAAGACTTGAGTTGCCCATGTGGGAGTCCAGCGCCTTAACCACCATACTACCTGCTGGCCTGTAACTTTTTTTTTTAATAGAGCATTTATTGGGCCAGCAGGTGGTGTGGTGGTTAAGGCGCTAGACTTCCACATAGCCGACTTTGGTTCAAATCCTGGATCTGGTGGCTTGAAACTCATGCCAGGTATGTGTGCATGTGTGCCCAAAACCCCAGGAGGAGAATGGAGCGGAAGGGATCACACCACAGCCATTCCCCCTGAGGGGTGATTTCTCACTTTCTCTCTCACTATCTCTGTCTCTTTGGCAAAGCTATGGCAAAATAAAAAACACAAAAACTTTTTTCATGAAAAAAACAGAGCATTTATCAAATTTTCTCACTTGCTTCAAACTGTGGGGGGCTATTTTCATAAATGTGTGCAGGGCTGCACATTTTTTCTGTTTGCTGGGGCTCCCACATGGCTGTCCCCCTCTAAAGTGAGGCAGGAACCCGGCCCTCCGGGAGAGCCAACTCCTCTGCTAAATTTCCCTCTGTGGCCAGCAGGGGTCACTGTGGGGCTGCACCACCTGGACGGCTTGGTCAGGAAGGAGCTGCAACCTCTGAGCACCCCCATTCCTGACACCCCATCAGTCACTGCTCAGGCTGGCTCGGGTAGCTGACCCGGTTGCTCAGCTCTTGGGGAGAAGACTGAGGGTAGAGTGCAAACTAAATGCCAGACAGTGCCCCACCTGATGGCTTGCACCCAGAAGGCCCCGCATAGCCTTGGCTGTCCCTTGTCTGCCTGGCTCCAAGCAGGCTGTCAGCACTGCCTTCTCCAGGGGGCGGTGAGTGGCAGAGCTTTTGTCAAGGCCGTACCTAGAAGAACCCAGTTTTGACCCGGTTGGAAACCCTTTCTCCACTCTAGAGCCGACCGGAGTGACGTGGGTGGGTGGGGCTTTCTCCCCAGAGACTACCCCTCACTCTGAGATGTCCCTTCTCCTCTGATAGTCCCTGGGGCCCTATGGCCCCATGAACCCATTCCACTCTGGCTCCGGCTGGGCCTGAACCCACCAGGGGCTACGAGGCCCACCAGGACTTGGAAAGCCTCCTGGATTGTCTCTGCCTCCCTTTCCCTTGCCCTTAGCCCCCCACCCCCTCACCCTCACCCATCCCCCCTCCTCTTCCCTGCTCTGCCTTTTGTCTTGCAGGACTCCTCTCAGGCCCACCCACCCTCCTGCCTCCTTGCACTCCTGGCTTTGCACTGGCCCAACCGCTGTCTGAGCATCCCCGCTGTCCCCAGCACTCTGCTAAGCACCGAGGCCTACCCCCTTCCTGGCACCTGCCTTCGTGTTCCTTCTATGTTAAACTAGAGGCGACTTGCCCAAGGTCACGCAAGTGCCACGTGACCAAGTCGGAGCTGGAGCAGCCTCTGGCTTGCCGTGCCGCCTTGCTGGGAGGGCCTGGCCAGCACTGTCTCCTTGCTCTGCACCCTCTCCCAGCTCACACGACTCACTTGGCCCGTGCTGGTGTCCAGCTTTCTGACAGTGGCATTGGCATCCTTTGCTTTTCTATGGCGTGTCTCCACTGTGCCAAGGCGGGAGGGGGCCTGCCTGCATCCAACGGGCTCATGGTCCGCGAGGCAGGACTTCCCTGCGTGTCAGCTGAGTCTTCCCAGCAGCCCAGAGCCCTCCCAGGGGGCAGAGGCGGTTTCCTGCTTCTCCTGCAGCCCACCCGGGGGCGGTGACCTCCCCGTCCCTCCTCAGGGAGTTGCTGCTGCTGACTGTCGCCCCTGATGTGGGGTGGGGACTGGGCAGGCCAGCCCGGCAGGCCATGGCGGGGATAGAGGGCTTGGGAGAGTGTCTGGGAGCTGAGCGCCCAGGGAGGTGTGTAGGGTCGAGGCCGATGAGAGTGGCGTCCTTTCTCAGGCACCCATGGCCTGACCCACCCCGTGTAACTGGGGCTGCAGGGCTGCCACTGGGCGCTCCCAGCGGTCAGGTCTGGAAGGCCGAGGTCCAGTCCCCGGCTCTATCACTAGAACATTTGGACAAATGATCCTCCCGTCTGGACATCCCTCCCAGATCTTTTCTCACATATCTGATCCTTGCCAGATTTCCAAAGCAAAGTCTAAAAGTCCCTTGACTTTTTTTTTTTTTTTTTTCAGCTTTTGCTATAGGGTGTGTGAGTTCACAGGAGAGAGACAGAAAGTGAGAACTCATCCCCTGGGGGGATGGCTATGTCACATCCTTTCTTTCCCATTCTCCTCTAGGGAGTTCGGGCGTGCACACACACACACTGGCATGTTTTTCAAGTTGCCAGATCTGGGACTTGAACCCTCAGCGGGCCGTATGGGATCTAGCTCCCTTAGCCCCACAGCACCTCCTGGCTTTCTGACAAGTGTGGATACCTCTGGTCCTCCACCAGCCCAGCTTCTAGTTCCCAGCCCCGTGGTCCTGCTTGAACAACCTCACAGCAGTCTTAAGTTCCAGTTCAGAGTTGAGCCTGAGAGCCACCAAGGCTGACACAGGTGACAGGGTGTCTTTGGGGGTGGCTTTCAAGACAAAGGGCCAGCCCAGAACTAAGAGAAGGGGAGAGAGGCGAGGACAGGTGCGGGAGAAGGCCGAGTGAGTTGCAGAGACACAGGGAGAACGGGTCTGTTTAATGACACAGCCGGGTCCGCTTACAAACACCAGAAAATACGAACGGAGGACAGGCAGTTACACGGATGACTGCACGAGGATGGGAGGAGGCCACACGGCACAGGAGCCAGCAGCAGAACAGCCTTGAGGACGATACATGTGACCAAGGGGCACACACGGGGGGTGTGGGGGGAGGCTCCCAGCAAGGCTGCAGGGGTGGATGACAGGCCCGACTGCCCGCCGAGGAGGGGCGGGGCAGGAGCAAGCCCAAGTATCTGGCCCTGCCGTTCTGCTGCCCAGAAGCCTAGGAACCCCAGGGATGTCCTCGGCACAGCCAGACGGGGCTGCCGTCTGCGGGCTCTTTACTGGGACCTGCTGCCTGCACAGCCATCCCACCCGGAATCCTGGGCCCCTCTGTCTGCCTTTGCTCACTCTAGGGCAGGTCAATGAGCCAGATTCTTGGGAGAGGGAGGGCAAGCAAATCCGTTTAGCCTGGAAGTGGGAGGCAGGAATGTGGGGAGAGGGAAGGGGCCGTGCCCTGCCAGAAGCTGGGCCGCCCGGCGCTGCCCTCCAGGCCCGGACGTCTCTGTGCTGCTGCGGGACTCCACCTCCGCCAGACGCTCGTTCTTTGCCCAGAGGCATGAGCTGGACCCCATCCTGCCCCACACGCAGGTGGGCATGGCCAGGGCTCTGGGCCTGCAGATACACATGGCAGATACGCACGCGTGTGTATATATATGTTTATATAGAGACTGTATGTAGAATATATCTGTATATGTGGTAGCGTGTGCGGTACTCTAGATGTCACGCGGAGACCTGCATGCTAGCTGGCAGGTAGACGTGGGGCTGGCTCCTTCCTGGAGCGACCGAGGCCTGCCCCGGCTTCCCGCCAGCCGCTCGGCAAGGTCTCACTCTAACAGTGAGTAGAAAAGCTAAGAAGAGTGGGCTGGGCTTGGCTCGGCAGGGAGGAAGGGTCTCCCGCCGCCCACCAGCCTGCCCCGCGGGGTCATCCAGGCAGCCAGTGCGGCCTCCTGGCAGCTCCAGGGAGACTGTGGCTGCCGCGTGGAGGCCTCCTTCCGGGAAGACGAGTCGGGGATTCCTCCAGCTTCCTTGGCACCCAGAAGTAGAGGGTCAAGGAGGGTCTTCCGAACTCGGCCTTCAGCTCAAGGTGCTGCCAGGGAGGGGGGAGGAGACAGGGTCCTACGGCCCCGAAGACGGCAGCGTGGCCGGTGGGCTGTGGACGAGACGGGAATGGAGGTGATAGGTTACCAGGGCCGGGGAAGGACACCAGGGAAGCGGGGGCGGGAGAGAGGGCTCTGGGGTCACAAGGCAGGATGTGTTCTGTGCTGTGGCGGAGGACCCCTAGACTGGGATTCTGGCCCCCTTCTGCTATGACCCCACTGTGTGACCTCAGGCAAGCCCCAGCGAAGCCCGGGTCATCTCTGAAATAGGAGCAGCGCCTGCCTGGCCTCCCTGCACGAGAATCGGGTGACAGGGACTAAAAGCTGCGAAGCACCGGAAGGTCACGCCACCTCTTGCCGGGCTCGTCTCGCTCCGCCCGGCCTCCCATCTGTATTCCGGTACGGTAGCCCCTTTACGCTGCCTGTTAAGTCCCCCAGCCCACCCCACCCCCAGCCTCCCGACTCTTCCACCCACACAAAGGCACGCACACCCCGAAGCAGAGACAGTTCAATAAACAGTGGCGTCTGGCCCACCACTGCTTCCCCGATAAGAGAAGTTGGACGTGGGCCTTCTAGAGCTGCGGCTGGCTCCATCCGCCCCGAGCCCCTCTGGACCCGCGCACAGGAGGAGTCTGCAGGCTCAGCTCAGGCGCTTCACCTTCCTGAGGGCCCACACCCACGTCCCCGGGAGACCTGGGGTGGGGGAGTGGGTATAAAGGGCGAGGGGACAAGCCCATGACTCATCAGCTGGGAGGGGAGCCCCATGTGGGTACCGAGGCCCAGGAACGAGGTGGGGGGGGCTGGCTGGTCCTCGCTGTTGACTGACTCCCTTCAGTCCTCAAGAAGCAGTAAGGGGCGGGTGAGATTTCTGAAAGTTTGGGGTTTGGCGAGCTCTAAGTCCCTGGGGTCCAGCTGGGGTGAGAGGGGTGGGCTGGGCCTCATGGCGCGGACGCTGGCCATGTGTTTCTGATTCACTGGTTCAGCCTGGCCAGCCCTCTCTCCAGTCCCTCCAGGCTCCTATAAAAAAGCCCTTTTCTTGAGAAGCAGGAAGTCTCGTCTCCTGGCTGTAAACAAACTCATCTGTGGCGGCAGAGCCCGCCTGGGGAAAGGGGTAGCAGAGCAAGCCTCTCCCGCCAGCCCCTCCCCGGCCCTTCCATGGCTCCTCTGGGTGACCCCAGGGCACGGCGCTCTGCCTCGTCCAGCAGGTAGAGCTCTCTGGCTTGCCTCCCACCCACTGAGGGCCGGGGCAGCCCTGCCAGCTGTGCACATCTGGAGTTGCCTGATGGCAGCGAGCAGTTCCTGGGACTCCGGACTCAGTGGGGAGAGGAGCAGGAGGGGCCGGGCGCCAGTGTGGTCAGCGGAAGGGCGGTGGGCCTGGCCTCTCCAGCTGCCCTCTGGGACCTCTTCCATGAGGCTGGGCCGGAGGCCTGAGTGTAGGCGGTCGGGCAGGCTCAGGGGCCAGCACAGAGACCGGGAAGAGACCTGGCCTCTTCCATGGGAAACTGCTGGGACTGTTTCCCCACCACGCGTGTCCCGAGCTGCTGGCTGACCCCACTTCCCATTCCGCCCCCGCGCCCCTCTCTCCTCCTACTCCTGCCCTGTCTCTGCCCCTCCAGTCAGCTCCCAGAATTAGCCGCCCCTTGGGGTTCCAGAGAGGCCTGAGTGTTCCCAGCCACCACGTTTGGGGGTTAGTCCTCCCCAGTGCTCCAAGACAGCTGGAGTCACTGAGGCCACCCTCCTTGAGCCTGTCTCTTGGGCCCAGTACTGGAAGCCCAGTGCCGGGTCAGCCTGGAAGTAAACATGTTCCTGCTAGAGTGCGTGTGACACCCATGTAGGTCCCGCGTGGGCGTGGGCGTGCGTGTACACATCCTCATGATCCTCCTGGCTCCAGCCCTGCTGAGGCAGAGGGCAGATGGGAGCGCTGGTCAGCCCTGGAGGAAAACGCAGCGCCACGTGATGGTACCGGAAGGGCCTCCGACTGCCGGGCCAGCTTCCCGCCAGGACCTGGGCAGCTCCCTGCCCGGGCAGCCATGGCCCTGGGTGCTCTGAGGGCTCCCTTGCCCTGGGCTAGGGGAAGCCCATGCAGGAGAACTTGGGCCTGTGCCGCAGGGGCCCTGGGAGGAGCCGGCCTGAAGTCAGAGGTGCCTGCTCTTAACGTGTCAGACCCGAGTTGGCCGCTGGAAGTGCTCCTGTCCCGGGTGGCCGGCTCAGGCTGGGAGGCCCACGGGACAGGAGAGGACACGGCAGGGGGGCTGCCCGGCCCACCCTCGCCCGCCTCCTCACGTGGTGGCGTTGGGGACCTGCTGTACCCAGCCCACTTCCTTGTAGGCAGCGGTCACGTGGCTGCAGATGAGGCCCCGCAGCTTGGCCCAGGCTCGCTGCGTCTCCGGGGGGAAGTCGTTGGCAAACTCCTCGGCGACCACCTCCAGGATGACTCCAGAGAGGATCTGGGGGCAGAGGGAGTAAAGGGTAGTAAGGCCCGGGCACCCTGCCTCCCACAGCCACCAGGAGCCGAGAGATCATCTCTGTCACCCAGCCAGCAGCTGTGGGGACCGGACACTCAGCACAAGGGCCTCCCTGGACCCAGACCCCCGTCCTACGGCCAGCCACTCCCCACACTGTCACGGGCACTCCAGGAGAAGAGGCTGGCCGCCCAGCGGTCACCTCTGCTGCCCAGAGAGCCCTCCCAGAGCTGCAGGTGGCCGTGGCGCGGGGGCCCTGGGAGGAGCAGAGCAGGGTGGGGGGGGTGGCAGCGCCCACCCGGTGACGGTGACGTACCTTGAAGTACACAGGCTCCACCTTGTGCTTGAGGGCATGGGCTTTGCCCACGAGGGCGAGCACAGAGGACACCTTGTCGGGGTCGTGCAGGTTCTCCACGACTGTGTTGAGGGCCCCCATGACCCGGCAGGCGTGCTTCCGCAGCTGGGGGCTCCGCTCCATTTCCAAGGGCTCCTCCATGTGCTTGAACTGGCTGAAGTACTGCTTGGCCGAGGGGAAGTTCACGAAGAACCTGGCAGGAGGGAGCAGGGAGGGTACTGATCAGGGCTGGCCTTGGCCCCGGCCCGAAGTGGCCGGGATGGCAGGGGAGGGCCGGGGAACACCCCTGTCACTGTTCTCATCACCACTCGTAGCTGTCCCTCAAACACAGACCCTCTGGCCACACTAGCTTACGCGCAGCCCTCACCCAGGTGCTGCAGGTCCGCCCTCCAGCTGTGCTTGGGCTGCAGCCTCCTCTCCCAGGCCTCGACCTTCCCTGCTCCCCGTCGCCTTCCCAAACCCTACACACCCTTCAAGGCCTGTTCCCGTCATAGCCAAGAGGGTACGCACTCAGGTTCCAGAACCGCAGGCCATTGTGGCTTTGGGCAAGGTATTTCACTTCCCTGAGCCCCCGTTTCCTCCTCTTTATGGGCATCCTTGTTCCTACCCCATGGGCTGTTGTGAGGAGGAAGTGAGAAGCTGCACGTCCTCAGGAATGCAGCCTCAATTACGACACAGGGAGAGCTCTCACACGGAGCAAGGCGCAGGACTAGCTAGGGTCCTTCAGCCTGCGGAGAGCAGAAACAAACTCAGTCTTCTCCTCCCAGCCCCGTCCCTTCCTTCACTGCCCCGCTTCCCTCTCTGGCCCGCAGTAAATCCTGACGGGCCGATGTGATTAACAACGGCAGCTGGGGCTGGTCTTCCTGCCTGCCTCACCTCTGCACGGGTCTCTCCTCCCCGGCCCGCCTGTGACTTGTCTGGAGCAGACCTCAGGTCATCCCAGCTCCAGCCTCTCCCCATCCCAGTTAACCTGAAACTGTATAATTCCCTCCAAATACACCTTCGTTAGGTCCTGCGCATGCGCAAAGTCGTTCAGTGGCTCCCCACTGCCTAGCAAAGCCAGAACTCCCAACCAGGCCTTCTGGGTTTCTCACAAACGGTCGGGCAGCCCCCTCTTCATCAGCGCGCCCATGTTTCCCCTACTCCAGCCCTCTCTGCTCCAACACCTCCGCCCACCCGTGGGCCCAGCTCTGCCCGGGGCCAGTGTCTGTGTCTACACATGGAATGTCTTCCTTCCTCATTCCCTGTCAGACCTGCCGCTCCCTGACCCCAAGCTGCCCCCACTGCTGCCTGCTCTTTTTTTTTTTTTTTTTTTTTTTGGAGAGGTTTTTGCTATAGGGCCCGTGTGCTCGCCAGACAGAGAGAGAGAGACATAGAGACAGAAAGCGAGAAATCACCCCCCAGGGGGGATAGTCACGCCGCAATCCCTTCTACTCCATTCTCCTCTCGGGATCTTGGGCATGCACGCACACGCGCCCGGCGTGAGTTTTAAGCCACCGGGTCGGGAACGCGAACTGTGGTCGACTACGTGGGAGTCCAGCGACATAGCCATTACGCTAACTGCTGGTCCCCAGTGCTGCCTGCTTTTCAAGGCTGTGCGGGCCGCTTGAGTGGCCACCCTTTCGGTCTGTCAGACTGGACCCCAAACCCACTGGCAGAGACTGGGCCTCGCACACTCGCCAAACCATCACCCAAGCCCAGGCTCCTGCAGTGCCCAGGATGACAGCAGCATCTGTACCCCCTCACAACTGGGAACGGATATAGCGAGGCATGCAGATTCCATCAGAGCTTATGACTTGGAGTGACTCCTTAGAAAGTGTGTGGAGTGTCGGACCTATTTACTTCATGTCGTTTCAAACTTCTGATGTATTCTCCTTTGTGATCAGAGCAAGCCTATAAGGTGCCACCCCAGCCCTTTGCTCGAGCCCCAGATGTGAGAGCTGGGACAGATGCAGAGCGCACCTGGCCGGCCAATCCCCCCGGCCATGCTGCACCTATGGCCTGGCCAGAGCATGGGCCACGGAGGAGAGACAGGAGGGCCCCTCTTAGAAGCCGAAGTGACCTAGAGCAAAGGATTTCTCAACCCTCTGTCTACAGAAGTGTGAGGGGAGTCCCTCCGGCTCACTCCTTCCCCATACCCTGGGAGGACAGTGAGGCACTCGGTCTGAAGACGCGCAAGCTTCTTCTGGAGAAGCATTGTAACGGGAAAAACCCAATCGGGACTTAAATGAGCACCTCGGACTTTGGGAGTTTTATAATCCCAATAAAAATAATGATATACATTTGCCCGGTGTGTTACGATTTGCAAAGTGTCTCCACCTACGTTGTCTCTAACTGCCAGGACTCAGCAGGTATGGCATCCGTGTTCTGATAAGGGCCTGATGCCCAAGGTTGTACCCCGGAGCTGAGGAAGCCTTCAACACCCTCCTGAGGCTGCCCTGGGTGTTAGCTCCATTTTCCTGATGAGGGCCTGATGCCCAAGGTTGCCTAACGAAGCAGGAAGCCGCACCACGTGGCAGTCTGGACAGTGTCCCCACACATCTAGAGTCTTCTGTGCCAGAGACCCAGCTGGGTCTCCTGCCACAACACCCAGCACCAGCCCAGGGCCTCAAACGAGAGTCCCAGGGAGTGCCAACCCAGAGCTTCGGGGTCAGGGCAGTCCAGGGGTCACGTTCACCTACCCTCCCTCCCAGCCCCTCTGTGTTTCCTCCCGACTCCCCAGATTCAGCCTGTGCTGCCGGGGAGCAGCCTTAGCCCCCCGCCCGGAGCTGCTCAGCTCACGGAGGCAGCTGGGCTTCCAAGAGAGCCTGAAATAGGCTGTGTCTGGACGTGAGGAGGAAGGTGTCAGAGTTACCACCAGGAGGGAGGGTGGGTGTTCCCTCTCGGTCTCCTCCCTGGCAGCCAGTGTGGGGTCTGCCTCAGGTCCCAAGGCAGCTCCTCCTCCACCACAGCCAGCCAAGAGCTGCTGGCATCAAGCAGCAGGCTGGCCTGGCCACAGAGGCCTCCTCGCCCTGCATGGAAAGGGCTGCGGGCCTGCCTGGCCCAGCGGGGAGGAAGGAGGTGAGCGAGCCATCAGAGGGTGAGCGTCTCCCGCTCTTACTGTGGCCTGGTCCTGTGGGGGTGTGTGCTGTATGTGGGGAGATAGGGAAGAGTTATGGGCACAGGCTCTGTCTGGGGGCAGAGCGGTGGGCGTCCCCTCCCGCAGCGGCCAGCCGTGGGGCAGACAGCAGGAGGAGCCAGAAAAAGAAAGGAAGGCTGCTAGGGTTGGGCTGGCAGGGAGTGGCTGGGACAGTGCTGGGCCGGGTGGCCCCAGCCTGGGTCAGCACAGAGGGGTCCGGGAGAAGCAAGTCCGTATCTGACTGCATCTCAGGCCTGCTCAGATTCGTTGTGGACACCAGGATCGGGAACTGGAAGTGTGCAGAGAGAAAGCCTTGCCCGGAGCTCGAAAGGTCCAGAAACAGCCCTGCCCGCGGAGTTCTGCTCCCTCCTCTGCACGTCCCCCACCCCACCTTGTTACTGGGGAGGTCTGGTGACACCCTGAGGGAATAGATCATGGACACAAGCCCTTCACATCCCCGACAGTATGGCGGGGTTGGGGCAGAAACTAACCAGGGTCCAGTGGGCCCTGCGTCGGTTCCACGTGGTGACCCATGGAAACCAGCGGCCTGCGTGTGCTAAGGCCCACGACTGCCAGCAGCCCCCCCCCCCCCCCCAGGGATGCAGTCTGGCGCATCTGGGACTCCTCTCCCCACTGTGTGCTTGTGTGGGTGCTCACACGTGCAGAACCGCGGCTCCCAGAGTCGGAGGCTTCAGGATCCCAATCCTCCTGGTAGCTTCCGGCCACCCCCGGCTGCTGCTGCGTTTCTGGGCCCGGAGCTGCTGAAATAGCTGCCCCCTCCTCAGGAATCCTCCTCTAACTCCTCAGAAGTGCTTCTTGCTCTTTTTCCTCCAAAATCCGTCTCCAAGTTGGATCAGGGCATATCAATATGGAGCTGGGAAGGTCCCAGGCTTGGGGGAGGCAGAAAGGAGGGACAGCAAGGGGCAAAAGAAGAGCCGGAGACGGGCAGACAGGCGGGCACTACAGCGTCCTTCCCCGTGAGCCTTCACCCCATCTTCCCCAGACTGCCCCGCTGTGCCCTAGATTTGACAACTCCCTTCTGCTAAGGACGGGGGTTGAGAGTGAACGTGGCTGGGCCCCTCTTCACCTGCACCCCAGGGCCCAGCACGTGTGGGAAGAGAGCATTCGTCTGCAGCCAGCCTGTGGGGCGTGGGGACATCAATTATATCAGAATGGAGCGTGTGCACCCAGGTGCAGGTGTGCAAATAACAGTGTTGCTGTGTTTGTGCGTCCCTCAGAGGATGTCGGCCGGAATGGGCCTGCATTTCCTCCTTAGGTGGGGCCCTTCAGGTGGGGCCCAGTGTCCTGAAGTTTCTTTCTCCCTCCTCCCCTAAACTCGGCAGGATTGCACCCCTGGGGGCTGTTGGCTGCTCCTGGCTCACCTGGGAGCTCCCTGCTGGTCCACTCTCATGGCGTGGAAAGGGGACGTCTGGGGAAGCTGGTCCCAGGGTCTGCCTTCTGACCTCTATCCTGTTGGCCCTCTCTGTTCTTCCGAGAGGTTTTGCACAGGGAAAGGGGCTTTGCTCCTCTTCGTCCCCCTTCTTGGCCCAACCTCGGTTTTCCTGTCTCTAAAATGGGAATTCTCCACTGTCCCCTTTGAAATGCTGGTAAAATGTACCTTGGCTGGCGGCTGGGTCGCGGGTGAAGAAGACACAGACGGCCTGAGCCAGGAGTTGGGAGGCCAGGGAGAGGAGGAAGCGGAGCTGTCTTTCCTCCACCTCTGGTTCCTAGTTCCTGGAGAGCCGGCGCCCAGAGCCAAGAGGAGCTCAGCCAGGGTTTGCCCACCCCAAGGCGCCCCACACTGCCCGGCCCGGGAGGCCTGTCCCCGACCCAATCACAGCAGGGGAGGTGGCCCCGGAGCTCGGACCGGCAGAGCCTGCCCTTCTCCAGAGCCTCTCTGCCTGCCCTCCCTGCCCCGGGCGCGGCCGAGCCGGGGCGACACCTACCTCACCAGGATGGCCACCCCCACGTCCTCGCAGTTGGCATAGAGCCGGGCCCACGTAGCCTGCACCGCCTTCCTCTCTGCCTCGGACAGCTCCTCGCTCCGCTCCCTGCGCTCAATCTCCATGTCGCCCGGCACTTTCTCCATGAGCAGCTCCGAACCCAGCCCGGCTTCTCTCCGCGGCGGCGGGGCGCGGGGCGCGGGGCGCGGGGCGCGGGGAGCTGGGGCCGGCTGCGTGCGCGGCGGGCGGGCAGGCGAGGGGTAGAGCGCCGGAGGGAGGGAGGGAGCGTGTGTGTCTGTGCGCGCCGGGGGTGTGTGTGTGTGTGTGTGTGTGTGTGTGTGCAGGGTATATGTGCGAGGGGCGGGGGACCGCGAGCGGGGGGCGGGGATGTGGTCTGCTGGAAAAAAAATGTTTAGAAAAATAAATCTGCTCCAAACCCCCGAGCCGGTGTCGGGAGCCAATTCCGGCAAGGTGAAGGCTGGGCGGGGAGGGGGCGACGCGGCTGCCGCCCGCCCACCCGCAAGGCCACGGCTGAGTTGGTCCGCGGGGCGAGGCTGGGGGTAGGTGTGGCGGGTGTGCTGGGGGTCTCGGAGGGGCGGTCACGCGGCGCAAAGAGCGCGGGCCCCGCAGGAGTGCGCCCCGGCGCGCGCGAGTCTGGGGGCACCGTGTTCCGGCGCCCGCTGCGTGCGGGGAGTGCGCACCCTTCACGCGGCGGGGAACCGACTCAAAGTCAAACACTCCAGGCGTTTGGGCGACGCCGCCCGCACACTCGAGGGAGCGAACGCGGGTCCCCTGGGCGGCCGCAGCGGGCAGAGCTGAGCTCGGGCCTCTCCGCAGCCAGCTGTTGGGGGCCGGGCGCCACTCCCAGAGCTCCGGACCCCCAGGCGCGGGAGTGCTCAGAGCTGGGGTGCCTCCACCTCCCGCTGTCCTGTCGGAGCCTGAGCACACCTCCACCTTGGGCTCCAGAAGCCTGCGCCCCCTGTCCTGCGGCCGCACCCCCTCCCTGTTGGTGCCCACGCACGCACGGCTGTAAGTCCCGGGTGGCTTATTAACGACACAGGCAGGCAGGCAAGAACCAGGCGCTGCCCTGAATTCCGGCCTCGGGGTGGTGTGGCAGAGGAAGTCCGAAAGGAGAGGGTAGGACAGGGAGGTTGTGGAATCAAGGAGTCCTGAGGAAGGCCCAGGCCACAGGGCTGTCCCAGCCCTACCCAGGTCTCCATTCTCTGTCCAGGTGGCCCCTGCTCAGGAAGGCAGGGTGACATTGAGCCACAGGGAGCAGAGGTGCCCGCCCTGCCAGCAGCTGCTCAGTCCTGGGGAAGGTCAGGTCCCACTTCTGACTCCCAGACAGGGCCTGCGGTTTCTGAAGCAGATGTCGCAGAACTTGTGGGGTGGTCTGGCTCTCCCCAAGGCTCCCTATTGACCCTTGTCCTGCTGGAGACTTGCCAGCCCTGGTCTCACTGACGGAGCACTGCAAGTGCCGGCTCTCCTCCTCAGCTTTGGTTCATATTTTTATTTTGAAAATCCTGTTTCAAGGCAGAGAGCCAACGGAAGCAGTGAGAATCTGCCCAGGCCTGGCCCTGCTCAGGGCTCAGGTGCCCTGTGAGTCCCTGGGGCAGAAGGCCTCTGGTACTGTCTGTCTCCACCTCAGCAGAGGGAAGGAAAATGCCCCCCTGGCGCTGTGGGAGGGCAGGGAGGAGAGCGCTAGGTTCAGGTTCTGGTGTTTATTTTGCTGGAGGGTGGCCTGCTGGCCAGAGATAGACAGGGAGGGAGGGGAAGCATCCCCCAGCGGGACGCGGTCACACTGCAATCCCCTCTCCATATGGAGGTGTGCACGCGCACACACCAGGTGTGTTTTTTAGCCACTGAGGCCGAGATTCAAACCATGTGGGGTTCAACTCCCTTAACCTCTAGACCGCCATCCCTGGCTCCATGCTCCACTCCCCAGAGATGTTCCACAGGTGTGGCCTAAGAGGTTGCCCTGGGATGTGGAAAGAAGGTAGGAGAAATCTTATTTGTGTTTATTTTCATGTCATCTTTTACAAATCGTATGTATGTCTCCTGGTGTAGGCAAGCATTTGGACAGTAGCCTAGGACCTCATTTAGAAGTGGATGCGTGTATCTATTTTGTGAACGCACGTTTAACTTGCGCCTTTGACTGAGGAGGCTGTGTAAGCAGAGGAGGCTGGACAGGACCGTGCAGAGGGAACCTAAGCCAGCCCTTGCTCTCTGAGCCTCTCTCTTCTACTTTCTTTTCAGTTTGCGACAGGATGTGTGCACTCCCAGAGAGGCAGAAAGAGAGGGAAAGTGAACAAGCACCCCCTAGAGGAATGGCCACACCACAATCTCTTTTCCTCCATCCGCCTCTCAGGATTTGGATTTGGGGCACACACACAGGCCTGGAATATTTCTCAAGCTGCCAGTTTCAGGCCTTGAACCACCCAGTTGGCCATGTGGGATCCAGAGCCTTAACCACCACACCCTGCTGGCCCAAAACTCTTGTCTTTCTGATTTAGTCTTTTTTTTGGAGAGAGATTTTCTTTTCTCTTTCTTTTTTTTTTTTTTTTTTTTTTAAGAATTATTTTATTTAACTTTAAAAAAAATTTTTTTAATTGGATCAGAGAGGGAGAGAGTAAGAGAGGAGAGAAAGCAAGCCGCCAGGTCTGGGACTAGAACCATGGTCAGCCATGTGGGAGTCCGGCACCCCCAACCACCATGCCACCTGCTGGCCCCCGGAAAAGGATTTTCTATAGGGTGTGTGCACTCGCGGCAGAGGGAAATAGAGGCAGAAAGCATGGCAATCCCTTCTCCTCATTCTCCTCTTGGAGTTTGGGGCATGCTTGCACAGCTAGCCACCAGGTCCAGGACTCGAATCCCCTTCAACTACATGGGAGTCCAGTGACATAGCCATTACACCATCTACTGGTCCCCTGATTTAGTCATCTAATCCTCTCCCCTTTCCTCTTCCTCTCCTGATGCCGCTGCGGTGATGTGACTGCTCGATTGCAATTTCACTGCCTGTTACAGGGAGGTGCTGCCTGCTTCTGTCTGAGGGGCTCTTCTTCCTGGAGCACCTGCAAATTCAGATGCCCCAGCTCCTCTTTGATGATTTTCCTGCTGCTGCAACACCCACAGTGCCCTGTGGGTGCCTTTAATAGCTCTGAAGTCACTCTACTACAGTTGTTAACTTGACAGTGCCTCTACCTAGACCATCAGCCCCCTGAGGACAGGGCTCTGCTAGCAGCAGACCTATTTTCTTGGGGTTCTCAGGTCATTTGCCCCACCCCTGGAGGGGAGAGCCACTGGGTCCAGTGAGGTTAATCAGTCCTCACAAGGTCGGAGCTGCTGACTCCACTAATCAGCTTGGGCCTCCTAATCCATCCCCAGCAGGAACTTCAGGACAGGTGGCAGTGGCTCCAGAGAGCTGGCCGGGGCCATCTTGGCCCCTGGCCTGTGGCTTTCTTCTGCAGACTCACTCTGGGAGGGGATGGGGCAGCTGAGCCATGTGCACCACGTTCTTCCTGCTCAGCACCTTGGCCATGCTCTGGCGCCGCCGATTTGCCAATCGGGTCCAACCGTGAGGAACTGGCTGGGCTGGGCTGTGGTGGGGTGGTGGAGGGACTACTGGGCTGGGCTTTGGCCCTGCTGCAGGTGGGGGAGAGGCAGAGAGGGGGCACTGCCTGGATCTTCAGGGAGGTCGCAGGGTGTTTGCAGGAACCCTGGAGAGGTGCACTCTCCAGACTTAGTGGAACTCAAAAGCAGCAGGTCACAGACTCATCTAGGCTGACTAGGTGGTGCGGGGAGCAGAGGAGGGAGCTGGCACTGCCCACAGCCCTTCTGCCTGCTCTTCCCTCCCCCAGAGAGCCCAGTGGAGCCGAGGGGGCGGATGGGGCAGCTGTGGGGAGCAGCCTGGACACAGACCTCCAGTCCCCAGGCAGGTAAGGCAGGAGAGCGCGTTTGGGGTTCGGGAAGGCGGGTGCTGCTGAGGCAGCTGTTGCTGTGTGCGCCTGGGGATGTCCCAGAGTGTGTGTGTGCACGCACGCGCGCACGTGCACACACCCCAAAAGCTACTGTGCCTTGTTTCTCAAGTGTGGGGGACCCCTAGGAGTATGTTCTGTTGGAAGTCTCTGGGGAGGAAGGGGAAGGGGAGTCAGAGAGGGACGGGCAGAGCAGCTCAGTATCTCCTAGCCTTCCTGGCCCTCCTCCTCCCCCAGCCTCGGGCTCCACTGCCTGAACCTCCAGCAGGATTCGCTGCCCAGTGGCCAATAGAAGGAGCAGGAGGAGCATGACATCATCAGCACTGAGTGCGATTGGCTGCGCAGCCCCTGCGGGCAGGACGCTATCTCCAGTGGCCAAAAAGTTAACTCTTCCCTAGGCCACAGCCAAGTGGCCTTGGGGCGGAGGCGGGTGCAGTTGTGCGAACTTCCAGACCATCCTTCCTTGGACACCCCATGCCATTTAATGACAGGGGCCCTGATGCCCGCCAAAACACTGGAAAGAATCAGCTAACATGTATGCGGTGTCCATGTTCCTAGGACCCACCGAGTGTGGGAGACCTTTCAGGAGAGTCGCTCTCTCACTCCTAGTGAAACCAAGAGCCAAGAGTCTGTGATGGGCTGGCTCTGCGGCCTGGTGGTTAAGGCACAGGATTCCACATGCCAACCCTGTGGTTCAAGTCTCAAACCTAGAGGCTTGAAAAACACTCTGTGTGTGCTCCAAATCCCAACAGGATGGAGAAATGGAGAAGGGATTGCAAGGGGACCACGCTCTGGGAAAGTGCTTTCTCCCTCTCCCTCTCTTCCTCTGTCTCTCTGTGGCAAGTGCATGTGTCCTCTGACGAAATTAAAAAGAAATGCTCCCGGACCAGCAGGTGGCGTGGTGGTTAAAGGCACTGGATTCCCACATGGCCGACAGGTTCAAGTCCTGGACCTGGTGTCTTGCTTTCTCACTTTCCCTTTCTCTCTGCCTCTCTCTGATCAAATTGAAAAAAATAAAAATAACAAATGGAATTAAATAAATAAATCTTAAAAAATAAAAAAGAAAAAGAAAAAGAAACGATCCCGTGGTGCCCTAGGGCTCCAGGACACTGGAGGGTATCTCACACCCAGTGTGCTCAGATGGCTGGTACGAACAGCATACATGCCTGCTGTCCACCCTGCCCCATGTCTCTGTGGGTGGGCAACCTGCCCGCAGTGTGTGCCTTCGAAATGTGGATACTGGCAACCCTGAGAACTGAAGTTTTTCTCTAAGTATCTGGTCATGTTAGTCCTGGGACTCCCTGATTCTGATGGTTGGAAGGCCCATCAGAAATTCTTGGGCATAAATAAGAAACAAAGCTTTGCCACCCAGACCTGGTGGCTTGCCTTCTCACTTTCTTTTTTCTCTCTCTCTGTCTCTCTCTGGTCAAATTAAAGTAAATAAGCAAATAAAATAAATAAAGTTAAATAAAATAATTCTTTAAAGAAAAAAACTTATGTGTGGAGGGGAGGGGGTAGCAGGTGGCATGCGGGTTAAGGCGCTGGACTCCCACGTGGCCGACCATCGTTCAAGTCCCAGACCTGGTGACTTACTTTCCCTCTGTCACTCTGTACCCCTCTAGGCAAATTAAAATAAATAATTAAAGTTAAATACATTTTTTTTTAAAAAGAAACAAAGCTTTGCTGTGACACCCTGCCTTGACTCCTGGACTCCTGAGCTGGCGGAGATCCCCGCATTAGCACCTATTTAATGGTATTAACTGAATGGACTGGCATAAAAGCCAGGCCTTACCCAGAAGCACCCGAGGGCTGACTGGTCCTCATGACTGAGTCTGGATCTTGCATATTTCTATGTAAACTGGGGTTGGGAGGGCACAGCAACAGCTCAATAAACGTCAGTTTTTCTCGTGTGTGTGTGTGTGTGTGTGTGTGAATAGCTGACCAGTGCTTTATCCTTCCCCGAAGTTTCTCATAGCTTAATTCACTCGGAAGTTTCAAATCACTTGGAAACCTCAGTAGTTGTAGAGGGCTGGCAGGATGTATGGCTTTTTCCTTGTTGTTTGTTTGTTTGTTTAGAGTCACTCACTCACTGGGGACAGAAATAGAGACAGAGACAATGAGAGGGAAAGTAAGAAATCATCCCCTCGGGGGTGGGGTCATGACACAATCCCTTCTCCTCCATTCACTTCCCTGGCAACCAGAGTGATTTTTTTTTTTTTAATTTTATGTATTATTATTATTATTCAGTTTTGACCAGAGAGAGACAGACAGAGAGAAGGGGAGAGTGAGAGAGCAAGCTGCCAGGTACGGGACATGAACCATGGTCTGCCACATGGGAGTCCAGCATCTCAACCACTACACCACCTGCCGCCCGCCCAGAGTGATTTTTAAGCCACTGGGTCCAGGACTCGAACTGTGTTCGGCCATGTGGGAGTCCAGTGCTGTGACTGCTGTGCCATCTCCTGGTCCTGTTTGTTTGTTTAATTTGCTCTAGGGTGCATGAGCTCTCTGAAGAGAGACAGAGAGAAAGAGAGAGAAGGAAAGCAACCCCCAAGGGGGATGGCCACACCACAGTCCCTACTTTCATTCTCTCTTGGGATTTGGGTATGCAGGCACGAGTGCTCAGAGCGTTTCTGAAGCCAGCAGGTCCGGGATTCAGACCGCACAGCAGGCCGTGTGGGACCGCAGCACACCGGCTGGCCTAGGATGTTTGTTTTTATCTCTTGTTAATGGCTGAAGATACTGAGAGATAGGGAGGTTTGCATGCCTTCCTCAAGATCATCCGTCTAATTTGTGGCTAATGAGGCACCATTAGGCCCCAACTTTAGACAGTCCAGCTCTTCTAGATGAAGTGGGCCTGGACCTCCTGGCAGGAGAAGAAAGGCCAAATCTGGAGACCATCTGGCCAGGCCTGGCCTGTGACTTAGCCAGAAGGAAGCAATTGCCTATTAACTGCTTGGGACCCAGTTAACTGGAAAAATTGGTCTGACGTGGAGGAAACACCTGCTGATGACGGCTGCCTGGGACGGCGGCTCGGGGGTGGCAGTCGGGGCAAAATTTCTGCTAATTCCAGTCATAAATTCCAACCGGTTTCTTACACGCTCCTGCCTTCTGATATTGGGGTGAATTGCTAGGTTGGGGGAGGAGGAAGAGAAGAGCCAGAAACATGGGAAGGTCATCCCCTCTAACCCTCTGACTCCAGTGCTTGCCTGTTTAGGGAGAGAGAGCCACTGAAGTAAGCCCTCGCTGCTGCAGGCCGGGCTCAGCCCCAGGGACTGCGATCAGCTGGCCCAGGCAGGTAGGCCCTGAGCCCTGGAGGGTAGAGGGCAGGGCTGGGAAAGGGGGCCATGCGGGAGCACAGCAGGCAGCCTGCAGCTCTGGAGGGCAGCAGGAGGAGGTGGGCTCCCCGTTAGCTCCTGAGCTCAGTGCTGAGCCTGTTGTGTTCCAGGTCGCAGAACGAGGGTTAGTTTGAAGAGAACCAGGGAGGGGGTGAGATGGTGGTCATGCTGGGGGCTGGAGGACAGTGCTAGGGGACTGCTGAGGGACAGGTTCAGGGACAGGGGGTCGTTTGGAATGTCCACTCTGATGAGAGAAAGCCCTGATCTGTTCTGGTTTTCTCTTTCAGCTCAAGTCCCGGCTTGTCCCCCAGCCCAAGAGGACCCTGTGGGGGCAGAAGCCGCGGCCTGAGGGAGGGTGAGAAGAAGCAGCCTTGAACAGGTAGGCTCCTCCTCACGGCCCTTCATTTCCCAGGCTGGGGCTGGCAGAAAGAGCCCAGGTGCTCTATGTTCTAGGCTGGGCCCCCTTCCCTCTGAGTGAGTCTCTTCTGAAGAACCACTGAGCCCAGGAAGGTCCGGAGAAAGCAACTGGCTGGGGCCACCAGTGAACTTCTGGGGCAGCCCGGAAGCCCAGGCGAGAGGCATACATGAGGATGAGGAGACCAGAACCAAGGCACAGCGGAGGTTCACGTTTACTGACTGTGGCTTCCTCCCATTCATTCTGACCTAACCCTCGCAATAACCCATGGAGACGGTACATTGTTACCCACAGTTATAACGAGAGAGCATGGGAGGAGCAACACCACCTCGCTGGGCAGTGGGCTCTCCCCGAGGCTGCAGAGCCCGTGCTCAGCCACAGAGGCTGCGGCCTCCTGAGACTCAACATGGCTCCTGGCTGCTTGGTGGGGAGGGGTTCCGCTGGCCTGGCTGCCTATGTCTGTCAGCCCGGGAGCTGTCCTATTCAGCCTGGGCTTGTGATCCAGGCGGTGCGTGCGAGGGTCAGTCTGCCAGGCAGCATTCACTTCTGGTGGCATTTACCTCTCTCCAGTCCCCAGAGCTCACCCTGTCACTGGCTGCTCTGCTGAAATGATCAATAAGAAATGCGGGTTGATCTGAGACATGTATGCTTGCAGCTGGATCGGAGCGAGCGACCGCTCGTCTTCTGCATGTGCTTTCCGGGTGCGTGCGTGTGCGTGTGCGCGTGCACGCGCGTGTGTTCCAAATGGGCAGTAGCGTGTGGGAAGGGGAAAAGCGTGACATTGTTTTTGCCAGTGTGCCGACTGCTCAGCCCCTCGCTGCCTCCTCTGCCCCCAGCTGCTCTGCCATTTCTCTCTTTACAATCCTGCCCGATCCTGAGCAGAGATAAAAGCTGATTTCCGCTTCTGCTCCGGAGATCCAGGCGCAGACCCTGCAGGCAGCTGCTCCGCCGTCTCACAGCCATTAATCTTCAAAAGCCCCCCCTCCCCCTGCACACACACATCTCACATCTCTCCTCCCCACCCAGCCCTCCGCTGGGGCCCAGCAGCGCATCTGCCTGGCTGGCCCCTGCCCTTGACTTTCAAGCAGTTCTCCAGACAGCAGCACTGCAGCTGCAGCCTCACATCTGAAGGGTGGGAAGGAAGAGGGTGAGAGGGAACCCACTCTGCAGCAGGGAGGAGGCCGCTTCCTGCTGGGAAGGGCTGCTGAGACTGCAGGAGCCTGGCTGGGGTGTGTGCAAAGGCGGTTCTGTGGGAGCCTCTCAAAGTAGGGCAAGGAGGAGGCAGGGGGAAGGTCGACTGGGGAAGGCGCCTGTCAGAGCCAGAGCGCCCACCTGACCCAGGCCATGCGACCGTGACCACCTGTCTCAGCTCCTGCCAGCCTGTCTTTCTCCTGGGAGGCCTCAGCCAGGCCGGTGACAGGCCTGTCAGGCTGAGGGCCAGAGGGCACTGTTCCAGGCCCCATCTGTGTTCCCCGATCTTACCTTTTCATCCATCCTCTCTCTAGTTGCCATGTCCCTGTCACCTCATCCTTGCCTCAGCTCTGCCTTTTCCAAGTTGCCTATCTCCTCCGGCGGGTTGGAGGAATTGTCAGGCCAAGGTCACGGAGCTGTGCCGGAGCTGGCTCGCGGCCCAGACACTCGCACACGGCAACAGCCCTTTGCAGCTCTGTTCTGAGGACCCGTGCCGGATCCAGCGGCTCCTCCAGGGATCTGTTCTAGATGAAGATGGGGAAAGAGAGGAAGGGGCTGCTGGCGGTGGGGGGGGTGTGGGGATGCCTGGGCTGGGAGGTTGCGGAGCGGGTGGAGGGCTGGCAGCCGGGGCGCCATGTGGGCTGCGGGGAGGGGCTCTCCCCCCAGGGAGCAGGCTGGCTTTGGTGGGAGCAGATTGTGTTTACACCTTCCCCGCACACCCAGCCCACGCTCGCCTCTCCCACCCTGGGCTCCCTGAGCAGCTCCTGCTGCAGACGGGGCGGAGAACTCCCCTGCAGGAGCCTCTGGACCAGCTGCCCCGTCCTCGGCCTGCTAGCTCCTGTCACGGGGCTGGTGTGCACCCCGTGGCCAGGGTAGACTTTTATGTGGAGAAGTCATTTAAATCCCGGCTGTGACACTGTCCCTGCAGAGGCTGAGTCCTTTACCCTCCCATTTCCTCAGAAAGAGTGGCCACCCAGAAATGGGAGAAGTGTTTGGGGCTTGCTAGAGTGTGTTGTGGACAACTAAAGAGACAGGGCTGGGTCACGTGCCGGCTATGGCGCAGGCTACCATGAAATGATGGCGTGGAGCCCAAGAGCCAGGGGCTGGAACTGGCGCCTGGTTTGGGATCCTGACTCGCACCACTCTCCACCTCTGTGGCCGTGGCCATTCCCGACCGTCTCTGGCCTGTTCGTCACCTGTCCCAGAGTCACTGCGAGGGCTGCTAGCCCGTGAGTGGGACGCGCTCGCTGAGCGGCAGTGTGAGTGCTCCAAACGTGTGGCTAGTGGGATTACTTGTGAGTTGTCAGCTACCGAAGGGTCGGTTAGACCTCTGCATCCACGGTCCTTCCTGTCCGGTCTCTCCACAGACGCACGGCTGGGTAGTTCTGAAACCAGCTGGAGGAGAGCAGAGGGTGGGCCTGCCGGGGTGGGAGGCCCCCAGTAAGTCTGTGCTAGAGGAGCCGTCCTTGCCTCTCTTCCTAGAACGCTGTCTCCACCTCCAGGGGGGTCACTGGACACCCCCCAGCTCACCAACTGGCTCTGCTTCCAGAACGAATCTCAGCTCCTCAGAAGACCAGAGGCGGCTGCCTGATGTTCCCTTCCTCTTCCGCATGCTAATCTCTGCTGGCAGGAGCCTGAGTGACAGGGGAAGGCTGCTCCAGACTGCAGGGTGGCCGAGGGCAGCCGCCCTCTGTGGAGGGCCGGGCGGTGCTGCCGTCTGCTCCTGTGCTGAGACTCAGGGTTGCTGCCAGTTTCTCCGGGAGGTTGGAACCTGACCAGAGAACTAACGAGGTGGTGGGAGCGAGAGGAGGGAGAGGAGCAAGGGAAGTAGCCATGGCAGCTGCTGCCCGGTGCCACCCCGGTGCCACCCCAGTGCCACTCTGGGGCAGATACAACCTCGGGGGGAAGCACCCACCCCAAATGTGTGGTTGTGTGTTTGGCGTGTGCAGGGCAGTCCTGGGCAAGGGGACGCAGCAGGGACCCTGCTCCAAGCCCAGATGAGCAAGGCTTGATACCCGACCTGAGTTCGGACAGAGTGTGAGAACAGCGACCCCACTGACCCTGCTGACTCCCAGGGCCTCTCTGCAGGGGCCTCAAAATCAGCCAGAAGCCCAAGGCCTTGAACTAGAGGAAAGTTATGCTTCTCTGTGAGCCTTAGAAGAAACAGGCCGAGTGTACACGGAGGCTCACGTTAGCGATATAATGATACTAGTAATGACTAACATGTATCAGATGCTTATTACACGCGCTTGGCACCGTGCCAGGTGCTTCGTTTGTAAGGTTGTCTCGTTTATGAAGCAGGAACTGTTATCCTCATTTATCCAGGAAGGGAAGTGAAGTTCTCAGAACTTGCTCAAGGTCACTCACAGCTAGCCGCAGTCTGCGAAGGTAGACGCAGACAGCACCTAAGTCTGGGGGGCCCTGTGGAAATTCCAGGTGTGACCTGTCCACAGGGGCGCCAGACATGGAGCTGCCGCCCACCGGGCCATTCCTTGGCAGGAGGCAGGCGTTTGCCGGGGTGGTCAAGGCTGCTCCCCCTTCAGGAACTCCTCATTCGAGGGCAGACCAGGCCCTGGGCCCCGACAGCTAGTCTGTCCCTGCCTGCTGGCCAGGGGGCGAGAGGACTGCCTCCCTAGGGACTGTCAGCCCCCCTCTGGGAGGAAGCAGAGGGCCTGGCAGGAATGACAGTGCAGCCGTCACTCACAGCCATTGTCACTGCCACTCTGCTGCCTCTGTCAACCGGGGCAGGACCCTGGGGAGAGCTGAGGACGGCAGCCAGCATACCAGCGGGAGAGGAGGGAGCGAGGAGGAGGGCTGATTTAGCTTGTTTGTTTCTGCAGAGGGAGGGCGTGGAGACTGAGCAGAGGGCTCCAAGAGGGACCAGCTCATGGGCTCGCCTCTGTCCCAAGTCCCAGTACCTAAGGACCAGGACGACAGGCCCTCTCTGTGGGTGCACGTGCCCCTAGTGGGGATTAGGACTGGCCAGTGGCTGAGAACATCAGAGCAATGACAAGAGAGTTGCTGGCAGAATCTGAGCCTATGAGCCAGGGTGGAAGGGGCCAGTCCTGTCCCTGTATGAGACACACACACACACACACACACACACACACACACACCCCATGGTATTCAGGGACAGAAGCCATTTGAACCAAGCAGTAAAAGAAAGTGATGTGATCATTTGGTGGTTTATTTAACAAGCGAGGACTGGGAGCCCACGACTACAAACGCTGTGTTAGGTGCTGGAAGTCATGGCACTGAGACGGCCTGCCCTGCCGGTTAGGACCATGCACGGATCGGCCCAGGAAGCCCAGTAATCCAGCGTGGCCCTGCCCGCTCGCGTGACCTTTCGTTAGCTGGGCCTCAGCTTCCGCAGTCCGTAAACACATGTGGAACCCAGGTGGAGGGGACTGAGGATACAAAGAGCTAGTGAAAGACGGCCTCTGGAAAAGAGCCGTCTAGGACGATGGAGGACGTGGACCCGGCGCTCTCCCCGATCAGCAGTGACTGGGACAGCGAGTCTGGAGGTGCTGACAGACTGCGTGACGCGTGCTTACTGAGTGCCGTGTGCCAGCTGCTGTGGGTACGCAAACAGATTAAGCCGTCTGCCACAAGCACTCGGAACTGGGCAAAATATGAGGAACAGACACTTGATGACAGGCTACACTCAGGACGGTGACCCAGGACTGCATCCGCTCCTGCCGGAGACAAGTGCCTGTCTGTGGCCTGGGGAGAGGAAGTGCCAGCAGACCATGAGGTCTCACTAGCGTGAGTGAAGCGGTGAGGTCAGAGGTCAAGCCTGTGCAGTATTCATGCGGATATATGCCAGTGGGATCCAGAAACACACACAACAGCAATTGTTCAGTGGAGAAAGGCCCTTTCAATAGGATACAAAAACCACAGAAGAAAAATCACTGCATTTGACTTTACCAAACTTATGTTTTATTAAATTTATGATTGAGCATGTGCATGCACACAGGAGAGTGAGAAAGAGAGGAAAAGGAGAGGTGGGAGCCTCCGCAGGGTCTGGTCACGCTGTGCTCCCTCCCTTCGGCCTCCAGTTCAGTAGGTCTTGGGCTCTGGCCTGTGGGTGGCGTGTTTCAGGCTGACCGGGCTGCGGATCTGAACCAAGGCCACCATGTGGGGTCCAGTTTCTCTTGAGCAGATTACCACCGCCGTGCCATGGAGCCAGCCCTCAGAATTACACTTTGGCTCTTGGAAAGACTGAAAGTAAATATTTGCCAAACAAATACACAAAAAAGAACTTGTATCCAGGATATATAAAAAAACTTTTACAACTCAACATTAAGAAGACAGCCCAATAAAAAAAAAGGGAGTTTTAATAGAAACCACACCTCCAAAAAATACGCATGACCCATAAACACATAGGCATCATAAAACATCAGGGACCTCAGATCAAAAGCACAATGAGATGTTACGGGAAAGGTGAAAATCACAGACTGACCGACTGTAAGCGGTAGGAAGGTGGTGGAGTGAGTGACCCTGGAACACAGTCCTGAGGGGAGGTCAAGTGTTACGAGCAGCTGGGAAACCAGTGTGCCAGTTTCTCAGAGTTATCCAAGAGGAATGAGAATGCGTATTCATAAAAAAAATGTACAAAAATGTTCATAGCAGCAGCTTTTTTTTTTAATTGCCAGAGAGCATGCATGCATGAGAAAGAGAGAGGGAAGGAGGGAGAAAGCACCTGCAATGGGGCGCGGTCACACGCAGCTTCTCGCCCTCCATTTCTCCACCGCGCTGGGATCTGGGGCACATGCGCACATGTGTTTCATGTGTTTTTTGGGTTACTGGGGCTGGGATTTGAGCTGCAGTTGGCTGTGTGGGATTCAGCTCCCTTAACCACTGCGCTACAGGCTGGTCTCACAGTGGCTTTTTTTTTTTTTTTTGAGAGGTTTTTGCTATAGGGCACATGCGCTTGACCGAGAGACAGAGATATAGAAACTGAGAAATCACCCCCTAGGGGGATGGCCACGCTGCAGTCCCTTCTCCTCCATTCTCCTCTCGGAATCTTGGGCACGCATGCACACGCGCTCAACGTGAGTTTAAGCTACTGGGTCTGAGACTCGAACCACAGTGGACTACGTGGGAGTCCAGCGACATAGCCATTACGCCAACTGCTGGTAGCTCCAAACTGGAAATAACCCAAATGTCCAGCTACATGTGAATGGATAAAAAATAGGTGGGACCAGTAGTTGGCGTAATGTCTATGTCGCTGGACTCCCATGTAAACGGCGGTTCGAGTCCCGGGCCCAGTGGCTTAAACTCACGCCGGGCGCATGTGCATGCGTGCCCAAAATCCCGAGAGGAGAATGGAGGAGAAGGGATGGCGGTGTGGCCATCCCCCCTGGGGGGTGATTTCTTGGTTTCTGTCTCTCTGTCTCTCTCTGTCTTTCTGGCGAGCACATGTGCCCTATAGCAAAAGCCTCTAAAAAAAAAAAGTAAATAAATAAAGCAGGTGTACGAATACGATGGAATAATACTCTGTCGTAAAAGGAAATGAACTAGTGATGTGAGCAACAACAAGGGTAAATTAAGAGAAGCCGGACACAAAGGACTACCTACTATATGATTATGTTCATATGGAACTCCACAACAAGCAAAATCAATCATCAGTGACAAAAAGCAGATCAGGGCTTCACTGGGGCCCAGTTAGATGCGGAACTGACTATAAAAGGGTATGAAGGTATTCTTTGGGGTGACAGAATGTTCTAAATCTTTTTTTTTTTTTTTTTGGAGAGGTTTTTCGCTATAGGGCGTGTGTGCTCGCCAGACAGACAGAGACAGAGAGACAGAAAGCAAGAAATCACCCCCCAGGGGGGATGGCCACGCCGCAATCCCTTCTCCTCCATTCTCCTCTCGGGATCTTGGGCACGCACGCACACGCGCCCAGCGTGAGTTTTAAGCCACCGGGTCCAGGACGCGAACTGTGGTCAACTACATGGGAGTCCAACAACATAGCCATTACGCTAACTGCTGGTCCCTCTTTGGGGTGACAGAACATTCTAAATCTTGATTGGGAGTTTGGTTACGTGGGTGTACACACTTATAGAGCGACCAGACTGTGCAATGAAATGGATGCATTTTACTGTATGTAAGTTATACCTCAATAAAAGGAGTTCAAAATAAGACACGAATGAAGAACTGATCCTTGTCTTGCTCCTGGTGGAGCAGAAAAGCCAGACGTGACAAGTTATAAAACTTGGGCTGCATGTTGAAAGAAGTACATACGTACGTCTGAACAACAAGCCCTTCACTGCGGGGTGCCTGCCGGGCGCCACGCTGAGCACTTCGGATGCCCAGGCCCTCCACAGCCCGGCAATATTCCGACGGGCCTCCTCCTCCTTGTTTTCCAGAGAAGAAATGGAGACGGAAAGAGACATGAGGTCACCTGCTCAAGGTCACTTAGCTGGACTCCGCAGAGCTGGGACTTTCCTCTGGGTCAGCCCGAGTGCAGAACACTGCAGAACACGTGCTAAGTCACCTGCCCTAAGAAAGGTGCCACAAGGTTGCAGCAGGGGATTGCTGCCCCCTCCCCCCAAGGCTTCACAGAGGAGGCATTGAAGTGTGAGCTGGAATTTGGGAGCTGGAATTTGGTAAACAGAGAAGAGGATAAAGGGAAGGGAGCTTCAAAGCAAAGGGAAGAAACACCACCACAAGGAGGTTGCACAAGAGTTGTAAGAAAGCAGGGGTTTCTGGGAGTGGAGAAATAAGTGCAGGAAACAGAAGAACTCCATGGAATCTTACATGAGGTGGGGGCAGGTAGCACGATGGCCGCATGTGGTTCAAGTACCAGACCTTGCTTGCTTTCTCACTTTCCCTCTTTCTCTCTCTCTGGTCAAATTTTAAAAATAATAATAAATAAAATAAATAATTCTAAAAAAAGAAAACTTACAAAAAAGTGTATATAGAGAGGGCAAGTGAGAAATGATCCCCCAGGAGGGATGGCCACACTGTGGCCTTTTCCTCCATTCTCCTCTCAAGATTTTGGGCATGTATACATACACATATGCTTGGAGTGATTTTTCAAGCCTGACTTTTGAACCCTGGACAGTCATGTGGGAGTCCAAGACCTTAACCATCATGCCACCTGCTAGCCCTCTACATATTTTACTTTTTAAATTTGTCAAAAGGTGTGTGCACTTGCCTGAGAGACATAGAAAGGGAAGGCACCCCGGTCCCCACAGGGCCTGGTCACTCGCAGTAAATGAATTTGAAGAATATAGGGGACCAGCAGATAGCGTAATGGTTACGTTGTTGGACTCTCACATAGTCAACCACAGTTTGAGTCCTGGGCCTGGTGGCTTAAAACTCATGCTAGGTACGTGTGTGTGCGTGCCCAAAATCCTGAAAAGAGAATGGAGGAGAAGGGATTGCGGAGTGGCCATCCCTCCCGGGGGGGGGGGGGGGGCTGTGATTTCTTGCTTTCTGTGTCTCCAGCGAGAGCCCTATAGCAAAAATCTCACTCTAAAAAAAAATAAGGGCCAGCAAGTGGTGTGGTAGTTAAGGCAGCTGGATCCCACACGGCCAACTGAATGGTTCAAGTCTCTTGACTTGGTGGCCTGAAAAACATGCCAGGTGTGTGCATGTACATGCCCAAGGTCCTGAGAGGAAAATGGAAGAAAAGGGATTGTGGTGTACCCATCCCTGCTGGGGGAGGGGGGGGTGCTTTCTCTCTGTCTTTGTCTCCCGCAAGCACACATGCCCTATAGCAAAAAGAAAAAAACGGCCAGATGGCGGCATGGTAGTTAAGGCAGCTGGATCTTACAAGGTCAACTGCATGGTTCAAGTCCTGGACCTGGCGGCTTGAAAAACATGCCAGGCATGTGTGTGTGTGCATGCCTGAAATCCCAAAAGGAAAGATGAATTGAGAAAGGATTGCAGCATGACCATCCCCCGTGGGGACTTTCTCTTTCTTAGTTTCTCCAGCAAGCACATAAACCCTCTGGCAAATTTAAAAAATAAAACAATAAAAAACTAATGAAAATCATTAGAGTTGGGCTGGGTGGTGCTACAGTGGAACATGATGGTCTGCATCACATGATAGGGTTCTGGGTTCGTGTCCAGATACCCTCCTGAGTATACTGGACATGCATGTGCTCATGATCTGGGGCTGGCTGGGGCTGGGGTGGGTTGTGATATTAAGACCCTGCTGGGAGTGCTGCTTCTGTGTGTGTGTGTGTGTCTTGCTCTGTTTCTGTCACTCATGGAAGAAGTAAATAAAACTAAACTTAAAAAAAAAAGTCACTGGAGTTAAGCCAAAATGTTCCATTGTCATAGTGTAATCTTTTAGGGACCACGGCATGGTGGTTGAGACCACCGTGTTTAGGCTGGATTGTCTGCGTTCAGATCTCAATGCTACCCTTATGGGTTTAACCTTTCTTCACTTTAGCGTCCCAGTGACAGAATGAAGGATAATGACAGGGCTGTTGTGAGAATCAAACAAGGTCGCGTATCAGATGTGCTCAGAACAGGGCCCCACGCGGAGTAAACGCCTGTCATAGCTGTTATTATCCCGGAAAGGGAACTTACACGTGTCAGCTCATTTCCTGTATTTTGCTGTGATCCGTTCTTCAAGGAATTAATTATGCTAGGAAAACAAGATGTAGAAATGGATTGATAGGTCATTTAGGATGATTTTGACCCTAACAGAATACCCTACTTAAAATGACTTAAACAGGAAATTTCTTTTTTAAAAATCTCACTTTCTGGGGACCAGCAGATGGCATAAGGGTTACGTTGCTGGACTCCCATGTAATCAACTGCAGTTCAAGTCTCAGACCTGGTGGCTTAAAACTCACATTGGGCATGTACGCATGTGTGCCCAAAATCCCAAGAGGAGAATGGAGAAGGGATTGAGGGGTGGCCATTCCCCCTGGGGGGTGACTTCCTGCTTTCTGTTTCTGTCTCTCTGGCAAGCACATGCACCCTATAGCAAAAAACTCACTTTCTATATTTCACTGAAATAGGATGCCACTGCTGGAAAGACATAGCCCTTCCTGAGAAATAGTAAAATGTAAAAATGTATCTCTGAGTCAAGACAAGGGCTGAGGGCAGAGGGTCTCAGGGCTGGCTCTTTGGTATTTGGCAGTTTGATCCATCATCGAGGACTTGTGTTCTTCTTTCCACTCTGCTCGGGCTCTTGCTCTGAAGGAAGCCTCGTGGGTGCAAGGTAGCCATATCCCAACCGTCACATCTTCATAGTGTCCCAAAGAGAGAAGAGGCTGTTTTTTTAATTAATTAGTGTATTTATTTATTTTTTTAAAAAAAGGCAAGAAAATGTTCCTAAGCTTGGTCAGAACTTATCAAGACCTTCGGCCCGGCCTCAGTTTCCCTCTCGGTCCCTGCCTCTGGCAAAGGTAATAACTGTATCATGTTTGGCGTAGTCTGATTGAGATTTGCCTCTGGGCCTAGGAAGGGGCTGCCCACCCCGTCCCCTAGCTGAAGCAGAGGAAGGTGTCCAGGAAGAAGGTGGAAGAGCAGCTTCAAGACTGGCCGCCAGCAGTGCCTGCCACACGGACGGACTTCCAGTGATACCGCGGTGCACTTGCTTCAAAGGAAAGCACCAGGTGGATGGCCGGGGCTGCCACCTACCCTCCTTCATGTTCTTGTCAATGAAATGCAAGACTCCTTTTCAGGCTAAGACATTCACCTTGACATTATTTCTTTTTTTGAAATAACTATTTAGTTATTTTTATTTGCTTATTCATTTATATGTTTTAAGTTGACCAGAGATAGAGAGGGAAATTGAGAAAGCAAGCCGCCAGGGATGCAAACCATATTCGGCCATGTGAGAGTCCAATACCTTAACCATCATGCCACCTGCTGACCCCAACTTTGATATTCAAGAATATCAAGAAAGCACCTCCCAGGGAGATGGCCATGCCGCAGTCCCCTCTCCATTTTTCTCTTGGGATTTTGGGCACATGGACACACATGCCCTGAGTGCTTTTCCTGCCATATCTGGGCCTTAAACTGCACAACTGGCCATGTGGGATCCAAACGCCTTCACCACCACCACATCACCGGTGGGCTGGCCCTATTACCATGTCTTAAATCCTGTCAGTGACCACTCAAACACAAGAGCCAGCTGACTCGATCTTCCCTTTGCACTCGGGTGAGGTCCTGACCAGCACGGGGTACTGAGTCGGCCTGTTCAGCCTGTGGCCTACCTGTCACTTACCAGTGAACGGCGACTGCACGCCAATAACCGATGTGTGCTAGTTGTGTATATCGGCGACATGATAAGCCGTGGTTTGTAAAACTCACAGGTACCGGCTCTCGGCAGGGATGAGTGCACGCGCCATCACAGTCACACCAACGCTCCGGTCTCCTCAGCTGCGGTCCTCCCTGCCCGCTCAGGAGTTCTGATGATTCGTTCGTTCCCCGTTGCTTCTATGCAGCCTGTGCGCACGCCTCGCAAGTGCTCAGCCTCTGTTCCGCTCCAGCCTCTTGGCCACTGCCCTGCTGCCCGTGGCGCCCCCATCCACCCTGAGCCTGCTGCTGCTCCCCGGCACAGCTGTGCTCTGCAGGGGAAGCTGTGCTGTCCTGTGAAAGCCCCATCGTGGCCATGGCAGAGTGAGGAGCTGCGAGGAACCGCCCTCACTGTACATTAGGTGGCAACTCGTCTGGGGCCCAGCTCAGAGCCTCGCAGTCCTTCACAAACCAGCTCCTGCAGCCTCTCGTTCTCTCTTACTGCCACGCAGTGGGTCTTACTGCCATGCAGTGGCTCAGGACAGTGCAGCCAGCGACCATCATTCCTCTCCTTTCAATCTCTTTTCTGATTTTGTCCCCTACCAGCTCTGCAAACACCTTACCCCCGCCCCAAACAAAAGCCTTCATATATAAGATCAGTACATTCACGGTGCAGTCAACTTAGTCGAAAAAGTATGCAGTCCACTCCTGCATACTAGCTGTGTGGATTTCAGCAAGTTACGTAACCTCGTCTATAAGATGGGGAACAGTGATGGCACTTAATGGTACTTCACAGCGCGGTTATGACAATTAAATGAGCTCACATACATAGAGTACTGGATGTAGTGAATGACACCTAATGAGAGCTATGAAGCATTAGCTATCATTATTATTTTGCCTGCAGTAAGTCACTTACCCACTTGTTTCTTTCTTTCTTTCTTTTTTATTTTTTGGAGAGGTTTTTACTATAGGGCGCATGTGCTTGCCAGAAAGACAGAGAGAGCCAGAGAGACAGAAAGTGAGACATCACCCTCTCGAGGGGGGAATGGCCACGCCACAATCCCTTCTCCTCCATTCTCCTCTTGAGATCTTGGGCATGCACACACACACGCCCAGTGTGATTTTAATCCACCGGGTCCGGGACTCGAACCACGGTCGACTACATGGGAGTCCAGTGACATAGCCATTACGCTAAGTGCTGGTCCCCACTTACCCACTAGTTTCATAATCAGCTTTTGGGAAATTTCACACTTAGAATTTGAAACAGATCAGGGCTGGGACTTCAGTTTCCCCTTCCATTGAGGAAAACAACGGAAATTCCCCAAACTCAGAGTTAGTATGGGCTGAGCCAAAAGCAAAATGTTTGGAATGCAAGGTGCACGTAAATTTTAATAGACCAAAGTAAGGCTTAAGACTCCAGACTGTGGTTGTGCCCACCTCTTTGTCTCCAGTAACTGTTTGATGTTTTACAGGATGTGAAACCCACAAGATCAAAATCTGTCACCTAAGACCCCACCAATCAAGAAAGCCCAAGAGATGATCACGTCCTCTTGAACCAATCATTGAGCTGCTCCATGTGCCTGGAACCCCCGACCCTTAACTTTGTCCTTAAAAATGTATGCTTGGAACTGCTGGGGGGAAACTTGGCCTTTTTAGCAATGGCTGTTCTCCTTGCTTTGCACAAGGCAATAAAGCCGTATTTTCCTTCCTCACACCTCCTGTCTACAGTTTGGTTTGTGATGCATGGGTGGAGTGAACTTGGTTTGAGTTCAGTAACAACTTTCCTCTACAAGTCTCAAATGAAAAACTTAATTTGCGGGAACCAGCAGTTAGCCTAATGGCTATGTCGCTGGACTCCCATGTAGTCGACCACGGTTCGCATTCCGGACCTGGTGGCTTAAAACTCATGCCGGGCACGTGTGCATGCATGCCCAAGATCCCGAGAGGAGAATGGAGGAGAAGGGATTGTGCGTGACCATCCCCCCTGGGGGATGATTTCTCGCTTTCTGTCTCTCTGTCTCTGTCTGTCTGGCGAGAGCACACGCCCTATAGCGAAAATCTCTCCAAAAAAAAAAAAAAAGAAAAAGAAAAAGAAAAACTTAATTTGCAGGGCCAGCAGGTGGCAGTGGTTAAGGCACTGTACTCCCACATGGCCAAGCACAGTTCAAGTTCCGGGCCTGGTGGTTTGCTTTCTCTCATTTCTCTCTGTCTCTGTCTCTCTCTGGTGAGCACTCATGCCCTACATCAAATTAAATAACAAATAAAAATAAATAAATCATTATTTAAAAAAATAAAACTTAGTTTGCTGGAAAGAATGTCTTCTTCCTTTCACTATCAAAACAAAGCAATTTGTCTTCAAGGATAAGAAAGAGAAGCCCAAACTTACTGATGAATGAATGAACGATTGTTTGCAGAATACCTACTGTGAGCAAGGGCAGCTGAACACCACACTGGTGAGAAACATGAAAACAATACGCAGTTAGCGTAATGGCTATGTCACGGACTCCCACGTAGTCAACTGTGGTTCGCGTCCCGGACCCGGTGGCTTAAAACTCACGCCGGGCGTGTGTGCGTGCATGCCCAAGATCCCGAGAAGAGAACGGAGGAGAAGGGATTGCGGTGTGGCCATCCCCCCTGGGAGGTGATTTCTCGCTTTCTGTCTCTCTGTCTCTCTCTGTCTGTCTGCTGAGCACATGCATCCTATAGTAAAAACCTCTCCAAAAGAAAAAAAAAAAAGAAAACAATTACATTTATACCTTAAAATTTTATGGGCCAGCAGATGGCATAAAGGTTATATGGCTGAACTGCCACATGGCTGACCGTGGTTGGAGTCCCACACCCGGTGGCTTCAAAACATGCCAAGTACCCATGCAAGCATGCCCAAGATCCCATGAGGAGAAAGGATTGTGGTGTGGTTGCTGCCTCTGGGGGAGGGGGGTGACTTTTCCTCTCACTGTTTCTGTCTCTCTCTATAGCAAGACATGCACCCAGGGGTAGGGTGGGGGAATAGCCACACTGCAATGCTGGTTCCTCCATTCTCCTTTTAGGATTTTGGGCATGCACATACATGCAGCAGGCATGTTTTCCAAGCCTCCAGGTCTGGGATTTGAACAGCACAGTCAGCCATGTGGGATTCGGCCTCCTTGACCACCGCTACTTGGCTGGCCCTGTCCATGGAAATTTAAACTAATTTCCGAATAGGTGTATATTGTGGTCCTAAGTCCAGTTGTTTTGTCATACTGTCATTTCAAAAGTGAGGCCAGGGTGATTGCCTGAAAAATCAGAGGAGCAATGGGTGGTATATTAGTCTCATTTTTCAAAACCCACTCAGTACTGTTTTTTGTTTCCTGCCTTCTCGGAGTTAAAGCCACACGTTGGCGGCGAGGTTCTGTCCGGAACTACCCCTGGGCAGATACCGGGCCCACGCGGGGCCACCTGCCCGGCGCTCTCGGGCGCCCCCTGCCGCCCGCACCTGCGCATCGCCGCTCTCACCCCAGCCTTAACGATTCCCTAGGAGCCTCCCTACCCGTCATTTACCCCATGAACCGCCTCGGTCGACCCCTTCCCGCCCCAAGTACAACCCGCAGAGCAATTAAATATGAAATTCGGCCGGGCCTCAGTTTCCTTATCGGTCCCTGCCTCCTCGAACTTTCTGCGCCTCCTGTCCCGGCCAGGGACCATCTGTGTACTCAGGGGCGCAACGGCTCTGTGACTGAAGTGACCCTCCGCCTCCGTTTTCTCACTGTCCTGGTTCTTCCCACACCAGGTTTCCCGCCCCAACCTCTACTGCCCCTGGTGGTGGCCACCACCTTATCCTTGACTCCAGAGCCTGGCTGAGGATGAGGCCACCCCTGAGCGACGGCTGTTGAGAACTACATTTCCCATCAGCCCTATCTCAACATCGCGAGAGTCCTGCGAGACTGCCGAGGGGACATGCGTGCCGGCGCACTCTCGCGTTCTTTTCGGAGTCGACCGCGTGACTGGGTGTCGTGGCCGCTCGCGCCTGTACCCAACTGGCGAGCAGCCTCGGGCCTTTGGTGATGGTAAGGCAGCGGGGGTAGGGAAACGGGGCTTTCTGTGACACGGCGCCCCGACTCATGTTGTCTTCCCTTTCCCCAGAGGCGAAGTAGTTGGCCAGGGGCGCAGGCGTGATGGGGCCCAGCTCCGGCAGTGACACCCGGGTTCTTTTCCCTTTCGCAGGAAGAATTAGAGCCGGGGACACAGAGTGGGTGTAGCAAATCGGAGTGTTTAGTGAAGGGGAGGGAAGGAAAAACAGCTCCCCAAAGAGAAGAGGGGCCCCTGAAAATGGGTCGCGTGGAAGAACTGCGAGGAGGGCCATTTTTTTTGTCCGGCCTGTGCTAGGTGGGGCTTGCACGTGCGTCCTCCTGGCGGCGGTGGAGGCGGTGGGGGTGCACGTGCTGGGTGGGTCTAGGTATTCTGATTCTGGTGTGGGGGCTAGGGTCAGGAGCGTCTTTGTTTAGAAGCTTTGGGCCGGGAAGCCATTATCTTTCTCCCGGAATGTGGAAGGGCCTGGAAAAAGCCTTTGTTTTAGGTCTGGGTCATGCTGCCGAGGCCTGTCACTGAGCCACCACTGCAGATGTCTCTCCCGAGCCCGGCCGAGCTGCTGTCTCCATCCACGCCATGTTGTGATTCCATTTCCTGCCTAGACCCTAACTGTATTTTTAGGGTTCTTGCCTCCTACCTCACTCCCCGCTCTGCAGAGGAATCCCTAACAGCTGCTGGGGGCATAAGGGTGGAGGATCATTCTGACTTCAGCTGAAAGGGGCGATGATTGGAGTGCGGGCAGCAGCTAAGGGTCCTCTACCAGAGTTCTGTCTAGAGGCCTGTGCTAGGAGTCCTGATGGGTGTTCACTGGAGACTGGCGCAACGGCCAGTTGTAGCTTGATGGATTCTAGGTGAGGGCAGTTCAGTACAGTATGATGTAGTAGGACAAGTTTAGCTGTTCTGTTGCATACAGCACGTAAAGACCAGAATTGTGAGCCGCCGCATCACATCAGTACAGTTAGCTTTAGAACATTTATCAACGAAATCTTACACAACATGCTTTTTTTAGTTTTGTCCCTTTTTGTTTGAAGAGGTTTTTGCTATAGGGCGTGTGTGCTCGCCAGACAGACAGACAGACAGAGACAGAAAGCGAGAAATCACCCCCCAGGGGGGATGACCATGCCACAATCCCTTTTCCTCCATTCTCCTCTCGGGATCTAGGGCATGCACACGGGCCCAGCGTGAGTTTTAAGCCACTGGGTCCGGGCCATGAACCGTGGTCGACTACATGGGAGTCCAGCGACATAGCCATTACGCTAGCTGCTGGTCCCTTGTCCCTTTTTCTTTACCTTTGCCATTTTTCCTGAAGACAAAAAACTTTCCTGTGCAGAATTCCTTCTACATGAAAATCTTTGCTTTTAACCTTTCATACCAGAGGTATACTTTACAAATGAAACTTCTTTTTTTTTTTTTTTTTTTTGACATTTTTGCTATAGGGTGCCTGTACTCACCGGAGAGGCAGAGACAGAAAGCGAGAAATCACTCCCTAGGGGGATGGCGGCCCCACAATCCCCTCTTCTCCATTCTTTTGGGATTTGGGGCACACAGGCACACTCACCTGGCACAAGTTTCAAGCCACCGGGACCAGGACTTGAACTGCAGTCCGTCGGGTGGGAGCTCTGTGCCTCAAACAGTGCAGCTGTAACCTTTTACATCACCTTTTCCTGTTGACTGTTACTTTCCCTCGTTTCTTATGCGTGTACTTTTAGAAACAACCTTAACCTCTGATATAGACAACTTATTATTATTTTAGAATTATTTATTTAAATTTTTTATTACATTTTTTAAATTTGACCAGAGAGAGATGGAAAGTGAGAAAGCAAGCTGCCAGGTCTGGGACTCAAACCATGGTCAGCCATGTGGGAGTGTCCAATGCTTTTACCACCACACCACCTATGGTCCCCTAGACATTATTTTTTTTTTTAAAAACCTTATTTTTTATCTGTCATTTTAAGGGTCACATGAGGCTTGTCCAGTGAGATTTCCAGATATGTGAGGGGAGTCACTGGGACTCTAGCCCGATCAATTCTCAACTTCAAAGGCTATTGTGGGTTCAGAAGTCCCAGGCTCCTTTTAGAGCTTGCCGCCTTCCAGTCTCCAGTGACCACCTCCTCCATGCCGGGAACAGCGCCCCAGTGGGGGAACGGGAGGCCTTTCCAGCTCTTTTGAGGCAAAGGTTGATCTGGGCTTTTTCTAGATCCTTCTCTTGGGGGAAGTTCCCAGCCTTCAGGACTGCCACAAGTGACCCTTGGGTGCTTTTTGAGTTTAAGTTAAATCAAAAGTTAAAGTGATCTTCCAGGTTGTCAGAGCACTTCTGAGTTATTTACGAATTTTCCTAGATCTGTTCTGATCTGTGAGAGATACTGCACTGAAGAGAACCTAAACTCTAATATGTCCTGGTTTTTCTTTCTTTCTTTCTTTCTTTTTTTTCTGTTTAACCTGTAAGGAGCAGCTGAGTACTGTCAAAGGGGGGCTCCCTGTGTGCAGATTTTACAGAGCATCTGCCTTACCAACTGTACAAAAGCTGCCCTGGAGAGTGCAATTGTAATTTAAACTTTCACTTTTATGGCTAAACCTCCTGAGGTGAGAAAGCAAGCCGCCAGGTCCGGCACTCAAACTTGCATTGGCGTGAGGCCTAGATCTGTCCCAGTCTCTGAGAATATAGCCAAGGGGAAGAGTGTCCAAAGGGGAAGACATTTAACTGAAGAAAAAACAGGAGCGCAGGAAAGCAGAAGGCAGCCAGGAGCTCCAGCCTTAACCCAGCCCACCCCATGCTTATACCCCTGCCCTGCCAGTCCCTGGTCAGGAGTTCCCCAACTCCTGTCTCATACCAAGGCCCGCCCAAAGCCGGTTCTGGGATTCTCATTATAGGGCTGCCTGAATGTCTGTCCTATGTGGAGATGGCTGGATGGTCTGGATTGATCTTTTGCTGCTTGGTAAGCATGTGTGCCAAGTGGGAGATTGGAGGGTAGGTGGGTTGTAATGGGATTTTTCTAGAGGGAATCTCCAATGGGAGTGTCTTTGAAGAGGTCTTCCTAAGTACCCATGTTTATCCCCCTCCCTCCCATCCTGGGGTGTCTGATACCTCCTGGAGGAGATAAGTACCTTGGACCCTTGTATGTAAAGTTACATAGATCCATATTGACCAGAATTTAAAACAACAGTTTAACAAATTGTCCAGTGTATTAGGTTGTTGGAAAGTCATGACATAGTTTTCTGTTTTCTATGCAAAAATGCGTCATGGCTCTCAACCCAATAGAGCAGAGCAGTCTTTTTTTTTTTTTGGAGAGATTTTTGCTACAGGGCGTGTGCGCTCGCCAGAGAGAGACAGAGACAGAAAGCGAGAAATGACCCCCCCTCGGGGAGATGGCCATGCCACAATCCCTTCTCCTCCATTCTCCTCTCAGAATCTTGGGCACTTATGCACAGGTGCCCTGCGTGAGTTTAAGCCACTGGGACTCCAACCGCGGTCGACTACATGGGAGTTCAGCGACATAGCCATTACACTAACTGCTGGTCCCAGAGCAGAGCAATCTTAATAGACCAACTCAACTGATAATAGGAATAATCAAAGCATGTTAACTTTATTTATTTATTTTTTTGGAGAGGTTTTTGCTACAGGGCGCGTGCACTCGCCAGACAGAGAGAGAGACATAGAGACAGAAAGCGAGAAGTCACCTCCCAGGGGGGATGATCACTCCGCAGTCCCTTCTCCTCCATCCTCCTCTCGGGACCTTGGGCATGCACGCACACGCGCCCGGCGTGAGTTTTAAGCCACCGGGTCCGGGACACGAACCACGGTTGACTACGTGGGAGTCCAGCGACGTAGCCATTACGCTAACTGCTGGTTCCCCAAAGCATGTTAACTTAATGACAAGAGCTATAAGGAGGATTCAGGAAGAATCAGGTAGCCATGCTGTCTGAGTTCATGCTAAATGTTGGATTCTCATCCTTTTATACCAATTTTACCTTTTTAGTTCAAGTGCAAAACATTGCTTATTAAATAGGTTGTCATGGGTAATTTGACTTAAATCATGGAATTCATTCCAATTACAGATCTTAACAAATTACATTTGATCTTACACAGTGCTGGGAAGTAATACATAGCTTAACGATTTTGATATTGGCTGACTTGGCATAGAATTTTGTCAAAACATTTCCATGCTTTTGGTTAATTTTAGTTCTGCCTGATGGTTCGCTTAGCAGTTCAGAAAACCAGACTTTCCATAGACAACATTTTAACCCAATTTAATGATTAGATTATAAGAAACCTGTACTTGTAAGTGTACTTCTTTCTGTTTTCTTCCTGAATTTTCTTTTTTTTTTTTTAAGAATTTTATTTTTTTATTTTATTTTATTTTTTTGGAGAGGTTTTTTTCGCTATAGGGCGCGTGTGCTCACCAGACAGACAGACAGAGACATAGAGACAGAAAGCGAGAAATCACCCCCCAGAGGGGATGGTCACGCCACAATCCCTTCTCCTCCATTCTCCTCTCGGGATCTTGGGCACGCACGCACACGTGCCCGGTGTGAGTTTTAAGCCACCAGGTCTGGGACGCGAACCGCGGTCGACTACGTGGGAGTCCAGCGACATAGCCATTACACTAACTGCTGGTTCCCTTTAAGAATTTTATTTAACTTTTTATTTTAATTTGATCAGAGAGGGACAGAGAGAGAAAGTCAGAAAGCAAGCTGCCAGGACCAGAACTTGAACTGTAGTTGATTCGCCATGTGGGAGTCCAGTGCCCTTAACCACCATGCCACCTGTTGGCCCCCCTGAATTTCTTTTTTTTCTTTTCTTTTTTGGGAGATGTTTTTGCCATAGGGCACATGCACTCGCCAGAAAAGCAGAGAGAGACAGAAAGAAATAAATCATCCCCTCCACCAGGGGGGATGGCCACACCTCAACCCCTTCTCCTCCATTCTCCTCTCTGGATCTTGGGCATGCACATACACGCACCTGGCATGAGTTAAGTCACTGGGTCCAGGACTTGAACCATGGTTGACTACATGGAAGTCCAGCAACATAGCCATTTCGCCAACTGCTGGTTCCATCTCCCTGAATTTTCTTAAAAGACATGTTAGGATTATAGCCATTTTCAAAAAGCTTTTAGAAGAGCACCTAAGAAAGTGATTAACCATGGACAGTAAAACTTCAGTCAGTTAAAGATCTGACAAGCACTTACAACTGACAAGTTTGGATATATCTGATACCAGTTTAACTTAATAACCTACAACATGTATGGTAAGTATCACACTATAGATTCCTAGGACATTTCAAGTTTTTTTGGAACACAATACCTATGTAAATATCAATATACATATATGTATTCATTCATGTAACTCAAATGTAATGGGAAGAAGATTAAAATTACTCAGTGTGACAGTATTCCCCATATCATTTAACACATTAAAATGAGCCTAATTAGTTTTAGCATCTTCCTTTTGGAGAGATGTGTCAAGGGCCCTCTGTAAATATCCAAAAGTTATTTTGAGATCAAAGAATTTAGAACCTGATTTTGGGGAAACCTTGTCAAAGATAGTGAAAAGCTTAAATACTTAACTGTCAGCAGAAAGTGAAAGTTAAATGTTCCCCCAAGCACTTTAGGGATGAAAAAGGGTTAACTCGGTCTGTTGACACAAAAACTAAAGCCAGAAGAAAGGTAGTCATGAATCCATTTCCCTGTTGCAAATCTACCATGTATGGGGTTGGCAGGTGGGTGGTTAAGGGTGCAAGACTCCCACATGGCCGACTGCTATGTGAGTCCTGGACCTGAACTTTGTCTCTTTTTCTCTCGCTAGCTCTGTCTTCTCTAGTCAAAATAAGTAAGTAAATAAAGTTAAATAAAATAATTCTTTTAAAAAAAAATCTGCCATGTAAAAAAAAAACACATAACATGTAAATACCAGCTGTTTCATTAAACCAACCATATTAAGATAAACATGTTTGATAAGTGAAACCTTGGACAACGCATATATTGGGAATTATGAAGCTCTTCACTTAATTAAACTTTTTTCTTTACCATATTTGAAGCTGGCATATGTATTTAAGTCACATAAACTTGAAAAGCATTTAAATTAGTTTATATGAGCACTACTTTTTTTTCTTTATTTTTTTAATTTGACCAGACAGGGAGAAGGAAAGGGAGAGAGCAAGCTCCCTGGTCCAGGACTTGAACCATGGTCAGCCATGTGGGAGTCCAGCACCTTAACCACCATGCCACCTGTTGTCCCCTGTGGGCCTACATTTTATAAACATTTAATAGAATTCCTTAAGGCCTTTTATAACAGACACACAACATAAAGTACATAACATACACACACACACACACACACACACACACAAACAAAAGCTCATACTTTTCAAGGATTATTTAATTCCATTTATTATTTTTTTATTTAAGGGGGGTGGGGGGGGCGAGAGCAAGCTGCCAGTTCCAGGACTTGCCCCGTGGTTGGCCATGTGAGAATCCACACCTTTAATAACCACACCAGCAGCCCTAGATCTCATATTCTTCTAAATAGTTATACATTTTTCTTTTGCCTCTTTTTTTTTTAAAGATGATTTTCCCATAGGACGTGTACACTTGCTGGAGAAACAGAAAGAAAGAAATCACCCCTCGGGGGATGACCACGCCGTAATCCCTTTTCCCAGGATCTTGGGCATGCATGTACAGGTGGCCTGCACGAGTTTCAAGCCATTGGGTCCTGGATTCAAACTGCAGTTGGCCATGTGAGAGTCCAGAACATAACCACTATGCCATCTGCTGGTCCCTTCTTCTCCCTCTTTTTAAGAAGCTTCAGAGGTTAGCCCTTAGAGGTTTTCCTGAGGCTTTACTAGAAAGCAAATGGAGTGTTTAAACAAACCTACTACCCTTAGCAAGCAGAGGGGATCCTGTAACGCTGACAATGTTTTATATTTTTAAATCTGTAAATTGCTGGTCTTGTATTGCTTTTGCTTTTGCATCTGCTCAAAATCCAAAGAAACATGGTGAAAACCAGCTATATATTTATGGGGACTGTTAAAGAATCTCCCCAGGCAGGGCTTTTTTTTTTTTTTTTTTTTTTTTTTTTTTTTGAGAGGTTTTTGCTATAGGGCGCGTGCGCTCGCCAGACAGACAGAGAGACATAGAGACAGAAAGCGAGAAATCACCCCCCAGGGGGGATGGTCACACCGCAATCCCTTCTCCTTCATTCTCCTTTCGGGATCTTGGGCACACATGCACGCACATGCACCCAGCGTGAGTTTTAAGCCACCTGGTCCGGGACGCGAACTGCGGTCGACTACGTGGGAGTTCAGTGACATATCCATTACCCTAACTGCTGGTTCCCTCCCTCAGGCAGTTTTAAGAGGAAATGTGATATAGAGCAAGACTAGGTGAGGCAGTCCGAGGAGCCTGGCAGGCCCGGAGCCAGCAGAGAAGCATGAAAGACAGTACATTTGGAATTTTATGTAATATTTCCAGTCATTTATAAGGAAATTAACTGCCGAATAGTATTACCTGCCAGTTTGTATTGAGGCCAAGCCCGGTGCAAGAGATGAAGCCCTTTCTCTTTTGAGACCAAGGATCAGAGGAGTCCCAGCGTGCCAGGATGCATTGCAAAGGGATGCTGGCAGCTGATGGGAGGTTTCCCATCCAGAGACAAAAGAGGACTTGGAAGATGTCTCCTCCAAGTACCTCTGGAAACCCTGGGAATGTGTCCCCGACCTGTGGACTGGGCATCTCTGAACTACTGCCCAGCATGTGATTCAAAACCCCGGGGGCTGCCGGCAGGCCTGTCCAGGCTTACCTGCACCAAGGCAGTTGTCTCCTGCTCGCCTTTTGTCTCTCCTTGGGAACCAGCAAAGTAGCTAAGCTTAGAGCTCTGAGAGTGTGGGCCGTCCCCCGAATCTGGGACTCCACCCCTGGGCTCTTTCCGTGTTCATAGGCAGCAGTGGTACGGAGTTTAAAGAGACCAGAAGAGAAAAGCCTTTACGCTACGTTCAGGCGTAAACAAATGATGAGTCTCAAGGTGGAGTAGCTAAGATCTGAGTAAAGCCTCAGTAAAGAGTATTTGAGTGTGGAGGCCACCTGAGGGGCAGTTTACAACAAGGGCAAGGAGGGGGAGTTTTTTGGAACGCTTCATAAGTTCAGCCTTAAAGGGGCCGGGCAGCATGACTTAAGGGGTAGAAAAAGTCTCCAAATGTAATTGCCTGTTTGTAATTTACCAAACTACCGAAAAATGCACTCTGCCCTAGGTCTTTAATGTAAATGGGCTGCAGAGAGAGGGGAGAACCCTTTACATGACAGGATAGGGTCAGTAGGACAAGCAGTAAGGAATAATCCACTTGCTTCCATGTATTGTCATAAAGACAGGGAGGGTTGTTCCTTCACGTGAGAAAGGAATTTAAAACACTTTGCAGAGTCATGATGTTCATGTTCGTAGACGGACTTTGAGGTAGGGATGGGAGCAGCAGCAAGGCTGGGGTGGAAACATGGGTAGAGAACGTGGGGGCACAGCTTAAGGGGGTGTCTTTCTATCAATAGGGGCACAAGGAGGATTTACCTGACATTCAGTGCATAGAGCTGGGTTGCCATGGAGAGCACAAAAGGTTTGAATATAAGGGATCTCAACATACTTGCTTTTGTTTACGAAACTATTCTAACTGTGGGATGGTATAATTAATACTTTTTCTGAAGGGCATTCTTCCCTGTCCTGAATGCTCGAGGACCTGTACAGTTCCGGTGTCGTGTGGTTGACGGGGCATTGTAGACTGGCAGAAGGGAGATGGAAACCTCTCTCTGCTGTCCCGTGCTCTGAACTGGGAGAAGAGGGCGAGGGAGGAGCATCCTCCATCTCCATTCCCTAATTGGCCTTTCCATTACGCTGGTCGGGAGCGCATGGGTGACATACGTCCTGTCTGCACGCCCACATCGACCTCAGTACCCCCCACCACAATCCATGGGGAAAAGAGGAAGAACCAAAGAAAGCAGCTGAGGGAAGCCCGTGTGCAAATGCTTGTTCCCAGCTGACTTTCAACCCTGACGCGTGAGCCCATGAGCGAACAGCAGTGCCAACTACCGAGGGCTGCTGAGGGGCTGTTGGGGTTCTCCTGTGATATATTGATGATTAGGTGTTCCCATCCATTGCCCCATCTGTTCTAAGGAAAGAGGAATTTGAAGGTTAGGTTCCACCCATTGATTTCGGATACCTGAAGAGGGGAGAAAACAGGGAAAGGAAGGGCTACGGAATTCCTTCAGATTTCAGTGTGTCTCCTATTTTGAAGAAACTAAAGTTTGGTCTGTGGAAGTTCTTAACCAGTAAAAAAACTGTAAGTAGAATTGAAAACCTGTGGTTAGGGACCAGCAGTTAGCGTAATGGCTATGTCGTTGGACTCCCACGTAGTCGACCGTAGTTCGAGCCCCGGACCTGGTGGCTTAAACTCATGCCGGGCGTGTGTGTGTGTGTGCGTGCGTGCCCAAAATCTCAAGAGGAGAACGGAGGAGAAGGGATTGCGGCGTGGCCATCCCCCCTGGGGGGTGATTTCTTGCTTTCTATCTCTCTGTCTGTCTCTGTCTATCTGGCGAGCACACGCACCCTATAGCAAAAACCTCTCCAAAAAAAAAACAAAATTAAAAAAAAAAAAGAAAGAAGACCTGTGGTTAAAGGGCTGTCTTTTTTTTTTTTTTTTTTTTTTTTTTTTTTTTTTTTTTTTTTTTTTTTTTTTTTTGAGAGGTTTTTGCTATAGGCCACATGCACTAGCCAGAAAATGAGAAATCACCCTGCAAGGGGGATGACTACGCTGCATTCCCTTCTCCATTCTCCTCTCGGGATCTTGGGCACGCACACGCATGCACCTGGCGTGAGTTTAAACCACCAGGTCCAGGACTCGAACTGCAGTCGACTACATGGGAGTCCAGCAATGTAGCCATTATGCCACCTTCTAGTCCCAGCGTTGTCTTTTTTTTTTTTTTTTTTTTTGAGAGGTTTTTGCTATAGGGTGCATGCGCTCACCAGAGAGACAGAGACAGAAAGTGAGAAATCACCCCCCAGGGGGGATGGCCACACCACAGTCCCTTCTCTCTCCTCTCGGGATCTTGGGCATGCATGCACACGCGCCCGGCATGATTTTAAGCTATCAGGTCCAGGACTCGTACTGTGGTCGGCTACATGGGAGTCCAGCAACATAGTCATTACACTAAGTGCTGGTCCCCAGCGTTATCATTTTTCTAAGAGCTCAGCTGAAGAGTCCTGGTTGGTCAGTATGAGGGGGATGGAGGAGGGTTGTTCAGCAGGGATTTCAGAGGGCTTACAGAAAGAGGAACTCTTCGTTTTGTTTAGAAGAAGGAAGACTAGGCTTTAGGGCAAGAGAGACAGCTGTGTTGGGTGGTTGCAGAGAACTTTTAAGTCTTAGAGCCTCCTAGAGATGAGAGAGAGGAACAGAGGAAAAGTGAGAAGTCACCCCCTAATCCTTTCTCCATTCTTCTGGGATTTGGGGCATTCACTCACTCGCTCGACGTGACTTTCAAGCCATAGGGTCTGGGACTCGAACTTCATCAGTCCAGTGTCTTAACCACCACACTGCCTGCTAACCTCCAGTCAGTTTTTATCCAACTGTACAGGCAGTAGTAGACTGGTATTGTAGACTTTGGAAAGACACAGTTTTAATAAACCTTTTTTTCTTCCCTGAAGACCATTCTTGGGGGTCTGCAGAGATGGTGAAAGGAGGAGCTACAGACCAAAGCTTGAAAGTGAAGGATGGAGCCTTGAAATGAGTAAGAAAGGGTGCGGGCAAACCGGGGTGATGGTCAGAAATAAGGAAGCAGAGATGGCATTGACTCATTTCACACATCTGCCTCCCACTTTGTTCTGAAGTTAAGTTTATGAATACATGTTGACACAGAAGTCCACATAGACTGACAAGTCTCCCCAGAGTTGTAACTGCCAATTCTTTTCATGATAAAAATGAGAGAGCCTGTGTAGAGTGTGTAGGTGGGGCCACTAGGTGTCACTGTTTGAAACTCACATGAATGCCTCTACAGGAATGAAAGGGAGACCTGGAAAAGGGTTTTAGTCTACTGGTGTTTGGGAATGTTTGTTACCAGGTGAGCCAAGGATGATTTCAAGTTATCCCTGTCTGAAATTACCTCTTTTGTGAGGAGTTCTGACTTACTGAGGCTCATGTTTTAATATAAATGTTAAGAATAAATACATTAAGGTGGTTTCTCTTAGAATGAAGCTTGTTATCCTTCTTTCTTTTTTAGATTAGTGGAGTTGGCAGTGGACTTTGAAGAAAGTCATGTGAATCTCCATCATCCTAAGATGTAGAGTGTGAGGATCTTTACAATGAGATGTCTGTGAATGGTAAGATTTTTAGCTCTTTCATAGAATTATAAGTTAAGATCTCCTGTGTTGGTCTGTTAGATTTAGGGATGTGAGGGTCTTCCAAGGTTGGGGTTTGTGAGGGTGGCTGGTGCTGTGAACTGAAAAATTCAGACTAAGAGTAAGTGGGAAGAAATGGTTTATTCGCCTGCCAGGAGAGAAGGGGCAGATGCAGAGAGTTGCATCCACTGGCTATTGAATTTTACTGGCTTTTCAAGGGCAAGGGGGTTATGGTTGGGTATTAAGATAGCCCTGGGATAAAATTCCTTTTGGTCTTTTTCAACATCTGGGTTGTTATCTCTGTTTTATTCAACCACTTTGATCTTTCCTGTGTTTTGTTGGTGTTAGTTCTGGTGCCAGTTAATTAGGGCATTAAGGGACGAAGCAGTCTGCCTGAAGGCAAGAACTTAGAAAAATAAGGGTCAGCCATCTGCAGTAAGAAAAACAAGGAAGGGTTGCCAACTCAGGAGAAAGTGGAAGGGGTAAGAAGGAAATGCCTGAAGGACCTGGGTGGCACTGGATGTGCCCTTTCAAGATTGCCCAAAGGGAAGTAGTATGGACTTCCTGACTTGGTTTATTTCTTTTAGAGAGAGATTTTTGCTTTAGGGTGCATGTGCTTGCTGGAGAGACAGAAAGCAAGAAATCTTCCCCCGAGGAGTTGGCCACACGCTGCAATCCTTTCTCCATTCTCTCAGGATTTGGGGCACACACGTACGTGCACCAGCATGAGTTTTAAGCCACCGGGTCTGGGACTTGAACCGTGATTGGCTACTTTATGAGTCCAGTGACATAACGATTATGCCATCTGCTAGTCCCAAGACCAGTGGTTCTTAACCAGGGTGGAGGGGGCACCTGGCGAATGTTGCTAACTATTCTGTAATGTACAGGCAAGCCCTCGCTATCCCTGAGGAAGGATTTTTTTCACCCAGAATGTCAGTGGAACTGTGATGGAGAGAGCCCCAGAAACTGCGTGTTAGACTTTGCTAGAGATCCGAGCTGTAATTTCAACCTGTTACAGACAACTGCAACAGCCTTGTTCCAAAACAGGGTTTGTGATTTCTAGATGTCATGAAAGAGCAGCCACTTGTCAAAGTATTAGATGTTCCTGGGCTCCATTGTTAGCCACAGATGAGAGTGGCTGTGGAGTGGGGCCCAGGAAACGTGTGGCCAGCCCAAGGACGAGCGTGTAGGGATAATTAGATGATCGGATCTACTTGTAGCTCAAGGGTTTTATTACAGCAAGATTATAGTGCTGGCTATTTTTACATAGCTGTTTGGACCGTTCTCTAAAAGTCCATTATGAAAAACTGAAAGCCATGTGCGTGCTGTGCAGGGTAGTTTTCACATGCAGGTGAGTAAGGAGAAAACCCTGTGGTGATGTTTTCTCCTGGCACCTACACTGTTTGTACAGGTGGCCTTCAGTAGCTAGCTGAAGGGGAAGTGATCTGTATCGGCTCGGCCATCTTACTGACATTCTCAAAAGACACCAGGATGTACAGCCCATACTCTGCCATCAGACACTATGCCGACACCAACCCTCTCGTTAGGGGCATAAACGGCCAGTGTGCCAGGTCTGGAGGTCTAGACACCAGATACAGTTTTTTGCTCTTGAGGGAAACTATTTTAGTAAAGTAAGCAAGATGGACTGAGAGTTCTCCTAAGGGAAGTACAGGCCATTTTGATAGGAAATAATTGTCTGCGTTAGCTGTGGCCGGTGGTACCTTGGGTTAGCAGACTGGTGGGAGCTGAGTTCGTGATGATGTCAAGTTATCCCTGTCTGAAGGCAGAGAAAGGCCTTTCTGTGTGGAATGTGGATCTCTGAAACTCAGTCTCCCAAGTTAGCTTTGACTGCTTGAGAACCCAGTATGTATCTTCGTGATTGAATTCTCTCTTTTTCTGATTTCTCCTTGCCAGGTGCAGTCTCTCATCCTCAGATTCTGAGGCTCAAAAAGGATCCTCCAGTAGACACTGGTGGCTGCCCTGGACTTGGGCCCAGCGTAGAATGCCTCTCGTGCATGTAAGCAAGAGGATCTTCCAAACGGGAAGGGTGGTGTGTGCTTTCTGCTTCACCTCCCCTGGCCTTACGGCTGCCTGTATCAGGTGTCAGGGAGACTTTCATAGTTTGTTTTTTTTACTGTGTCTGTAGTGCGCGTGGACCTACGACAGGGATTCTTGTCTGCAAGCTTTGTGCTTAGATCTTTTGTGTCCTTAGCAAGTCCTACAAGCCTATGATGGCTAGTTATCCCTGTCTGAAAATCAGCTGAGGGAAAACAATCTGTTCTGAGGCTTGAGGGCTTGGCACATGCTCTTAGAGGAACTCTGTGCTTTGTGTGGGATCACACTGAATGGACTCCACAGGGAATCTGTGTGCCCTGGGGAGAACCCCAGTCTAGCACATCCTCTGTCTGAAACGTGAGGAGCACAGGTGTGGTCACCCAGTTAATGCTCTAGTCAATTGGTTGAAGGCTCGGAGGCTGTATGAGGTGGTAGAAATGGGCAAGTAGTAGGATTTGGTTTATGCTTTCACTGTGGAATAAAAGGGTGCTTGTCACATAGTTGAAGAAAACGGATGTGTTCTTTGAAACTGAGACGAGGATGCAGAACATACGCCAGCAGCTGTGAGGATGCTAAAGACCTCTAACTTGTCCTCCGTACCCCTCCTGTTCAGTGTCTGGACGTCAGGAAGAGATGGATGCCATGGCACTGGTAGAGCTGTTTGGCTTCCTGGCAGCACAAGGAAGCTGTCCCCAGTTTGGCTTAGATCCTGCCTGAATGGCATGGCCTGCATGTCTGCCTTTGTTCCCACTAAATGCCAGGCTTGCTGTGGGCACAGATTGCCTTTCTTTTCAGTTGAAATTGAGGCGTGTGCAGGCTCATTCTATTTCAGGTCACATTTTTGCTCTGTCACCAAGGAAGCTGTATTTGGGGTAAGATTTAATGAGCCTGAAAACTGGCCCCAGCAGCTTACAGCCTGCAAGTTAAATAAGTGGACAAGAGGTTAGCAAGTTGGGGAGGTCTGCTTCCTTGGTCTGCTTCAGGAAGCCTAGAGATTTGGCTTGGAAAAGCTTGTTTACGTCCAGAGAGTTGACCGTAATACCCCTAATGCTTCATGGGAGCTGTTCCTGGCCACTTCAAAGAAACTGCTGCTTCCTAGAGCAGTCTCCTCGTCTCCTCAAAACAAGTCCCCCTGGAGCCCTGCTAGCCTGCACTGGGAGTGTCGATAGTGTCCCCCTGTGCTTCCCAGCCCCCACACGTGCCTGATGGAGAACCGAGAACTGAACCCCTGGGTGAGCCCTCCCAGGCCCTTCGCCTTTCCCCTCGTTAGCAGTTGTTGCCAGTTGTAACCTTGCTTTCGGTTTCTAGTCTCCTTAGTTGGCTCCTACCTCAGATGACTCTCCTTTGGTTTTACAGGTGCCTCCCGGAGGTGCCACGGGATTGCAGCGCAGCCCAGCTGATTGCTGGTGCCCTCTCCAGAAGAATCAGCTAACAGTTCTTGGGCCTTCATCTTCAAACATAGCCAGGGAGTTCAAGTGACTGAGATTCTCCCAGGAATCCTCTGACAGTAAAATTAGAACTCTAGTTGTAGGTGACTAGGTGTATAGGCTTGAGTACTGGCAGGTCTGCAGTGCTTGGGCGTTAAAAGTATTGGGTTGTCGGAAAAGTCATTTTTGCAACAGATGGCGCTAGGTCATTTTTAGAACTAGAATGATTTAGTTTAGCATCTAGCATCTATGCTATTGCTATAGCATTTGACAGCCAAATTCTAAAAAATTTGAGTAATTTGGTTGAGTTTTGGAGATTTTACGAGTTGAAGATGGAAGACCGAGCTCTGCATTTTCGCCATATTTTACTGTTTTACTTCCGTAAAGGGAAGAGTGCACATCAAGCCTGTGAAAAGTTGCGTAGAGTTTATGGTGACAGTGCTCTGCATGAACGACAGTGCCAAGGATGGTTCACGAAATTCCGGGCTGGAGATTTTGATCTCAACGATACTCCTCGGTCAGGGAGGCCCGCCAAGGTTGATGACGACAAAATAAAGGCGTTGATTGAGTCAAACCCACGTTACACGACACGAGAGATTGCAGAAACGTTGAATATCCATCATTCAAGTGTTCACGACCACCTGAAGAAGCTGGGATATGTAAAGAAGCTCGATATTTGGGTTCCTCATGAACTCAAAGAAGTTCATCTGACGGCACGTATAAACATCTGCGATATGCTCATTAAGCGTGAGGAAAACGATCCTTTTTTGAAGCGACTGATAATTGGTGATGAGAAGTGGATTGTTTACAACAGTGTAGTGCGCAAACGGTCTTGGTCCCAACGTGATGATTCACCTCAAACATCCGAAGTAGACATTCATAAGAGGAAGGTTATGCTGTCGGTGTGGTGGGATTTTAAAGGCGTTGTGTTTTTTGAGCTCCTACCAAGGAACCAAACAACCAATTCAACAGTGTACTGTCGGCAATTGGACAGTTTGAACGAATCTATCTTCCAGAAACGTCCAGAGCTCGTTAATCGAAAAGGGGTTGTGTTCCATCATAACAATGCAAGACCATACACAAATTTGATTACCCGTCAAAAATTATTGGAGCTTGGATGGGATGTGCTGCCGCACCCACCATACTCTCCTGACCTTGCGCCGTCAGACTTCCACTTGTTTCGTTCTCTTCAAAACTCCTTGCGTGGTATAACGTTCAATTCAGAGGAGGCTGTAAATCAGTACCTTGTTCGGTTTTTCGCTGATAAGGACAGGTCTTTCTATGAGCAAGGAATTATGAAGCTCACTGAAAGATGGCAAAAGGTTATCGAACAAAACGGGCAATATATCATTGACTGATTTTTGTTCATCATATAAATAAATGATCTTGGAAAAACAAAAAGTGGCGTCGTGACTTTTCCGACTGCCCACTAATTGACATGTCCGTGCACTGCTGGAGGAGACTGAGTGGAATTATGTTTAGCTTGGAAAACATTTATTGTAGATTTCATTGGAAGTCAGTGTGTTTTGGGTCTAAAATTTGAAGCACAAATAAAGATTTTTAAAAAACAGTTGTGGGGGGACCAGCAGTTGGTGTAATGGCTATGTCAGTGGACTCCCATGTAGTCAACCAAGGTTCAAGTCCCGTACCCAGGACTTAACTTGGCTTAAACACACGCTAGGCGCAAGTGCGTGCGTGCCCAAGATCCCGAGAGGAGAACAGAGAAGGGATTGCAGCGTCCCATCCACCCTGGAGAATAATTTCTCGCTCTCTGTGTGGCAAGCACACACACCCTATAACAAAAACCTCCCAAAAAAAAAAAAAAAAAATTGTGGGACTGGCAGGTGGTGTTAAGGTGTTGGACTCCCTCATGGCTACTGGTTTGAGTCCTGGACCCGGCATCTTACTTTCTCACTCTCCTTGTCTTCCTCTCTCTGTCTCTAGTCAAACTGAAGAAGAAGACAATTTTTAAAATAGTAAACAAGAACAAAAAAGAAATAGCTGTGACTGGGCCAGGTGTGGTGGTTAAGGTGCTGGACTCCCATATGGATGAATGCAGTTCAAATCCTGGACCTGGTGGCTTGCTTTCTCACTTAACCATTGTCTTTAGTCAAATTTAATAAATAAATAAATAAATAAGATTTCATTATTAAAAACAAAAACCCAGTTGTGACTTTATTTTTTTTTTTTTAAGGTTTTTGCCATAGAGCATGTGCGTTTGCCATAGAGAGACAGACAGGGAAAGTAAGAAATAACCCTTGGAGGGATGGCCACGTGACAATCCTTTCTCTATTCCAGGATTTTGGTTTGCACATCAGCATGATTTTCAAGCCACCAGGGCCATGACTTGAACCTGCTGCTCCCGACTTTTTAATGAATGTGTGTTTTGTTTTGCTAGAAGGCAAAGAGATAGAGTGAATGTGGCCCATGGAGGTGGCCATGTGGCAGTTGATGCCCTAGGGGTATTGGGCACATTTGCACATGTACCCATCAAGTTTTTTAAGCTGCTGGGTCCAGAACTCAAACTGGTCAGCTGTTTGGGGACCAGTTGCCTTTGTGCCATCACCTGACCCAGATGACTTCATAAAGGCTTCTGTGGTATTTCTAGGTTTGATGGGAATGGGGAAAGTTAAGTGCCATGTATTGTGGGTCACCAGGCTGTCAGGTTTCTTCAGTAAAAGGTCACGCAATGTAAGACATGAGACTGTCAGTATGTTTTGTGTCACATTTGACGGCATTTTTTCCAGCCCAAGCGTTCTGTCACATCCTGCCATGCTTGAGGCAGAGGGACTGTGGCGTTACAAGTTAGCTGAAGGGATCACTAACCCTCTAGTCCCTGCTTTCCAGGCAGCAGGAAGCTCTGCTTTCCAACATAGTGGCTCTAGTTGAAGTCCACATGACCATTTATTATTTTCTAAAGAATTATTTCACTTATTTTCATTGTTTAATTTGACCAGAGACAGAGAAGGGGAAAGTAGGAAGGCAAGCCTCCAGGTGTGAGACTCAAACCGTGGTTGGCCATGTGGGAGTCTAGCACCTTAACCACCATACATACCATCTGCTTGCCCAATGTCTCTGAATTTTTTTAAAGAGGTTTCTTGCTATAGCGTGAGTGCGCTTGCTGGAGACACACAAACAGTGAGAAATCACCCCCCTGGGGGGATGGCTACACCACAATCCCTTCTCCAGTCTCCCCTTGGGATTTGCGGCATGCATGCACATGTGCCTGGTGTGAATTTTAAGCTGCTGAGTCCAGGACCACAAACCACGGTCAACTTCTTGGGAGTCCAGCGACAACCATTATGCCATCTGCTTTTTGTCCCTGTTTTTTTTTTTTTTTTTTTTTTTTTTTTTTTTTTTTTAATGAGAGCTTTTGTTATAGAGTATGTGCGCTTACCAGAGCGACAGAGAAACAAAGTGAGAAATCACCTCCCTGCAGGGAAGGCTATGCTGCTATCCATTCTCTTGAGATCTTGGGCATGCATGCACATGTGCCTGGTGTGAGTTATAAGTCCCTGGGTCCAGGACTCAAGCCCTGGTTGACTATGTAGGAATCCAGCAATACAACCATTATACCATCTGCCTGTCCCAGATGTCTCTGAATTTTGAAAGAGTATTGTTTTCCAGTGACTAAGTTCATCCTCAGCTCTTTTGGTAAATGTGCTGATAGAACCAGCTTCCCAAACCACAGATCCGGAGATTAGCTCCCGGGCCTCACTGAGTCCACCCATAAGGATTGATGCTGCCTTGGGAGGTCTCTTGCCAGCTGTCACTGAAAGTTTGCCCCACCTCACGCAGAGTAGCACATCAAGCTGTCCAAAGCCACTAGACATTAAGACAGTAAATACCAAGACTTGGCCAAGAGCTATGTGGTAACCTGGATGAGACATCCTCAAAAACCACTTCTAATAACAGCCCTTAAAATCAGGGGCTGGCAGCTGGTGTTGTGATTAAGGTAGCTGGACTCCCACATGGGTGACTGCGGTTCAAGTCCTGGACCTGGCAGCTGGCTCTCTCACTTTCCTTCTTTCTCTCTCTGGTCAACTTCAAAAAAAGTAAAAATTCTGACAATAAGATTAAATAATTTTTTTAAAAGCCCATAAAATGTAACTGCCTCTGAGCTAGTTAAGCTGACATTTGATGAAGCCATGATGAAGATGAGAGTTCATTACCCAGGAATGTCTTCTTGGTGACACTATGGTATGTAGTCACAGGTGTGTCTAGTGGAGTTTCTGTCTGGCAGGCGCAGCTGTACAGTCGACCTCACATACCAGTGCCCTCCCATTGGGACCCTGCACTCTCCAAGCTTACCACCCTGCACTGTATATGTGTTCTCTGCTCCCAACACACAAAAGGGACAAAGTGGTCCATCATTAATGCAATTAGCTAGTCTCAAATTACATCCTGCCTCATGTTCTCCCACTTTATTGAGAGGCTAAAGTCAGTCTATTGTGTTCTGACAGTCTTACAGGTATCCTTGAGTTGCTTTGGCATTTGTGTAGGTCTTGCCATGCTAGTGGGAGGGCTGGGCTGGGGAGTGCTTTTGCCTTTGCTGGTGTTTCATCTTGAGTCACTCCCGAGGGTTCCTGAACTCCACACCAGCTGCTGGCTTTGCGGTGCTTCGCGCTGAGGTATGTCGGCCCCTTGCTGGCCAGGGGCACGTTTCACCTTGGGAGTGTCTGCTTCCATTTTAAAACAAACCCAGGAAAGCAGTTCGTTTTCCCTTGTCCAAGGTTGGAATGTCTAAGACCCAGATGAATTTTTTGGATGAGGACAAACTACGGTGACCCTCCTTGAACAAGCTGTGGTGACAGTCACAAATCCACCTCAGAGCCCTCTTTCGAGAGGGAGGGACTGTGAAGCCCCTCCCAAAGGGTGGAAAATGGAAAATGTTCTGGCCACGTGAGACTCCAGCTCCGTAAGAAAAAAAGGGTCCAGTGCCTGGGGTCAGCGCTGGTACAGCCACAGGATGCCAGCCTGGTGCAGGTCTTTCCACAGGCTGGCTTCCAGGGACAGGTCGTGGTTTGCATAGAATATCAGTGGCTGCTTCTGTCGTTCGAAATAGTGGTCAGAGAATTTCTGGTAGTTGCTTGTGATGAATCCATAGGCGCTGACCTGGACAAGAGTAGTCACTAAGCATTTACTGAGCTCCTGCCAAGAGCTCTCGAGAGGGACATGACGTGAATATGGAAAGGGATACCCTGCCCCATGCCCACCTGGTGCCCACGTGAAGTTGCAAGTACAGTAGTAACAGCTCAGCTGGCACTGCCTGTCACATTTTCTCACCCAGGCCTTACAACGGCCTTGGGTCTTGTCCCCATTTAACAAAGGAACAGATAGGCTCAGAGATGTCCCTGCTCACACAACTGGTGACTGAGTTGGATTTTGAACTCTGGTGTGGCTCCAAAGCCATGATCTTAGTCAAGCTTAAGGGTGGGGCAAAGGTTTCTACCACCTGATCTTCAGCCTAATAGTGACTGCAGTTAAGAGACTTGCATTGAAGTAGGGAAAAATGGCCAGCCATGGCATGATGGTTAAGGCAGCTGAATCTCTCATGGTCGACTACGTGGATCAAGTCCTGGACCAAGCAGCTGGAAAAACACACCAGGCATATGTGCATGTGTGCCCAAAATCCCAAAAGGAGAGAGAGATGGAGAAGGCACTATGGCATGACCATCCCCCATGGGGATGCTGTTCTTGCTGTCTCTTGTCTCGCTGGTGAGCATGTGCCCCCCCCACAAGAAAGATGTTCCTACCCAGTTTGGTGGAGATTCCGCTTTTAGGGTTTCCTTTAGCACAGGTAAAGCTGCCTTGAGGAAGAGCACGCCAGAAGGAAGTACTGGTGGCCATGGGAGCCGAGGCAAGGCTGGCCCAGGACCGCCCCTTCATGGCTCCTGCACAGCACATGGGGGAGTGGGTTGGCAGGGGCACTCCTGCAGCTGGGGAACCCCTTTGCCATAGACTAAAGGCCACAGGCTTAGGTCGTGGGTGGCAGGCTTCATGAAGGGCTACGAAGGGTCACTCTGGGTTCTGTTCACACCTATGCTTGCTGCCATGGACTGCACAGAAGAGGACTCTTACCTGGTCACAGGTATGCAGAGCTGTCAGCAGCATGAGGGCCCCGGTACTAGGCATATATAGATCTCCGAAATTTGTGTTAATCAACTTCGATTTCAAAAACCTGAAAGCAAAAAGAGGCATTAGCACTTAAGACATTGAAGTCTCGCATTAGCATGGTGGTTTATCATTACAGCTGTCTGTCCTAACAGGCAAACCTCAAAAACTAGTGGCCTTTCTACCCTAACCACTTCCCTATTTGGGGGAAGAAATAAGTGAACCGATAGTCTTTGCTCAAAATAAGGCCCTGTAGGTAAAGGGGAGGGCGAGGAAGCAAGGTGACAGCCTTCCCCTTCTACCCTCTTCGGGTCTCCACCCCAGGCTCCCAGTAGCCACAAGGCCTAGGGCATAGATGGGCTGTTTGTTTCAGGGGAGACTCGGTTTGTTACTGCCCCACATCGTGACCAAGTTGGTGTCACGTCCGAGGGCAGCGAGCTCGGACCTGGACTGGGCGCACTGGCATGACGGTGTACATGCATGCAGAGCCCAGTGGGGGCCGCGGGGCAGTGACCACAGGCCCTGGCCTCTCTGAGCCTGTTCCTCTGCAGAATGGGGAGGGAGAGGCCCCAGACCCTCTTGTCGCCTGCTCCGCCTTCTCTGTCTCAGATGTGGCCTGTGTGGTGCCGTGGACATTCGGGGCCAGCGGTCCTTGGTTGCCAGTACCCCCACCTCGCCCCAACCCAGCATCGAGAATGACCGGTGGGAAGGAAGTGAGGTCCGGCCGCTGGTCCCCAGGCCGACGACGCTGCGTGCAATAGCCCCACTGTCAAGCTCCCCACACCCGGCCTGTGCCTCGCGGACACTGGCAAATCGCCTGACTGCCCTGTGCGTCTCCTGTTGACCCGACTGATGGACCACTTCATCAAGGCACCGGACAGGACAGCTGAGCTAGCGAGAGCCTGCAGCCGTGCCTGGAGTGCGCACTCCCGGGCGCCCCCTCCATACCTCTTTGTCAGGTAGCTGATGAAGTCTGGATGTAGTAGCTTGAATTTACTGGCAGAGGCTTCTGGTCCAAAATAGGTGTGAGGCCTAGGACCCATGATAGAAGTGGACAGAGCGGCCAGAGCTGTCGTATGGCAGATGGGACATGGAGGGCAGGGGGAGGCTGCCTGGGCTGGGGCGCCGGTGGTACAGGGAGCGGTAGGGGCGGGGCTGGGAGTAGTAGCGGGAGAAGGGGGTGTAGAAGGTGGCCGGCAGCACAGTGGGCACCACGTGCGGCTTCCCGCCCACGAGGACCTCGGTGGGTGGGGAGTAGGAGAGCGAGGACGGGGGTGTGAACAGGGCAGGGGGGGTTGGGAAGGAGCAGGTCACCTGGGGGTGGTGGGGGGGCGGGGGCAGGAGGGGGAAGTAGAGCGAGTCGGGAGGGGGCTGGGGCTTTGGGGGCGGGCAGGGGAAGGAACAGGGAAAGCACTTGTTTTGGGGGAGGGGTGCTGTAGGGGGCTGGAAAAAGGGGGGCTCCTTCATGAAGCGGGGCACGTAGGGGGTGATGTAGGACGGGATGCTCCGGATAGGGCCGATGTAGGAGGCCGAGGTGGCCGGGCTGTGCGAGGGGGACCTGGCCAGGGGTGCAGAGGGTGTGAGGGAAGGGTTTCGAGAAAGGGATTTTAAACCAGATTGGGAGGGAGATTTGGAGGGGGGTGGAGTAGGGTTTTGGGAAGGGCCTCGGGACGCATGTTGGACGTGGGGACTGGGGGTCAGGGAGGAGGCCCGGGAAGAGGGCTGAGAGGCATTGGGGGTGACAGGGTGAGAGGGCTGGCGGGAAGAAGACCCCCGGGTGGGGGAGGGGGAAGGAGCTGAGCCTCCGGAGCCGGAGTAGGGCTGCTGGTTAGAAGAGATGTCGACATTGTTGGACCGGGACTGGGAGGGGGACTGGGTAGGGGACGGACTAGGGGTGTGGGAGGGGGAGCTCATTGGTGTTGGGGAGGCTTGTCCACCCGATGTCCTGAGGCGACCCCAGAGCCCGGCCCTGCCCGGGTCACAAAGCCAGGGCAGCGATTGTTGGGTAATCATGGGGGTGGGGGCACTGGGCGGGGTTGGCCTCAGGCTGGCCATCCAGCTGCCCCTCGGGGACTGCACCAGGTGTCCCGGTGCACCGAGCCCGGAGGGCTGGTCACCTCACCCAGGAGTGGCATAGCTTTCTAAGGCCTGACCTCAGGGACAAGACACGGTCTCAGAGCTGCCAGGGGAAGGCTCACAGGGCCAGGGCATGGCTCCACAGCGCTGGACCGGGGCCACTGCACAGGAAGGTGGGAGCCAGCCCCAAGACAAAGTGCCCTTTATGCCGCCTCTCAGGACATGGGGCCCCAAAGGCCTGCTCTCCCGTTTCATGGGCATGGCCTTGGGAAGTTGCCAGGATGCCAGCACCCCCTCTCAGTTTCCAGAACAATGTGCTCAACTGGACAGCCGACCCGGGGGAGAGCCCTCGTGCTGCTGCCGCCCGCCGGCCTCGAGCAGCAGGTGCCCGGGTTGGTCGTGGAGGTGCAGCCTGAGCCAGGAGCCAGGCCTCCCTCCACCCCAATTGCCCCTGGGCCTCCGCTATCACGAGGGTTGCCGAGGAGGCGGGCTCACCTGGGTGCTCCTGGGTGGAGGAAAGTGCGCACAGTTCCTCAACACGGAGTGCCACTGGGAGTCGGGAGCTCTCGGGTGCTGGGGGGTTCTCGCCTCCCTCCACCCACAAGCCCCGTAGTGGGTCCTGCGAGCCAGGAGAGCTGCTCACCTGTCCCCTGTATCGGGGCCCTCAGGGACAGGCACACCCAGGATGGCAGATCTCAGCATCAAGTAGTCGCGGAGGTCTGAGGGGATGAAGATGTAGCGCAGGTCCTGCGGGCGACAGAGACCCTGAGCCCCGCCGGGAGCACAGGAGCGGGGCCACAGCCGGCTCCTGCTGAGCGGAAGCCTCCGTCCTCCCTCCAGCCTCCCCCAGCTGGCCGCGGTGCTCCCTGCTCTGCCCTCAGCCCCTCAGGTGCTGCGGGGCTTTCGTGTGTCCCTTCCATACTCCTTTCCAGACGTGAGACCTAATTGCCTTCCCCTTCAATAAGGGCTGGGCTTAGTGACAAATGCAAATGGAAAGGCTCAAGTGGGTTTGGAGACCAGGTCACCGGAGCCGCTGCTGCCTCTGTGTTCCCCCTTGGTCACCGGCTCTGGGTGATGCTAACTGCCATGGTGTGGACACTCAAATGGCCGGTGGAGGGGCCCATGTGGCAAGGATCTGGGAGCACCTCACTTCACGCCAGCCCCTTCAGATGACTGCAGCCCAACACCTGAAAGACCCTGAGCCCAAACCACGCCACTACGCTGCTCCCAAACTCCTGACGCATTGACACTGTAAGATGGTCAATGTTCGCGTGAAGCCAGCAAGTTTTGGGGTCATTTGTTACACAGCAACGGATAGTTCCTGCAGGGACTGTGGGTACACCAGAGGAAGCTGCTCTATTTTGTTCTCTTACGAGGCTCTACTGCAGGGACTCAGTGCATAGACACTGTGGCTGGGACACTCGTGGGTTCCCTGATCAGAGGAGGAAGCTTCTAGAAGCCCAATCGAGTCTCTTCTAGCACCACAAAGCCCTTTTCCTGGGATATCCTAGCCCTGCATGGAGCACCCAGAGCCCTCGAGGAAGGGTGCATGAAGTTTGGCCACTGTGGTTGGAAGAAGCTGGAGGCTAGCAGGCAGGCCCCAGTGTTGGCCCCAGTGCTGGCCCCAGTGCGGGCCCCGCTCCCTAGCCGTGACCCAGGGTATGTTTCTCAGGCTTTTTTTCTTTTTTTTGGAGAGGTTTTCGCTATAGGGTGCGTGCGCTCGCCAGAAAGATAGAGACAGAGAGACAGAAAGCGAGAAATCACCCCCCAGGGGGGATGGTCACGCCGCAATCCCTTCTCCTCCATTCTCCTCTCGGGATCTTGGGCACGCACGCACACATGCCTGGTGTGAGTTTAAGCCACCGGGTCCAGGACTTGAACCGCGGTCTACTACATGGGAGTCCAGTGACATAGCCATTACACTAACTGCTGGTCCCTGTTTCTCAGGCTTTTTGAACCTCAGTTTTTCACACAGGGCTGTGGTGAGAATTCAAAAGGTCATTCATGGGGCCAGCAGGTGGCGTGGTGGTTGAGGCACTGAACTCCCACGCAGCCCTCAGTGGTTCCAGTCTGGGACCTTGCCCGTCCTCACTTTTCCTGTCTCTCTCTCCCTGGTGAGCGCATGTACCCTATAGCAAATTAAAAAATAATAAAATAATTCTTGGAAAGAAAATAAAAAGCCGTGCATGTTCTTGGGCAGGCAGTAAGGGAGATGACGGGCCCTGGGCGGGGCTTCCCAGAGCCTCTCGGCATCTCAGCTTTGCCATCCGGAAATAGGTATGATGCGGTCTCACGCAGGAATGCGGGGACAGCGGCCACTCAGCAGGTACCCGTCCCCTGACGGAGCCCCAACGGGCTGACCTCCCCAGAGAATGTGGGCTCCGGGGTGGACGGCCTGGGTTTGCATCCTGGCCCCACGGCGGAGCTGACCTGCTGAATGAAAGTCTTCTGGCCAGTTCAGCGGGGTCGGCACGGTGTCTGTAAAATGCTGGGCATGGCACGAGCACTCGGCGAGTGTCCGCCGTTTGGGTCCCATGCCCAGGCAAGTCCTGTGCTGCTTGAAACAATGGAGAGTCCCTGACCGGGGCCTCCTCACCTCAATGGCTCCATCTTGCGCAGCCAAGAGCTCGGCACAACCCTTCCGTCATGGGCCAGGGTTCGAGAGCCCTGGGCCCGCCCCACTGAAGGAGCTCTGGGAACAATGGGCCAGCTGTCTGCCCCGTGGTGTGCCCATCGCAGCCTCACCTGTCCTTGCGGCACAGAGCTGAAGCCCAGGTCCCGGTAGGAGATGAGGGAGTTCTTCATGGTGTTCACGGTGAAGCCGTAGAAGGAAGTCTTGGTGCCCACATCACGCTCGAAGCCTTTGATCACAGCACCGTTGAGCCTGGTTCAGACGGAGACCCACTGGTGTCTCTGGGTACTCCATGTGTGCCTTGCCTGTCCCCAGGCCTCTGGAAGACCACTCTGCCCACGGTGGCGCCTCTGCCCGCGGGCCAGCCCAGCCCTCAGGCCTCAGGGAGGCCGTGTAAATGGCGGCCCCTCCCTCCCGGGCACCTTTCTCTGCCCTCGCGGCTGTGTGCTCGTGCCCCGTGGGTGCCCGCGTGCCCATCAACCACTGCACTGCCATGGCGGTGCTGCCTCAGCCCACTGCCCAGGGAAGTCCCCGAGGTGGGCGGGGACAGCTCTGGGCCCGGCTCTTCTCCCCCTCGTACCTGAACACGTAGTCATGGCTGTCGATGTTCAGGCCCTGGCGGGACCCGTTGAGGATGCCCCCGTTGCCCACCACGGCACACCGAATGCAGGTGTGGGGGCGCTCCCTAGAACTGGCAAACAGCCCGGCGCTCTCGGAGTCGTTCAGGAGGCTCAGGGTGGAGGTGATCACTGTGGGTGCAAGAAGGGGAGCCCTGAGGAGCACCGGGGGCAGCAGCACGGGGCCTCCTCGAGGCTGGCTTTGGCTGCCCCTCCCGGAAGCCCTGGAGTAGAGGGGAGAATGCAGTCAGTGGGGAGAGAGCTGAAGATGTGGGGGCGAGGAGGGGGGGCGAGGAGGGGGGCCTCGGCCGGCCTTCAGTGGCGTTAAGAACTCCATTAACTAGCGCTCTCAAGAGTTGGCCATTCCAAAAGAATCTGAGGCATGCGAGCGTGGGTCGGGGTGCGGGCTCTGGGTGGTTCCAGTTCTGCAGCAGCAACGGGGAGTGGGGCTGGACCCTGCGGCCTGTCCTTGGCCACTGCTGGGCTAGACCTTGGCACCTTTTACACCAGGGAGACCCCAGGAAGTTGCTGGTGGGGGCAGCCCCGGCCCTCAACTGACCCATGGGAGCTCGACAGAGGGGAGGTGGTCGGGCGGGACTCACAGCAGGGGCCTGGCCTACGCCAGGGCACAGGTGGGTCAGAAGCCATGGGTTACCTTGGTGAGAGAGCCCCTGCCAGCCGTAGGGGGCTTTGCGCTGGCTCAGGCTGTCCCAGAGCTCTGGGGTGAAAAGGCCCCCCCAGAGCAACACTGGAGTGGAAAGGTCAAACAGTCTCCGGAAGCGGGGGTGCCGCTGAATGGCTGGGTAAAGTGGGCGGCAGGGCTGGCTCTGTGGGTGAGAAGAGAGGGCTGAACCCACAGACCACAGGAGAGTCAGCAGGAAAGTTGCCCTCCCCCTCCAGGCTGGATCGGCTGGTTCCGTGAGCTGAGCTGGCCTGTGGTCCAGCAGCCCGGTGGGATCAGGGAACTTTCTAGAACTAGCCTGCCCCACCCTTCCTCTCCTGGATGCCACGGCTCCATGGTCTGATGCTCTGGCCTCAGACTCCTTGGTCTCACGCTTGGGCAAACACGTCGGGGCGGTTCCCAGTGAAGCGTCCGAGCCACCTGCCCCGCCGCCCCATCAGTGGAGGAGCTGTAGCCCGGGCCTAGGTCCCGTCAGCCCGGATCCCATGAGGACGCTGGGCGTGCTCGCTTGAGATCCGCGTGGAAAGGCGGCAGGGAAGACCTACGACGGTCTTTCTTCCTGTGGGTGCCACACCGGGTTGAACGGTGTCCTCCTCCCGTTCATGTTCACCCCGATCATCAGAAGGTCACCTTAGTTAGAAACAGGGTCTTTGCAGATTAGCTGGTGAGATAAGGTCACACGGGAGTATCCTTGCAAGGAGGCCGTGTGGAGGCACCCAGAGAAGGCCACGAGGTCACAGAGGCCAAGACTGCAGTGATGCTGCTGCAAGTCAAGGAACAGCGGGAGCCGCCAGGGGCCGGGACCAGGCCGGGGTGGGCGGGGACCTGGCTTGGAGCCCTCAGAGGAGGATGCCTTGCCCGTAATGGGCCCCGACTTCTAGCCCCAGCCCCATTGGAGAATCAGTTCCTTCTGTTTTGAGCCACGTCTGTGGTTACTCACCCCAGCAACCAGAGGAAACAAAAGCCCCTCTGCACCCCGGCCTTAGGAGGGGAGCAAGGCCCTGAGCAGGCCTGTTCTGTATGGCTGCCCTGCCTCCGTGCCAGAACCTCCCAGAGCTGTGGTCTCGGTTCAGCTGCTGTCACTACCAGACAGAGCGCTTTATTAAGCGCAAAAGTCAAAGCAGGAAATAGCTGTGCAGTCACTTGTCCTATAACATGACATGTGAATGCCTACAAGCCACTGCATTGTGCTAACTGTGCAGTGAACAGCACAGGGCTTCTGGGAAGCGGGATGAGGGGCACTCAGAAACTTCGCCAGTGGTGCATGGAGCTAAAGATGGGAACCCGAGAGACAGAAATGCAGCTCTGTGCACGTCCCAGGACTGAGAGATACACAAACGCTACTAAAAACATTTTTTTTCTTTTAAGAGAGATTTTTTGCTATAGGGTGAGTGCGCTCGCCAGAGAGAAAGAGAGAGACAGAGAGACAGAAAGCGAGAAATCACCCCCCCAGGGGGATGGCCATGCGGCAATCCCTTCTCCTCCATTCTCTCAGGATCTTGGGCATGCACGCACATGTGCCCAGCATGAGTTTTAAGCCGCGAGGTCCGTGACTCAAACCGTGGTTGACTACATGGTAGTCCAGTGAGGTAAGCATTACTACATCTGCTCATTACTCCATCTGCTCATCGGCCCTCATTTTAGTTTTCAAAAGACTTGAGGTGGGGCCAGCAGGTGGCATGGTGATTAGGCACTGGACTCTCACATGGCCAATTGTAGTTCGAGTCCCAGACCTGGCAGCTTGAAAATCACTCCAGGCATATGTGTATGCATGCCCAAAATCCCAGGAGGAGAATGGAGGAGAAGGGATTGCAGAGTAGCCATTCCCCCCGGGGGGGTGATTTCTCACTTTCCCTCTCTCTATCTCTTTCTGTCTCCAGTGAAGGCACATGCTCTAAGGTAAAAACCTGAGGGGGAAAAAAAAGAAAAGACTTGAGGTTTGCATGTGGATTTTGGAAGGGTGGCAGCTTGTGAGTCACTAGGAAATGGTGGAAGGGAGTTGGCTGAAGTGGCTCAGGTCCAAGTGCCCATAACAAACACGGTGAGGCCGATGGGCATCGCAAGGTTGCCTACGTGGCTTGGTCTATGCCTGCCTAGAGCTCTCACTGACAAGTGAATCATAAGCAAACATGAAATTTGTGTGATGCTCAAGTAGTTTCCTAGTAGGTCAATCTATCGGGTTGTCGGAAAAGTCATAACATATTTTCTCTATGCAAACATGCATTGTGGAGGGCACTGCAACAACCACCCAATAATTGGAACAAATTCACATTTTTAAAATCTTATTATTATTTTGGAGAGGTTTTTGCTATCAGGCGTGTGTGCTCACTAGAAAGAGAGAGATATAAAGCAAGAAGTCATCCCCCCCCGCCCCCCCGGAGATGGCCACGCCACAATCCCTTCTCCATTCTCTTCTCCGGATCTTGGGAATGCACGCACACATGCCCGGCGTGAGCTTAAGCCGTTGGGTCCAGGACTTGAACTGTGGTCAACAACATGGGAGTCCAATGACGTAGCCGTTACACCATCTGCTGGTCCCTTTAATCTTATTTTTTTTTAAATATTCTTTTTTCTTGTTTAATTTTGCCAAAAGGCATGTGTGCTTGCCAGAGATAGACAGTGACAAATGGAGAGGGAGAAAGCACCCCCAGTGGGGCGTCGTCACGCCACAATCCATTTCTCCGTCTTGAGTATGCATATACATGTGCCTGGTGTGTTTTTCAGCAGCTGGGATTTGAACTGCTTTATTAGCCATGTGGATTCTGACTTCCTAACTATTAGGCTATGGGGCCAGCCCCAAATTCATGACTCAAAGCAAACATTATGGCAGATCTGACTGTAATAATTTCACTATTTAATTTATTGTTATATCATTTTGTTTTTTAAGAGAGATTTTTGCTATAAAGCACACATGCTCTCTGGAGAGACAGAGACAGAAGCGAGAAATCACCCCTGGGTGGACAGCCATGACACAATCCCTTTTCTCCATTTTCCTCTCAGGATTTTGGGCATGCATGCACACCCAGCATGAGTTTTAAACTGCCCAGTCCAGGACTTGAACTGCAGTCGACTATGTGGGAGTCCAGCAAAGTAACTGCTACGCCATCTGCTGGTCCCACACTATTTAATCTATCATAGGAGTAATAAATAGGGCCCTCTTTCCAAGGCCTTAGGAGGAACGTCTTCAGGTCTCCCTATCAGGAAAGGCTGCACTTCACTTGGGCAGCTGGCTTGCTTTATCTCACAGACATGGTGGCCAAGTTTCCTTCTCAGCTCTGGCCACCAGGAAGCTCAGGACCAGCTCTATGGCTCGTCCCTTCTGCCTTGGGGCATGCCAGCCGTGCACTTACCTGACTGTTTTCTTTTCCTACCTTTAGTTTGCCTTTACTCGTCTCATTTTTTTCTATTTTATGTTTTTGCTTATGTCTCGTTTACCCCGAAGCCAGCTGGAAGCCTTCGCTTTAAGCCAGGTAGGGATATGCGTCAGTCAGTTAGCAGCTCATGGGTCAAAGGACTTCGGGGAACTTAAAGGTGACCTGGTCCATTCACATGCATGAGGTCTCTCCCCCCACCCCCCAAGCCTTGCCTTGGTGTCTGCCGACACGTATCAGTGTCCTAGCCACTGAAAACGCTGAGCCCAAGTCAGTCCAGAACCGGCGTTCCGCGGCAGCAGAGCCGGGATGGGGAGGGAAGCGGGAGGTCTGTGTGGGACAAGGTTCAGAGCCAGGTCTGGGAGCACACCAAGGCTTAGATCCTGGGAGTACTGCCCGCTGCCCGCACAATCCTTAGCAAGGCCCCTCACTTCTCTGGGCCCCATTCTGTCACCTTCAAGAGCAACCCCCAGAGCTACGGCGACGCTTCCCTAGAGAAGGTACATAAAGGGGTCTGTGGCATGGGGGACACCCACAGCCACCGCTGGCTGTCACTGACAGCATGGAGCAGGGCCCCAAAAGTTCTCAAACCTTGGGACCAGCAGTTAGTGTAATGGCTGTGTCGCTGGACTGCCACGTAGTCGACCGCGGTTCGAGTCCCGGACCCGGTGGCTTAAACTCACGCCAGGCGCGTGTGCGTGTGTGCCCAAGATCCTGAGAGGAGAATGGAGGAGAAGGGATTGCGGTGTGGCCATCCCCCCATCACCCCCTGGGGGGTGATTTCTCGCTTTCTATCTCTCTGTCTCTCTCTGTCTGTCTGGCAAGCACATGCGCCCTATAGCAAAAATCTCCCCCCCCCCCCAAAAAAAAAGAAAAGAAAAAGAAAAATAAAGTTCTCAAACCTTTTGGGCAAACACAGAGTGTTTTCCCAGGACGTGGATTTTCTTCATGGGGAGCAGTTGAATGGGAGGAGTGGGGATCTTTAACACCCAGTCAAGATCTGGACTCCAAGACCTTTTCAGCTGGTGACATCCCTAGGGGACACATTCACTCATCCCCCTCTGCTACTGGAGCACAGGAAACTAGCGATCAGGTCCGAGAACCCCTGGCCCGACAGGCGCTCGGCTCTGGGCCTGGGGTGTCAAGAACACCCCAGCTATCGCGTGAGAATGCTCTTGGTTTCTTCCCTTTCCCCACTCCACGCTGAGAATACTCAGAACTGCCACGGGGTAGCCGGCCACTGTACCTTTTTTGTCCCGGAGTTTGATGCCTTGGGTTGAAAGAATGCTCGAGATGACGTGGCGTCCCTAGAGGAGAAGGCAGAAGTAGTGACTTAGCTGGACCCGGTCAGCAGGTTTAAACTGCCCCCTGGGAGTTTCCAGAGAGTCCAGTAGCTCCAGTGGCTGACAAAGTCCATCGGGTCCGTTTTCGTTGCTGTTTTATTTTTGCTCTAGGGAGCATGCGCGCTCCAGAGAAATACGAGAGAGGGAAGGTGAGAACTCATCCTTGGGGATGGCTACGCCACTGTCCTCGGGACGTGGGGCACGCTTGCACAGGCACTGCGCTGTCCAAGCTGCCGGGTCCGGGGCTGGGGCCATCGCTCGGCATGTGAGAGCCGCTCACTTCAGCCACACGCCACCCGGCTGGCCCACGAGTCCGTTCTTTTGATCCTTCTCCTTCTATGCTCTTTTCTCGCCCTTGTCTCGCTCTTTAGCACGCAAAATACTGCCACTTCATTATATTCTGCCCAGAAAGCAAGACATCCTCAGCAACTGGAACTGACAGGAATAGTGACCGTGGCTAAAATAAGAAAATAGAGGGCCAGCAGGTGGCATGGTGGTTTAGGTACTGGAGTCCCATATGGCTGACCACAGCTCGAGTCCTGGACCTGGTGGCTTGAAACTCACGCCAGGCTCATGTGCATGTGTGCCCAGATCCCAGGACGAGAATGAGAAGGGATTCTGGCATGGCCATTCCCCCCAGAGGGTGATTTCTCACCTCTCACCTCTCACCTCTCACCTCTCCTCTCCTCTTCTCTTCTCTTCTCTCTCTCTCTCTCTCTCTCTCTCTCTCTCTCTCCAGTGAGAGCATGTGCCCTATGGCAAAAAACTTTTAAAAAAGAAAATAAAAACTAGGAAGATCGCCATCCCTCTGGAATTATGACTGAGGGCTTCCCTGCCAAAGGCCCAGAGGTAGCCCCAGGTCTGTGATGAGTGGTACCCCCTTGCCTGCGGGCAGGCCATGCCCACCGCTCCTGTCGTGAGTCTGGTAAGGGCATGGCTTTGGAGCTGAATCCTGGCTCACATCCTGGTTCTGCCGATTGCCAGGCTGTTACTGAACTCCTTGGAAAAGTTCCCGTCTCTGCGTCTGTACAAGTACAATCAGGCCGAGCTCATCAATTGCTGGGAGTGCCAGCTGTCCTCACCTAAAGGAGGAACAGGGAGGACCTTCTAGGTCAGCCTCTATTCTTAGTGTCCCTTTGGGACACTAAGTGCCCTGTCCCCCAAGTCCCAGGCACGAGGTGGGTCCTACATCTGGGCAGAAGGAAAACAGGCAGGAAGAAATGGGGGTCCTTGCCCATTCAAAAGGGTGGCCAGGCACCCCGGCCCCTCCCTTCGCTGGACAGCCACAAGGGAGCCCGTGCAGACTGAGGATGGCCCTGTGCAAAAGAAACAATGGCTTCTTGTCACTTGCTTCTAGGTGCTGGGACAGTTGAGCCACTGGGAGCCTGTGACCCGTCCCCCTCAGGTTTCCCAGGTCTCCAGTAACACCCTGGAGGGACAGCCCAGAAAGAGCAGGAGTGATTCCTCCCACCCTTCCTCTCCCCGCCCACCCTCATAATCCTGCAGCCCCCTGTGAGCAAGGCATAACTACCCTGTTGGGGAGACTGGGCACCCTCATAATCCTGCAGCCCCCTGTGAGCAAGGCATAACTACCCTGTTGGGGAGACTGGGCGAGGGGCTCAGCCTGGGCCGCCCCAGGGGAGTTTGGGAAGCGCCACTGCCCAGGCTCCACCCGAGATTCTGATTGGATTGGCCTGGGAGGGGTGTGGGCGTCAATTACAACCCCCCCACCCCATCCCCATGAGATGCTTCTCATGTGGCCAGGCTCGAGAACCTGATGGACGAACGGCTGAACCGGGCAGGAGGTGATGGGCACACCCCTCCTGAGGTTGTAGCCAGGGTGTGGGCCCAAGATGGATTCTCGAAATGGCTAAGTTTTGAGATGGAGGCAGTGATGGCTCAGTGACTGACCTAGACATAAAACAAAGGCTTTGTCCAGGCCCCACCACATTCCAGGAAGATAAGATCATGGTTTTCTTGGCCCGAAGCTTCTAGACACAGAATCTCCTGACCTTGGTACCCACTCCAAAATCAGGAAAACAACTGGACCCATCCAGGTTGTGTCCCTCTTCACCAGGAGAAAAATGCATGCCCAAGTCCCACGGGAAACGAGTCTGGACAAATCCCTTCCCGGCCCAAATAAAAACCCCTTGCCAAGGTTCTTCCTTGGCAATCCATTTTCCGGGACCCCTCCCTTCTTGGGAGCTCTTTTTCCTTCCCTCTCTTTTAACAAACTCCCAGCTCTGCTCTACCTACTCTGTGTCTGCGACTAATTTTTCCTGAGCATGGGACAAAAACCCGTGTCTGGCTGCGAGTGTGGGCCGGATCAGCCCTGCATCCCGTGTTCCTGCGTCACTCCCCCTCGGCGCGTTGCTCCTCTGCTGGCCTGGGCAGGCCAGACACGGATCCAGCAGTCCGACCGGTCATGACTTCTCAGGAATCCGGGGCTGCCAGATACCTGCCTGGGGCTCCTGGAAAGGAATGAGGAAGGGGGCCAGCCAAGCCGTGCGGTTCTGAGAAGTTTCATCAGCCTAAGTGAGGCAGAAGCACCTCCATTTTGAATTCCTCTCTATACTGGAAACTTGCTTTCTCCTTTTGCCTAACATTCCTACTGTCTTTGCTAAATAATCCAGAACCCCCAAGCAATGTAATACTTGCCAAACTCCTTACCCTGAGCCATGAAGACCGTTAAAATTCCATCATGTTTGTGTAAGGGCTAGAAAGTCCCCAACCCTAAAGATGCCCCAGGCAACAGTGCTTAATTTTGCTTCTGTAGGAAAGCTTGAGCAAGGTCCTCCCTTCCCCGTGTCACTTCCCGCTCCTCAATAGCTACTGCTCCTGCCCCGTCAACCCTAATGTGGTTTTTGCCTTTCTAAGCCCCCTTCTCCCTACACTTGGGGCCGCAGGGTCTTTGAGAGCCATAAGCCCTCCTGCAGTCACCGGCCTCTTAGTAAAGAACTATAATGTGGCTATGTCTGGGTGTCCTTTGTCTCTCGTTGACTAAGACATGAGGAGGAGTAAGGACAATGCGGTTCATTCAGCCCTGAAACTAAACTTACTCAAGTTAGATAATAATTTTAATAATTTTTGGCACTAAAAATCTCTCCCCCCGACCCAGTTTGCTAATAGGGCTTGCACATTTCCTAGAGAATGCTGGGGCGGGGGGGGGGATGGCCACACCACAATCCCTTCTCCATTCTCCCACCAGGATTTTGGGCATGTGCAAGGTGTGTATTTCAAGCCACCAGGTCTGGAACTTGAACTGTGTGATTAGTCATGTGGGACCACCTACCTCAACCACTATGCCACAGGCTGGCCCTAAAAATGTCCTTTTTATCTTGTTTCTGTTTATTTATTTATTTTGAGAGGTTTTACTATAGGGCATGTGCGCTCGCCAGAAAGACAGAGACAGAGAGACAGAAAGCGAGAAATCACCCCCTGGGGGGATGGTCACGCCACAATGCCTTCTCCTCCATTCTCCTCTCGGGGTCTTGGGCACGCGGGCACACGCACCCGGTGTGAATTTAAGCCACCGGGTCTGGGACTCGAACTGCGGTCAGCTATGTGGGAGTTCAGCGACATAGCCATTACGCTAACTGCTGGTCCCCCAAAATGTCCTTTTTAAACAAAATAATGTTGACAGTAGATGGTAACTGTAACCCAGGTTGATCCTCACACCCTCCTCTATTAAAAAAAAAGAAGGTTTTTTTTTTTGGGGGGGAGAGCTGGCAGGTGGCACGCTGGTTAAGATACTGACTCCCACATGGTCAACTGTGGTTCGAGTCCCAGACCTGGCATCTTACTTTTCACTTTCCCTCTCTCTCTACTCAAATTAAAAAATAATAAATAAAATTAAAGAAATAATTTTTTTTAAAGGTGGTTTTGTTTGTTTACAGGTCTAGAAATCCACTTCCGGGAACACTCACCCAGGTCCTTCTATGAGTAAAACCAGCCTCTCCTTGGGCTTCATTGACCCGGCCCCAGCTGTTCTCCTGGACCTGCCATTGTAGCCAGCTGTTTGCATTCCAGATGGGGACGGCCACACAACCTGCTGGCCCTGCCCCAGATGGCCCCAACGCTCCCCACTACCTCCTCTCCCCACGCGGCAGTGAGGCAGTCCTGCCCTGTGCCTGCGGGCTTAAGCCACAGAGTAACGCCTACGAAGAAATAAGGAAAGGAACAGGTGCCTGAGTCCTACCACAGTCTGAAAAGAAGGAAGAGCTGAAGAACAAGTTTCCTTGAGGTCAGTGGGCGTGCAGGGAGCCTCATCTTCAAAGTTGCTTCAGACACCGTGAAGGGATGCTCACTGGGAGCAGGGCTCCCTTCTCAAGGCCTCCCACCCTTTCCCGCCCTGACTATGCAGTTTCTGTGCAAGGAGAGGCATCCAGTAGCCACCGCTAGGGCATCGCTGGCATCGTGGGCATCGTTTCCAGACGTTTGCAAGTGTGTTTCATACCGTTTTACCATTTGGGCTGTGTCCTTTGACCTTGCTTCCTGAAGCAATACTAGTCGTGTTTTCCTCCCTTAGCACGTCTGCAAGGTTTGCTGAGGGGGCGCAGGTGGAAAGGTCCAGGCAGGGAAAGGCTAAGCCGGGAGGCGCTGCCCAGGTTTTCCAAACCCACACCAGCCCAGCGCGGTCTGCCTCCCGGAAAAAGAGCTGAATGGTGTGGAGGCGTCTGGCCCCCCGGAGCCACCGCCTTCAAGGGCGGCTCTCGGGTTTCTTCCCGTGGGGCGCAAAGGAAGGGAAGGTGCCAGGGCAGCGGGAGGGAGCGGAGCGCTGCAGGAGGCGCGGGGAGGGGAGCTGGGCTGGAATTCAGCTGGGCCCGGGTTTCCCCGTCGCGCCCAGGCGGTGCTTATCAAAATAACAGCCGAGCAAACAGAGGCGGGGAGGAGGGCGCCGGCCGGGAGGGCAGAGACCGGAGCGTCCGGCCAGGCCACGGGCCGCCGGCCCCCGACAATGCCGGAGTAGCTGGGAACCGGGACCTGTGGGTCTCTGCCCCAGAGGAGTCTGGAAAGGCGAGACGTTTCCGAGGGAGCGTTCCCACAGAACCGGAGCGGTGTTCCCCGACTCAGCCGGCCCAGCCACACCGCAGCGAGTGTCTCCTAACCGTCCCGGAGGGAGCTAACCAGCGAGGGTGTCGGGGCGAGTCGCCTGCGCGCGGCGGGCGAGGGCCCCCTTAGACCCGGGCCGAGGCTCACGCGGGGTTCTGGCTCAGGGGGGTGAAGGCCGCGGCCGAGTCCGGGCTGCGAACCACCGGGAGCGGACGGGTGGGCGCGGAGGGCGGGGGGACGGCGGCGGCCGCAGAGCCCGGCGCGGGTGCCCTCTCTGCCCCGCCAGCCCCCTGCGTCCCCGGTGCGCGCGCGGCAGCACCTACCTGGCTCCGGGGCCGGGCGGCGGGTGCGGCTCCACCGCTGCGGAGTACAGGGCGAGGAGGATCCCGGAGCAGGCGGCGGCCAGCAGGAGCAGCGGCCAGAAGAGCCGGCCGCGCGGGAGCCCCATGCGGCCCCGGCCCGCGCGTCCCGTCGGCGGCCCGGCCAGCCGTGAGCAGCGAGGAGCGGACAGGCCCAGGTGGGCTGGGCCGGGCTGGCGGAGGCGGCCGCTCGGCCCTGCCTCGCCCTGCCCACCCCCTAGGCGGCCTGCAGTTCCCCCTCTGCCCCAGCGGGGCCGTTGGGCGCCGCCGCACCCTCGGGGACCGGACAATTGGTCCCGCCGCCCGGAGTCCCGCGCGCCCCGCCTGCGTTGCCCTCTTCGGGGCGGCTTGGACGGCGGCCACTGCAGCCGCCGCGCTCCGGCCCGGCTCCCGGCACGTCGAGGCTGGCACGTGAGGGCCGCCGAGTTCGCCGGGCGCGGGGACGCGCTCCACTTCCCGTGTGTGCTGCGCACCGCCGGCTCAGGACCCCAGCTCTGGGCTGGGCGAGGTGGCTGCCCCGCTCATGGGCTCATGGCGGGTGGGCCTTCGGACCTGTCGGTTAGGGCCGCGGCCCGACGCTTCTTCAGGACTGCAGACATAGTGTGGGGTTGCCCACCCGGAAAGCTGAGCAGGGCGGGGAGGGTGGACGGGAACCCTGGGTGGGGTAGGGAGCCACGGGAGGCTGTCCCTTCTTTGGTGCCGCTCCTCGCTTTCCTTTTACACAGCCAGGCCAACCTGGGAAGCTGGGGAAGCGGGGCTGGAACCCTGGTGCTCACTGGTGGTGAGCAGCCGAGAGACGCCGTTTTCTCCAGTGGCTGTCCAGGGCCTAGACCCCAGAAACCTGTGAAGCACCCCAGACTCCCAACTGTCAGGCCACCTGTAAGAGTGTGGCGTCTCCCCTGCCCTCCACACACCAGCTGCACAGGTGTGCCTGCGCAGTCAGCTTCCGGAAGCCCTCCCAGGGACGGCGCCTGCGCTCAGAGGCCGTCTTCAGGCCCAGCTCTCTTACCACCTGGTTTGGACCAGAATCACAGGTGGACGCTCGCATGGGGCCAGCTCTTTCTTCACCCCAAGAGTGCTGAGCAGATGAGAAGCACCTTGTGACCTTGCTGAGGACACTGCTTGGAATTGATGATTTCAAGACTTTCTCTCTTTATGGGTTTCTATCACATGAGGTAGGAGACAGAGACCCTAAAAATATAGGTAGGGTATAGGCTCCAATGGAACCACAAAATGACTCAGATTTTTTTTTTAAAGAATTATTTAATTTAACTTCATTCATTCATTCATTCATTCATTTAAAATTGACCAGAGAGAGAGAGAAAGTGAGAAAGCAAGCCACCAGGTCCAGGACTCGAACCACAGTTGGCCATATGGGAATCCAGCATCCTTAACCACGATGCCACCTTCCAGCCCAAAACGCCTCAGTTTTAAGACAGAGACACAGCAGCTCTGCTGGGTGCTCAGAGAGGCCTCCTGCGGGTGGCTCAGTGACTGACCCAGCCAGCATGCCCTCGACCTAAAACCAAGGCTTCCAGGTGTTCCAGGCCCCACCACATTCTGGGAAGAGGATAAGATAATGGTTTTTATGGCCCAAAGCGTCTAGACAAAGAATCCCCTGACCTTCGTACCTACTCCAAAATTATAAACACTCACACATACGTGTGCATGTGTGCCCCAAATCCTGAGAGGAGGATGGAGGAGAAGGGATTGTGACATGGCCATCCCCAGGGGGTTAATTTCTTGCTTTCTTGCTTTCTGTCTTTCTGTCTCTCTGTCTTTCCAGCAAGTACGCACACCCTACAGCAAAAATCTCCCTTAAAAACATTTTTTTAATAAATAAATGAGAAGAATAGCTGGACTCATCTAGCCTGTGCCCCCACCACGAGGAGAATGCACACACAAGCCCCACTTCAAACAAGTCCGGATAACACCCTTCCTGACCAGAATGAAAGCCTCTTGCCTCAATTCTCCCTTGGCAACCCATTTTCCCTTTTTGGGAGCTGTTTCCTTACTGCTCCTTCAATAAGACCCCCGTCTTGCTATCCCCTCTCTGTGTCTGTGTCTCCAATTTTTCACGAGCGTTAGTCAAGAACCCTGAGCTACTAAGAGCGCTGGGCCCAGTAACCCCTGCGCTCCCGCGTTCCTGCGTCAAAAACTCCTGTAGCTGGTATTGTCATAGTCCTCTCAGCGAGAAACAAGAGGACATCCAGACACAGCCAAATTGATTGGAGTTTATTGATTAAGCCGGCGGCCTACAGGGGACTCGTGTCCCTCAAAACCCCGCAGCCCCGAGTGAAAGGAGAAAGGAGCTTATACAGGCCCAAAGTGCACAGATGGTCTACAAGGACAGGAGCAAAGTGGAGGGGCTTCAGGAGAGACAGGGGTAGGGTTTTCTATCTTCAAAGCAAGAAAAGCCAGTCACAGAAGCAAAGGAAGCAGGTTAATTAGTCTTGAGGGTAAGTTCTGATTACAATGGAATTTTAATGGCTTCCCTGGTTCAGGTCCAGGTTCTTGAGGCATCTGGGAGTGGGGCTTCTCTGGATCTTATCTGCACTCGTGGGGAGGGGGAGAAGGAGGCACAGTTTCTAACGTGAAATCACGCTTTCAAAATGGAGTCACACTTGCTTCTTTCCCCACTTCTCTTGGAGGCGCTCCTCCAGGATGGGGTCATGCCTGCTTCAGCATTTCTCTGTCTCTCTTTTAAATTTACTGGAGGGTACATGTGACAACGGGGGCGTCAGGGTGGGAGAAAGCACCACCCAGTGGGGCGTGGTCCCTAATTCCTTCTCCTCCGTTTCTCCCTCCCTTCTGGGTTTCGGCCATGTGGACCCAGCTCACTTAACCACCAGACCATGGGCTGGACCTATTTGTTTATTTTTACATTTTTTTCCAAAGCATGGTGCACCCACAGGAGGGAGAGGGAGAAGCAGCCCCTGGTGGGGTGCGGTTGTGCCACAGCTCCCTCTTCTGCTTCTCCATCCTGCCGGGATCTTGGACATGCTCACAACTAGCCCTGGCATGCTTTTCTTTTCTTTTTTAACTGATATTTTTACTATAGGGTACATGTGTTCACTGGAGAGGCAGAGAGACAGAAGGTGAGAAATCACCCCCCAAGTGGAATGGCCACACTGCAGTCCCTTCTCCATTCTCCTCTTGGGCTCTTGGCCACACACACACACACACACACACACACACACCCAGCATGAGTTTTTAATTTTTTAAAAAATTATCTATTTAATTTTATTTATTTATTATTATTTTTTAATTTGACCAGAGAGAAAGTGAGAAAGCAAGCTTCCAGGTCTGGGACTTGAACCGTGGTTTGCCATGTGGGAGTCAGCACCTTAACCACCATGTCGCCTGCCCCTCCCATGAGTTTGAAGTTGCTGGGTCCTGGACTCAAACTGCGGTCGACTGTGTGGGACTCCAGCAACATAACCATTACACCATCTGCTGGTCTCCCTGGCATGTTTTCAAGCCGTGGGGGCCAGGACTCAAACGACATGCAGTCAGCCATATGGGATCGCCAAAGCACCAGGCCTGAGGGCAGCCCAACGGTTATCTTTCCATCGGTGCCTTCTCTCATTACCTCAGTGACTAATGAAACCGAGGACCCTCCCTCTGAGCCCTAAATTCCACCCCCTGAGAACCCTCGTTTTCAATAAGTGCTTCACCTTGGGACCAGCAGTTGGCGTAATGGCTATGTCGCTGGACTCCCACGTAGTCAACTGCGGTTCACGTCCCAGACCTGGTGGCTTAAAACTCACGCCGGGCACGTGTGCGTGCGTGCCCAAGATCCCGAGAGGAGAATGGAGGAGAAGGGATTGCTGTGTGGCCATCCCCCCTGGGGGGTGATTTCTTGCTTTTTGTCTCTCTGTCTATCTGGCGAGCGCACGCGCCCTATAGCAAAAACCTCTAAAAAAAAATAGAAATAAGTGCTTCACCTTCTATGTCATGGAGAAAAAGGAAATCATTGGTCATTTCTGCAACTTCTATGGGTAAACCTACAAGGGCATGCATGAGGGGTGGGGGACTGGTGTCCTCCCAGAAGGGAATTGATTTCCCATCTGTGTTAATGATCCAAGCCCACCCCCCCCCCCCTTTTTTAAATAAATTTTTGCTCTAGGGTGAGTATGCTCACCAGAGAGAAAGAGAAACACAGAGAGACAGAAAGCGAGAGATCACCCCCCAGGAGAATGGCCATGCCCCAATCCCTTCTCCTTCATTCTCCTCCCAGGAGCTTGGGCACGCATGCACACGCACCCGGCATAAGTTTGAAGCCATCAGGTCCAGGACTCGAACCATGGTCGGCCATGTGGGAGTCCAGTGACATAGCCATTATGCCATCTGCTGGTCCCTTAAAAGGCAACACCCCCTCAGTCCTCAGCCTCCTAGCCGCTGCTCCACCCCACCCTGCACTACATCCCCAGCTCTCACTCTTCCCCTCCTCCTGCCCCAGCGTACCCTTCCCTGTTCTTCCTGGCACGCCGTCCCTCTCTCGGTAGCTTCTTTCCGATTTGGGCTGGACCCCATGGGCTACAGTCTGAGCAACTGTCCCATCACATCTGGCGGCTTGCATTCCTGGCTTCCTGCCCAGCAGAACTCTGGTCTAGATTCATGCTCAGAGCTGCTGGAGCAGTGCCCCCTCTACACTCTGAGTAATCGCAATGGAGTGTATCCTGGCCCAGCTCGTGGTGTGCTGGTTAAGGCGGCTGCACCCCACAGGGCCGACTCCAGTTCCAGTCCTGGACCTGGCAGCTTGAAAATACAGCAGCCACGTGTGCGTGCGTGCCTGAAATCCCAAGAGGAGAATGGGGGAGAAGGGATTGTGGTGTGGCCCTTCCCTGGGGGGTGCTTTCTCACTTTTTTTCTTTCTGGCAAGTGCATGTACCCTATAAAGAAAATAAACGTAATATGTACGATATTAAAAAGGCAGGAAGGTCTGACCTGCTGCAGTGTGGGTGAAGCTGGAGGACAGGGCCTGAGTGAAGCAAACCAGTTGCAGAAGGAAAGCCCTGCATAGGAGTGTCCTTACACGTGCCGCCTGCAGTGGCCATGTTCATAAAGCCAAAACAGTGTGTGCCAGGGACTAGGGGACAGGGGAGGTGGAGAATTGTGGGTTTAGAGTTTCAATGGCTTTTTTCTTTTTTAAGGAAGAAAATTCTCTTTTTAAGAAAAGTTTATTGGGCCAACCCTGTGGCCTTGTGATAAGGGAGCCAGATTCCACATGGCTGACTACAATTTGGATCTTAGCCCCAATGGCTTGAAAGACATATTGAGTGTGTGTGCCCCAAACCTCAACAGAGTGAAGTGGAGGGGAAGGGATCGTGTCATGACCATGCCCCACTGGGGAGAGGGCATTCTCTGTCTCTCTCTCTCTCTCTGGTGAGTGTGTGCATTCTTTGGCAAATGTTCTTTTAAGATTTTATTTATGGGGACCAGCAGTTGGCATAATGGCTATGTCGTTGGACTCCCATGTAGTCGACCATGGTTCGAGTCCCGGACCTGGTGGTATACACTCACGCCGGGCGTGTGTGCGTGCGTGCCCAAGATCCCGAGAGGAGAATGGAGGAGAAGGGATTGCGGTGTGGCCATCCCCCTGGGGGGTGATTTCTCGCTTTCTATCTCTCTGTCTCTCTCTGTCTTTCTGGCGAGCACACGTGCCCTATAGCATAAAACCTCCAAAATTTTTTTTTTTTAGTTTTATTTATGTATTTATTTCCACATGAGAGAAAGAGGCACTCTCAGGATTTCAGAACATGACCCACCCCGAGTCTCAGCTGGCCATGTGGTCGAGTACGTGGGAGTCCAGTGACGTAACCATTATGCCATCTGCTTGTTCCAAGCTTTTTCATTTTGAGATAACTAGATTTGTATGCAGTTATAAGAGATAATGTGGAGAGGGACCAGCAGATGGCATAATGGTTACATCACTGGACTCTCACATGTCAACTGTGGTTTGAATCCCAGGTCTGTCGGCTTAAAACTCATGCTGGGTGTGTGTGCGTGTGTGCCCAAAATCCTGAGAGAAGACTGGATGAGAAGGAATTGAGGCGTGGCCATCCCCCGGGGGGTCATTTATTGCTTTCTATCTCTCTGTCTCTCTGGTAAGCGCACGCACCTTATAGCAAAAATCTCCCTTAAGAAAAAAGACAAAAGAAATAATGTGGAGAAATTTTGTGTAAATTTTTTTCACCCAGTTTCCTCCAATGATAACATCTTGAAAAAACAATATCACAACCATACCATTGATAGGGTCAGCATAAAGAACCTTTCAGGCCAGCTAGGTGGCATGGTGGCTAAGGCAGCTGGATCCCATATGGCCAACTGTGTGGTTCAAGTCCTGGACCTGGCAGCATGAAAAACGTGCTGGGTGCATGTGCATGTGTGCCCAAAATCCCAAGAGGAGAATGGAGAAGGGATTGCAGCATGGTCATCTCCCCTGGGGGGTGATTTCTCACTTTCCTCTCTCTCTGTCTCTCTCCAGGGAGTCCGTGTGACCTATAGCAAAAATCTAAAAAACAAAAACACAACTTCAAGTATTTGGGCCAGCTGGAGGAATGGTGGTTAAGGTAAGGATGGGTTCACATGGCTGACTGCGTGGCTCGAGTCCTGAACCCAGTGGCTTGAAAAACACTCTGAGGGGCCAGCAGGTGGCATGGTGGTTAAGGGCACTGGACTCCCACATGGCTGACCATGGTTTGAGTCCTGGACCCGACGGCTTGCTTTCTCACTTTCTCTCTCTCCCTCTTCCCCCCTCTGGTCAAATTTAAATAAATAAATAAAGTTAAATAAAATCTTTTTTTTTTAAGAAAAGAAAAAGAAAAAAACACTCTGAGAATACATGTGGGTGTAACCAAAATCCTGAGAGAGAATGGAAAAAGGGTTTCGGAATGGCCAACCCCTATGAGGAGGGGAGGGAAACACCCCATGGAAGGTGATTTCTTTTTTTTTTTTTTTGGAGAGGTTTTTTCGCAATAGGGTGCGTGCGCTCGCCAGACAGAGAGAGACATAGAGGCAGAAAGCGAGAAATCACCCCCCAAGAGGGGATAATCACACCACTATCCCTTCTCCTCCATTCTCCTCTTGGGATCTTGGGCACGCACGCATATGCGCCCGGCGTGAGTTTTAAGCCACCGGGTCCAGGACACGGACTGTGGTTGACTACGAGAGAGTCCAGCGACATAGCCATTACACTAACTGCTGGTTCCCAGAAGGTGATTTCTTACTTTCCCTATCTCTCTCTCTCTCTCTGTCTCTTTTCAGTGAGCACACGTGTTCCATAGCAAAACTAAAAAATAAAACAACAAAAAAAAAACTAAAACAGAAACAAAAAACAAAAACTTCAAGTATTCTATGTTCTGAAATAATAATGTGTAAGCATCTTTCTAAAACCATATTTTTACTAAAATCCATCTATTTCTTGGTATCTGAACCGGCATGAATTTCAAGCAAGTTCTTCATCAAAATTTATTAGATGGTCTAATTATGTATTGAAATGCCTTTGTCATTTTGATCAAAACCATTTTTAGATGATTAATTATGCTATGAAAAAAAGTAATGGTGAAATTGTTCCAGTTGCATTTCAAGGATTTATAAAAAGGCAAATTTATGCACTGAATTGAAGTTGAGTAGAAACTGAGTTTGCAAAAAGAAAATAGTTGATGATTAAATTTTGAATATGTGTTGAAATGTTCTGGAACAGTCAGAAAATGGATTAGCACTTGTGATCCACACAATCAGAGCATAATGCTTTTTAGGACTGAAAAAGTTTTTCTATCTTTTCTTTTTCCTATAGACCTATCAATGGGAAGACTTAAAAACTTCTGGAAAATGCCAACTTCCTGAGCAAAAGAAATGTGGGACCAGCAGTTGGCATTAATGGCTATGTCGCTGGACTCCCATGTAACTGACTGCAGTTGGAGTCCCGGACCCGGTGGCTTAAACTCACACTGGGCGCGTGTACGTGCCTGCCCAAGATTCAGAGAGGAGAATGGAGGAGAAGGGATTGCGGCATGGCCATCCCCCCCAGAGGATGATTTCTCGCTTTCTGTCTCTCTGTCTCTTTCTGTCTCACTGGTAAGCGCATGTGCTTTCTAGCAAAAACCTAAAAGAAAAAAAAGAAAAAAGAAAAAAAAAAAAAAAAAAAGAGAGCTTGGGACCAACAGATGGTGTAATGGTTACATTACTTGGACTTCCATGTAGGTGACTGCTGATTGAGTCCCAGACCCAGTTGCTTAAAACTCATACCAGGAGTGTGTGTGTGCATGCCCCAAATCCCGAAGAGAAGGGATTGCAGTGAGGCCATCCACTCTGGGGGATGATTTCCCACTTTCTGTCTATCTCTGTCTCTCCAGCAAATGCATGCACCCTATACCCAAAATCTCTCTCTGAAAAAAGAAAAAGGAAAGCTTGATTACACATATTGTCCAAGAAGGATTATATTAAGCATTTTTTTTCTTTAAGATTTTTGCCAAAGGGCTCTGTGCTCTCACCAGAGAGAGACAGAGAGGGAAAGTGAGAAATCATCCCCCAGAGGGCTGGCCACAATTCCATCTCCTCCATTCTCGTACTGGGATTTGAGGCGTGAATGCATGAATCCACATACACTCAGTGTGATTTTCAAGCTGCCAGATACTGTACTTGAACCTTGGTTGGCCATGTGGGAGACCAGCACTTTAACCACCATGCCATCTTCTGGCCTACATTTTTTTTTTTTTTTGATAGAAGTCATGTGACCTTCTCAGAGAGAGAGAAAACAAGAAAGTGCCCCTCATGGGGATGGCCATGCTGTAATCCCATCTCCATTTCTCCTCCTGGGATTTTGGACACACACACACACACACACACACACACACACCTGGTGTGTTTTTCAAATCACCCAGTCTGGGACTAGAACCATGCAATTGGCCATGTGGGATCTAGCTATGTTAACCATCACGCCACTAGCTGGTCCTAGATTTAACTTTATACCTTAAGAGAGCGTCAGTTGAGAGTTGGACTAAAAAAGAGGACACCCTTAAAATGTGTGTGCCTAACAGGTGAACAGGGAGGCTGGTGCCAGCTGGTGACCTTGACTGGGACTGTGGAACTGCACACCCATCCCCTCCCTCTCATCCACGCTGGCTGAGTGCCCTTGGGAATCCGTGGGCTGCACTTTCTCCCAGGGTGCAAGCCCAGGCAAGGCGCCTCTTTGCTGCTGGTCCCCAGTGACAGCCACCCCCACCTCCAGCACCAAAACAAGTCAAGTCTGCACCTGCTTCTCTCTCGGGAAGCCCTGGGTCTCAGGTGGGCTTGCCGGGCCCAACCGGCTTGCCTCCTCCGCTGCCGTCTCACTCCGAGAGGTGATTGTGGGGAGAGAGAGGCAGGGATGTGTGCTTCAGCCATGACCCCCCCCCCCCCCCCCCAGAATCCCTTAGCTTGGCCCTCTGGCTTAGAAAAGGAAGGAGGAGGGAACCAGCAGTTAGCGTAATGGCTATGTCGCTGGACTCCCACGTAGTCGACCGCGGTTCGCGTCTCGGACCCAGTGGCTTACAACTCACGCCGGGCGCGTGTGCGTGCGTGCCCAAGATCCCGAGAGGAGAATGGAGGAGAAGGGATTGCGGCGTGACCATCCCCCCTGGGGGGTGATTTCTCGCTTTCTGTCTCTATGTCTCTCTCTGTCTGTCTGGCGAACGCCCTATAGCGAAAAACCTCTCCAAAAAAAAAAAAAAAAAAAACAGAAAAGGAAGGAGGAGGCCAGCCAGTGGCTTGGTGGTTAAGGCGACTGGATCCCACAGGGCTGACTGCATGGTTCAAGTCCCAGACTCAGTGGCTTGAAAACCACACTCGGTACGTGTACACACATGCTCCAAAATCCAAGAGGAGAATGAAGGAGATGAGATTGCTGCATGGTCATCACCTGGAGCGGTGATTTGTCTCACTCTCTCTCCCTTGAGCATACGCTCCCTATAGTAAAATTTTAAAAAATAAATAAATAAAAGGAAAAGAAATAAGGATGGCGAGCACCAAAGAAAAGGATACTTCCAAATACCTCTGAGGCAGACCCACGAAAGGCAGATAGAGTGCGTTAGAGGGTGTGCCCCGGAGCCCACCCATCTCAGCTCAGTTGGGAACTGTGCCTGTTTCCTCACTTGTGACACGTGAATACTATGAGCACCAACTTCATGAGGATTGCTGTGCTTGTGAATGTGCCTGCAACAGTTCTGGAAATACAGGAAGCACCAAAGAGATGTTAGTTTTTACGGCTCTGAGTAGTCTGAAAAGTAATGTGTTGGGGATGGACCTGTAGAAAGACAGGATTCTTTTAAAAGCTTTTTTTTTTTTTTTTTTTTTTAATTCTTCTAGAGGGTACAAATACTTGCCAGAGAGAGAGAGAGAGAGAAAGAAAGAGAGAGAAAGAAAGTTAGGAAGTACCCCTCCCCATGGGGGATGGCCGTGCCACAGTCTCTTCTCCGTTCTCCTCTTGGGATTTTTAGGCACTCGTGCACATGCACCTGGCATGTTTTTCAGGCCACCAGGTCCAGGACTGGAACCACGCAGTTGGCCATGTGGGATCCAGCCGCCTTAACCACCACCCCAAGACAGCTTTGCCAGCAAAGGACTGTGTCTGCTCACTGTGTCTGGCATTGCACGGGGACATAGCAGTGCTCTACAAGCAAATGCAGTGTCACCGGGCGTGTTGCTTTGCTGACAAAGATGGCCACAAAGTCTTTGAATGCATACCCCTTTGCAATGTGCCTTTGTCATTCCTCTCAAAGCAGGTGCATCTATTTCCCCATTCCTTGACCCCGGACAGGCTGTGTGACTTTCTTTGGCCGATAGAATGTGCCAGAAATGACACTGATGCCTTCCGAGACTTGACTTCTAGCAGTCCTGCAGTTTCTTCTCTATGTTCCTAAAACTCTCTGCCACCCTGTCGAGGAGCTCCGTCCAGCCCGCTGGAGGACGAGAGGTCACATGGAGGAGAATCCAGGCACCCAGCCAAGAGCTGGCATGAACCCTCAGACCGAAGAACGAGACCATCTTGGATCATCCAGTTCCAGATCAGCTGCTGCGTGTCTGCAGCTGCAGGGGTAACTCCATGCCAGGGCAGAAGGAAGCTGATCCCAGTCTGAACTGCTGATCTATGCAATCACAAGCAAACTCATGGCCTTAAAACAAAAAAAGAATTATTTTATTTCAAGTGATTTTATTTTATACGTTTACTTATTTTAATTTGACCAGAGAGGGACACAGTGAGGGGGAGAAAGAGAGAGAGAGAAAGTGAGAAAGCAAGCCACCAGGTCTGGGACTTGAACCGTGGTTGACCATGTGGGAGTCCAGTGCCCTTAACCACCATGCCACCTGCCAGCCCCTCATGGCATTTAAAATAATTATTTTATTTAACTTTATTTATTTCTCTAAATGTGAACAGAGAGGGACAGAATGAGAGAGAGAGAGAGAGAAGAGAGGGAAAGTGAGAAAGCAAGCCACCAGGTACGGGACTCGAACTGCAGTCACACATGTAGGAGTCCAGCACCCTTAACCACCACACCTCCTGCCGACTCCATGGACATTTTTTTAAAACCTCAGATTTTGGGAGACTTGGGCTGGCAGCTTCTGAGAGAGCTGAGTGGTTCTCGGCTGGTGTTTTGGGGGGAGCTGTTGCTTACACCTGTGGAGCCCTAGGGCAGGGCTGCTTCCTCCCTGGGCTTAAATGAGGCCTCAGGATGTGCTGTTTGTTCATCCCTTCCTTCTCACAAATGTGGAAACTTATTTCTCATGAGAAAATACAAAACTATGGGTATGAACAGGCCCAAAGAAGAATTGCACAACGGCAAGAAAGCAGACCTCCGCAACTGTCACCCCTATTGCAGCATGAGGGAGGGCCCGGTGGGGGTTTTCACCAACCATTAGCAAGTCTATCCAACCAAAGAATTCTATTAAAACATCTTCAAAATGGGCCAGCATGTGGTGCGGAGGTTAAGGTGCTAGATCCCACATGGCTGATTCTGCGTTCGAGTCCCGGACCTACCTATTTGAAAATCATGCTGGGTGCGTTTGTATGATACCCAATATCCTGGGAGAAGAGTGGTGGAGGACTGTGGTGTGGCTATCCCCTTTGGGGGATGATATCTCACTTTTCCTCTCTGTCTCTGATGCATTCACGTGCCATATAGCAAAAAGAAAAAAGAAAAAGAAGAAACAAAGAAAGAAAGAGAACAGCTCTCATAGTTTTTCAAGTTTAAAAGTTCATTAGAGGGGGACCAGCAGATGACATAGTGGTTACGTCACTGGACTCCCATGTAGGCGACTGTGGCTTGAATCCCAGATCTGGCTTAAAACTCACGCTGATGTGTGTGCGTGCGTGCTCAAAATCCCCAGAGAAGAATGGAGGAGAATGGACTGTGGTGTGGTCACCCCCCCAGGAGGGGTGATTTCTAGCTTTCTGTCTCCCTGCCTCTCTCTGTCCCACCAGTGAGCACACACACCTTAGAGCAGAAATCTCTAAAAAAAAAAAATGAGGCACTGAATTCCCATGTGGCCAGCAAGTCCTGGACCTTGCGGCTCCCTTTCTCACTTTCTCTCCCTCTCCCAGTCTCTCTCTGGTGAGCACACATGCTCTATAGCAAATTGAAGAAGAATCACAAACAAAATTAAGTAAATAATTTTTTTAGAGGTTTTTGCCTTAGGAAGAGTGTGCTGCCAGAGAGACAGACACGATGAGAGGGAAAGTGAGAAATCACCCCTGGGCCACATGGTCTCTTCTCCTGGGCACGCACACACGCCTGAGTTTGAAGCCACTGGGTCCAGGACTTGAGTTGCAGTCCGCCATGTGGGAGCCCAGCAATGCAGCATTACACCATCTGCTGGCCCCAAGTAAGTAATTCTTTTTTAAAAACAAATTCATTAGATAACCTAAAAAAGAGAGTTGTCAGGGCCTGCAGGTGGCATGGTGGTTGAGGTGTGTTGGATTCCCATATGTCTGACGGTGGATTGAGTTCCAGACCTGGAGGCTTGCTTTCTCACTTTCTCTCTCTCTCTGTCTCACTCTAGTAAGTGCATGTGCTGTATAGCAAATTAAATAATAATAAATAAAGTTAAATAAATAACTCTTAAAAAAAAAAAAAAGGATGGTTTTGGGCTAGCAGGGGGAGTGGGGATTAGGGCAGCTGGATCCCACATGGCCAACTGCACAGTTTGAGTTCTGGACCCAGGGACTTGAGAATCACAGTGGGTGATGTGGGTACATGCCCAAAATCCCAAGAGGAGAATGGAGGAAAAGGGATTGCAGCATGGCCACCCGCCCAGAGGAGACTTCCCGTCTCTCTCTCTCTGTCTCTCTCTGGCAAGCTCACGCAACTACAGCAAACCAAAAAAAAAAAAAAAGAAAGGAAAAAAAGAGGGTGACCTTTATCAAAATCCAAATAAATGGTATGTAGGGGTTAAAGTATTAAAAAGATATAAATTATAAACAAACAAACCGAAGACAGCCCCCAAGGGGAAAAGGGAACTCAGGTGCGGGCGGCGGGCGGCGGGCGGCGTAGGAGCGTGGGCAGGCCGACATTTGCGAATACTCAGATTGGAAATCAGCCAGTGGGTTCAGCAGAATTTGACCAGATTCAGAGTGAGCGCTTCGTCCAGGTGCACTTTAACTGGGGCACGCACTCTACCGCAGCGTACGATGGACTTTCTGAAGACCTGTGTACTTAGGAGAAACGGCAGGCCCGACGGTGTGCTTCTAGACAAGCCAAGTCGCACAAAAGCCATCAACTGGAAAGGCTAGGACCTCCTCCCCAAGGAGCGGTTCATGCCTGCTGGGGTGACAGACAAATACAGGAAGAACGAAGTGCTTCCATTCGCTCAGAATATGACGATTCTTAGTATATACTAGCCAAATGAAGTCTTTCTCAAAGTCCACGCCGCAAGAGTAAACCCTCTTGGTGTTAACGTGAGAGGGGCGGAGCTAAGGCTTTAAATGTGAAGCGTGGTCCTTTACATATTAGACCACAGGAGAATTTCCTGACTCTGAGTTGGGACGTCTGACGTGGTGAGGGACTGCGGGCTTCATGTGAAGTACTTCAAGCCTGGAGAGGCGTTCTGGCCGCAGCTGCTCCTTGGAAACGAGGCACTCCGTGAGTGTGTCGGGTCAGTGGGATGAGGTCTCTCACAAGCCCATCTCACCCACTGGTTCTCAAGCTGCGTCTTTCTCATATGTGACTCTTGTAGCCTGGTCCACCATAAATGAGGTTGGTGGCTCAAATGACAAGAACTGCACGGGAAAACGTGTTTTAGTCTTGGGTGCGGCAGGTGGAGTTGGCACTTTTGCTATACAGAGACCTTTGTGAGTGTGCAAGGACCTACACACGCCGGGATCCAGAGCTGGCTGAGGCCGGAGGTGGACTGCAGCAAGACCCTGCTGGGCTGCTGTCTCTGTCACTCATTGAAGAAGTAAATAAACCTTAAAAATATGGGACCAGCATGTGGCGTGGTGGCTGAAGGTGCTAGACTCCCACATGGCCAACCGTGGTTTGAGTCCTGGACCTGGCAGCTTCCTTTCCCATTTTCTCTCTCTCTCTGCCTCGCTCTTTCTGCTTCTCTCTGGCCAAATTAAAAAAAAAAAAAAAAAAAAAAAAAAAAAAAAAAAAATCAATACAATTAAACGTTTTTAATTCTTAAAAAAGAATAGATCAATGATAAAGCTTTTCCTGCTCAGACAGGACAGGGCTTGACTACAGAGGCTCACAGATACGCAGCTAGGATTGCCTGAAGGTAGGATTGCCTGAAGGTGGGCGCGCAGGCCTATCTTGGAGAAGCTGCTGATTCCAGGGAGATAGAGTTAGCACTGGCTTCTGCAGGCAGGAGCAGGTTCCTTTGAAGGGAACAAGAGGTAGCCTAACCTGGGGTCTCTCCGGTTTCCATAACGGGAGGCTGGCAGACATTGGGGGAAGGGGCCTGTGAGCTCGGTGGGTGCATCTGCAAAGGCGGAAATTCCCCAGCCGAGCTGTGAATAACCACTGGGCTCTGCTTCCTAAGCCGCGTCTGCCCGGTCAGAAGCCCGGCTGTTCCCTCAGTCCCAGGACATTCTTGTAAGCTCCTCCTCTGGACCCAGATGCGGGTACACCTGGCAGGCCTCCTCCGGTCTCTTTAGTGCCTAGCTCGGAGACACTGATAACAGCTGCGGCTTTCTGCTGCCCTCGGGACAACAGGAACAACCCTGCAGACACGCTCGCTCGCGCGGTGGCGTCTCTGGGAGAGAAGTCCTATCCGATCCCGGCTGGGCCACACTGAGAGTCTTTCATCCACCCCGCCCTCCGGACATGGAAGGGCATGCAGGGCCACGTTCCCGCCTGTCCTCCGTCCCCAGCCTCTGAAAAGTGAAAAAAAGTTTTCCTTAATTAGTCGTTTTTTCTTTCTTTCCTTTTTACAGTTTTTGCCATAGGGTGTGTATACTCACCAGAGAAGAGTAAGAGGAAGTGAGAAATCACCCCCACAAGGGAGATGGCCACACCATAATCCCTTCTCCTCCCCATTCTCCTTCTGTGATTTAGAGCACCCGCACAAACGTGCTGGCATGACTTTCAAGCCACTGGATCCGGGCCTTGAACTGTGGTTGACCGTGTGGGAGTCCAGTGCCGTAATCACTACTCCACTTGCTGGCCCATTCCTTGGTAGATTTTTTTTTTTTAATGTATTATGGTTTGTTGTTATGATTATTTTTAAGAATTATTTTATTTATTTATTTATTTATTTGGAGAGTTCTTTGCTATATAGGGTCCGTATGCTCGCCAGAAAGAGGGAGACAGAGAGACAGAAAGTGAGAAATCACCCCCTGGGGGGGATGGCCACGTCACAATCCTTTCTCCATTCTCCTCTCGGGGTCTTGGGCACACATGCACACGCGCCCGGCGTGAGTTTAAGCCACCGGATTCGGGACTCAAATCACGGTTGAATGGTCGACTGACTACATGGGAGTCCAGCAACATAGCCATTATGCCATCTGCTGGTCCCTTTTAGGTTTTTTTTTTTTTTTACCTTTATTATTATTATTTTAATTTTGACCAGAGAGAGAGAGGGAAAATGAGAAAGTAAGCCACACAGGACTCAAACCGTGGTAGGCCATGTGGGAGTCCAGTGCCTCAACCACCATGACACCTGCCAGCACCCCCGCCAACCCCCTCTTGTGCCAAGAGTCCTGAGTTATTCACTCCACATAGTAAGTAGAGCTCGTGGGGCCAGCAGGTGGCATGGTGGGTAAGGCGCTGGACGTCCACTTGGTTAACCACAGTCTGAGTCCCACACCTGGGCTTGAATATTGTGCCCACAGTCCTGAGAGGAGAATAAGGGATTGCAGGGTGGCTGTACCCCCAGGGGGTGATTTCTTGCTTTCCTTCTCTCTGTGTCTCTGTCTCTGGTGAGTACACGTGCCCTGTGGCAAAAACCTAGGAACGAAACAAAAGAGCAAGAATAAGACTGCTGGCCCGAAAGCGAGTGATGGATGAGAAGAAGTAAAGCAGAGAATGGTGAGCAGCATCGGAAATGTGCTGGGAGGCCGGCAGGTGGTGTGGTGGTTAAGGATGCTGGACTCCCACATGGACTACCATGGTTCAAGTCCTGGACCTGGCAACTTGGTTTCTCACTTTCCCTTTCCCTCCCTTCCTCTCTCTTTCTCTCTCTCTCTCTCTCTCTCTCTCTCTCTCTCTCTCACACACACACACATGCTCACTCTGTCCCTTTCTGGTCAAATTAAAAATAAATAAATAAAATTTAATAAAATAATTCTTCTTAAAAAAAGAAATCTGCTGAAACCTTCTTTTTAGTTCTCTAAACAGGAGAAGGAACGGTGCTGATTAAAAATGAATCAGTAACTTGGGGCTGGCAGGTGGCATGTGAGTGGGGCGCTGGACTCCCACATGGCTGACCATGGTTCGAGTCCTGGACCTGGTAGCTTGCTTTCTCACTTCCCCTCTCTCTCTGTGTCTCTTTGGTCAAATTAAATAATAATAATAATTAATAAATAAATAAATAAATAAATGAAATGAAATAATTCTTTAAAAAATCCTTAAAAAAAAGTGAGGGAAGGAAGAGAAAGATTGGGGTCGATGAAAGGTGAAGGTGCTGCAAACTTTAGTGGGAAAGCAGTTCGTCCTTAGTCAGGCACCCTATTGCTGGCCTAGGCTTTGAACTATTATTATTATTATATTTTGAGTTTCCATAATGCTCATGCACTTGCTGGAGAACCAGAGAAAGAGACAAGGAAAGCGAGAAAGCACCCCTCAATCCCTTCTCCATTCTCCCGTCAGGATTTTGGGCACGCACACACACACACACACACACCCCTGTGTGACTTTCAAGCCACCCGGTCCAGGACTCGAACTGCACCGTTGGCCATGTGCGATTCCACCACTGGCTGGCCTGGCTTTGAATTCTTCCAAGCTCACTCCTGGGGGAATACTGCATTGTTGGGGACTTAGAAATTTGGAAAAATGGACTTGTATGTGGGGTTCTTGGTCTCAGCTGAAGTGAATCAAGGAAAAGGGTGGGAGCCCTTCATTGCGTCGGCCTCTCATTGAGTCGACCGTATGCTCCTGTTCACATTATAGATTTATTTTTAAAGTTTTATTTTATTGTTAGTAGTAGTTTAACTTGCTATAGTCATCAGAGAGAGACAGAAGGAAAGTGAGAAAGCAAGCTGCCAGATTTGGGATTCGAAACACAGTTAGGGAGTCCAGCACCCTAACTCCCATGCCACCTGCTGGCCCCAACATTTTATTTTAACTTTGTGAGAAAACTAGGCTTCTCACGAAAGAGAAAGGTTACCTGCTGATGATAATGGATATGGTAGTGTCTCTGACGACTCACACGCACTGTGTTCCTGCGGGGGAAACCATGTCACACCACGTACAGTGGTTACATGTGAATGTAAAAATGTGAAGATGAAAAAGAGACTTAAAAAGATATATGATATGAAAAAAATGTACGGTGATTAAATGTAAGTAAAACAACAACAACAAAAAGAGAACTAGGCTCCTAAGAAAGCCAGGTCAAGAGGCCAACAGTGGCGCAGTGGTAAAATGTCAACATTACAGGCAAGCCCATGTGGAAAGTCCCTAGTTCAAGACCAGAGATCTCCTGGCGTGTGCTGGGACTGTGCACACCTGTGAGCTGGGACTGGCTGGGCCGAGGGTGGACGGTGGCATCGAGACTGCCAGGTGCTGTTTTTCTCTCTCGTTCATGAAAGAAAGAAATAAGTAAACCGAAAAGACCTGAACTGTGGCTTGTTTTGCTTCCTTTTTTAAGAAAGCCAGTTACAAATGTATTTCTGGTAGAAAGTTCTTTATAGCAAGAACAAATTATCTTGAGATCATAGATAATCAGGAGACCAGGAATAGGAAAAGAATATCAGTGAGGGACCAGCAAGTGGCATGGTGGTTAAGGTGCTGGACACTCCCACATGGCCAACGTAGGAGTTCAAGTCCTGGACCTGGTGGCTTGCTTTCCCATTTTCTCTCTCTTGTCAAATTAAAATAAATAAATGAATAAATAAAAAATTAAATAAGTAATTAAAAAAAAAGAATGTCAGTGAGCTGGCAGGCTTACCCCCAGCTGTGTGGGTCGACCCCACCTTCAGTGCCTTTCCCAGAAGCAGAGCCCGAGCCAAAGATTTGGGGGCAGGCAGTTTATTACGGGAGAGCTCTTCGGGTAATACCTATAAGGGAGAGAGGACAGGGACCGTCCAGATGAGGTCTCAGGCCAAGTCTCACCTTGGCCCAATCCACAGGACCGCAAGCATACATCACACCACAGAACCGTCCTGATGTGAGGTGGGGGGGCGGGCTTCTGTACCCGTCCACTGAGGTGCTGGCTTCCCACCCGGGGCAAGATGGAGTTCCCCAGTGATGTGAGGGCGAGGGGCTCCCACGCGCTCGCTTGGGCGAGGCTGCACCCGATGGAGGGGATTTGGGTGAGTCCCCTACACAGTCTGCTAGGCATGTCGAGCCAGAGTGCTGCTTCCCACGGAGGGTGAGGAAGTTACTCAGTTACGACACCGAGGAGCCAGATAGGCAGACTTCCTCTTTCTTTCTCAGCTGCCTGTGTCCTGTCCCTGCTTCTGCCATGCTCGCATGTTCCTCTGGACAGTGTCCTTGATGGCAGCTCTTCTTTTTTAGAGATTTTTTGCTATAAGGTGCATGGGCTCGCCGAAGACACAGAGAGACAGAAAGTGAGAAGTCACCCCCCAGGAGGATGGCCACACTGCAACCCCTTCTCTTCCATTCTCCTCTCAGGATTTTGGGAATGCACATACATGTACCCAGCGTGAGTTCTAAGCCTCTGGGTCCAGGACTTGAACCATGGTTGACTACATGGGAGTCCAGTGACATAACCATTATGCCATCTGCTGATCCCTTGATGGTGGCTCTACTTGCTCCACATTCTCCCCAGCTTTGTCACTAATTCTTCTCTGGTGATACTTGTTGGTAAGCGTCTGAAGCAGCAGTTGATAAAAATTACTGCGGCTGACTCAGTCCATGGCACAGGGGGTAGCAAACTGGCCAGCAGTGCTGGAGGCCACGGGCTCAGATCCCCGGTCAGGCTGGACTGTCCGAGGTGTACATGGTCAAGATCCTGAGCCCGCGGGCTGGGGAAGGGGTCCTGGCACGACAGGACCTGGTCGAGGGAGCCTCCCATTCTCTCTTTCTCTTGCTTCCCATCATAATAAAATAATTAAAAAGAAGTAACTGGGGCCAGCCAGTGGTGTGGTGGTTAGGGTGGATGGATCCCACATGGCTGTGTGGTTTGAGTCCTGGAAACAGGGGCTTGAAAAACACACTAGACACGTGTGTGTGGGAGCCCAAAACTCTGAGAGAAGAATGGGGGAGAAAGGATTGCAGTGTGACCATGCCCCATGGGAAGGTGCTTTCTCACCCCCCCCCCCCGTGCCCTGTCTCTCTCTAGCAAGCACACATACACGCTAGCAAATTAAAAAAAAAAAAAAAAGTTACTGTAGCTGATAAATGCTAAATGATAATGACTTTTTGTTTTTTTCCTTCCTGAAATGCAAGTCAATATCGTCAATATTTTTGATGTGTGTAGTGATGCATGAGGGGGTGAGAGCATTTCTTTCTTTTTTTAAAAAAAGAATTATTTTATTTAACTTATTAATTAATTTATTTTAATTTGACCAGAGAGGGACAGAGAGAGAGGGAGAGAAAGCAAGCCGCCAGGCCTGGGATTTGAACTGCAGTCAGCCATGTGGAAGTCCAGCACCCCTTAACCACCATGCCACCTGCTGGCCCCAGAGCATTCCATTCTTTGCATCTTTATCAGAGTGGGTCTTAGAGACTAAAGTCTCGCCCCCCTGATAGTTCGTGATCTCCGCAGAGACACACACACACACACAGACAGAGTGAGTACCCTCCAATGAGGAGAGCCCATGCTACAGTTTTCCATTTCTCCATCTGTCGGGATTTGGAGCATGGACCGTGCATGTTTTTCAAGCCTCCAGGACAGAGATTCGAACCATGGTAGGTCATATGAGATCTGGCTGTCTTAACCACTAGACTATGGGGCTGGCCTAGGACTAAGGGATTTTTTAAAGGTTCTCTTACTTTTTAGAAAGAGAGATGACATTTTTTACTGCATTTGAAAATGCATTATTTGGTAAGCTGTTCAGTATATACTCGGAGAATCGTGAAATATGACGACTACCTTCTGGCTGTATGTGCTCACAGCCCCAGCCTCCTGCAGTTACCTCTCCACATTCCAGCTTGTGGTTGGATTGGTAACTCTGTGAGGCAGGTACTGTCTGCCTTCTTCATTGCTGTTGCCTAGCACCTTACCTAGATTGGTGCTAAATAGACACCAGATTAAAAGGGCTGAATGGGGCCAGCCCACGATGCAGTGTAAAGACCTACAACGGATTCCATGTGGTCTGCTACAGGTCAAATCCCAGCCCCGGGGTTTGAAAACATGCTGGGTGTAAGTGTGCATGTGCACAAAATCTTGGTGGGATGGAGAAACAGAAAAGAAGGGTGGTAGAGTGACCACGCCTCACTGGGGGCTGCACTTTCGCACTCTCTCTCTCTCCAGGAAGCACACGTGCCCACTGGCATTAAAAAAAAAAAAAAAAAAAAGCTGACTGAAAGAGTAAATGAAAAGAGCAGAAAGCAGGTTTTTAGAGCTGCATCCAGTTGAATAGTGTCACCCCACAAAATTCTGCCCAGAACCTGTGAATGGAAATAGGGCCTTGGGACCAGCAGTTAGTGTAATGGCTATGTCACTGGACTCCCACATAGTCAACCACGGTTCGCGTCCCAGACCCGGTGGCTTAAAACTCACGCCCCGCCGGTGTGCGTGCATGCCCAAGATCCCGAGAGGAGAATGGAGAAGAAGGGATTGCGGCGGAGCCATCCCTCCGGGGGGTGATTTCTCGCTTTCTGTCTCTCTGTCTCTCTCTGTCTGGCGAGCGCACGCGCCCTATAGCAAAAACCTCTCCAAAAAAAAGAAAAAAAGAAAAGGAAAGAAAAGGAAATAGGCCTTCTGCAGCTGTAGCCACGGTAAAACGAGTGCACACTGGAGTCATTTGGGTCCTAACCAGAGTAGAGTCCTTACAGCAACAGGGATTTTTGGAAAGACAGGCACAGGACGGAGGGAAGGAGCAGGGATCGACCATGGGTCTCCAGGCCAAGGCCTCGGGAGGATTGCGGGGAACCACCAGGGCTCAGAGAGATTCTCCAGAAGGGCTGTCAACAAGTCCAAGGGTCCAGGAAGCAGGGCACACTGGACAAGTCACAGACCCTGAGGCCTGAGAGCCACTTCCTCGGAGGGACCAGAGAGGCCTGGGTGGGAGCGGCGCGCAGCACCTGCAAGCGACGGCCGAGATCTGCTTCTCATTGGAGAGATGCCCGTCAATCACCAGAACGCTTGAGGTGGGGAGGCCACCGGTACATCCGGGCCTTTTGATTTTGAAAGTACGAGGAGGGGCGGGACCTAGTGGCAGTACCTCTCTCTTATTGGCTGTAGATTTGAGTGTCAGTCGTCTCCCTCTATAACCTGGAAGGAGGCTGGCGGTAGCGCCGCTCCCTCGCTGTGGACCGCTGACTCAGGGTGTCCGGGATTCGGAAATCGGGATTTTCCCATCAAAGCTGGAGAGAGGTTTTATAGCCGAACCTAGAACAAATCGCCCTGGTCTCTGGTCTAATTGCCCTACCCTTATAACTGGAATTATAATTTGCAGGGCGAGTTTTGGTGACACAGTTTTGCTAAGCCCTCTGGTTCCGACGGGGTTCTAGAATCTCCCGGGTGCTGGGCGCTCGCCATTGCCCCCAGTCGTGGCGAGAAGCAGAATCGCCGCGTTAGCAGAAACGGGAGTCCCGTTTGCACGGAAGAGGACCCGGCAGGGACTGGGGAGAGTCGCGAGCTCGGCCGCGCCGCCCCTCGGGGACTGGCGAGCACGGCTCTGCAGAATGTCTGTCTACAACCAGGGGAGGCAGATGCCTGGCCCGGAAAGGCTGCCGGGACTGCTCGCGCCTGCTCTGCTGCCATCTGCAGGCCCGTGGGGCCCAGCGCCGTCCTCAGGAAATCCCTGTCCTACTTCTAGGCAAACAGGAGGGCTGAGCTCTCCTGCGTCTGCTGCTCTCCCCCATCCCACCGCCCCATATTTTGCTGGAGGGTGCGTGTACTCTTTGGGGAGAGAGATAAGGAGAAAGTGAGAAAGCACCCCCAAGGGGATGGCCACACAGCAATCCCTTCTTCCTTTTCCTCTTCGGATTTCAGGTCCACGTGCAATACGCCCTGCGTGTTTTTCAAGCCTCTGTCCGGGTTTCTGGGGCTCAAAGGGATCATCCTGCAGCCTTAGGCGCCTGCCCCAGCTGACTTGCATCTGCTGCCTACTTGCCTTCGGCTCAATAATTGTTCCTGTTTGGGGGCAGCACCTCTGGTCTCCCGCAGTATATTTCATGGGGCCACTTAGTTTCTGGGCGTCTTCACTCATAGGCAGAGTCTGAACCAGGGTTTGGGAGGGACGTGTGACCGGTCTCTCCAGTGGGGTGAGCAAATCTGTCTGATGAAGACCCCGGGCATGAAAGGGTGCATTCAGAGCCTCCTGGTGGTCTCAGACATTTCCTTCTTCCCTCTGGCCTTTCTTCCCTCTCCCTTTCTCTTTTTCCTGGAGTTGGCTGGCCTGCCCTGACTTCACTCCAGATGGCTGACCCTTGTTTTTCTAAGTTCCTGCCCTCAGGCATAAAGATGCTGACACTCTCTAACAGCCGGTGCCAGAGTTAATACCAACAGTGTACATGGCAGATCAAGGGCCAGATGAAACCACCCAGATGTTGCAGAAGGCCAAAAGGCATGTCTTAGGACCACCTTAAGAGCCAACCATCACCCCCTCGCCCTTTAGAACCCAATGAAAGCCCACAGCCCCTACCCTCCAGGGCCCCTACCCTCCAGGGCGGATGCAACACTGCCTCTGGTCCCCTTCCTCCTGTGGAAAGTGAATAAACATTTTCTCTCCGTTTACTCTCTGAGACTGTGAGTTCTGTGTGTGTGCGTGTGCTTGCTGCAGAGAGAAAGAGACAGAGAGAGGGAAAGTGAGAAATCACCCCCCAGAGGGAGGGCCACATCCCATCCCCTCTCTTCCATTCTCCTGGGATTTGGGGCACGCACACACATGCACCCAGTGTGTTTCAAGCTGCCAGGTCAGGGACTTGAATCGCGGTTGGCTATGTGGGAGTCCACATTAACCCCCACAACCACCTGCGGGCCTTGAGCCTGTGAAATCTTTCACAGAGGCTGCACCAACCACCCTAGCGGGGCACATGTCCACCAAAGTTAGGCTATTCCACTACTGAGGCAAAGGAGTTAGTGGGAGCCCCACAGGTTGCCTCCTGGGCCCCGAAAGACACGTGCTTGCAGGGTTTGGGGACACTGGGGTGAAGTAAACTCCAGGAAGCAGCTCTTCGATGGGCCCAACGCGAGAATACTGAGTAAAGTCCTGGATCAAAAACCAGACTCGGGGCCGGTAACTTTGAGAAAGCTGAGATGAATGGGGAATGTCGTGTTCAAACACCAGTTATCTGAAGTTCTGCACCCGGGGTGGAAACGGGCTGTTTTTGTGACATGGGACCAGGATGGCTTTGCTCATCCAGGCAAGACTGGGATGTTCCATTCTCATTAAAATGACTTCAAATAGCAAAGTTTCTGACAGTCTACGATTTTTTATTTCTTCTTTTTTTTTTTTTTTTAGAGGTTTTTGCTATAGGGTGCATGTGCTTGCCAGAAAGACAGAGAGACAGAGAGACAGAAAGCGAGAAATCACCCCCGCTCCCGGGGTGGGGGGAATGGCCATGTTGCAATCCCTTCTCCTCCATTCTCCTCTCGGGATCTTGGGCACGCACATGCGCCCGGTGTGAGTTTAAGCCACCAGGTCTGGGACTCAAACCGCAGTCGACTACGTGGGAGTCCAGCGACATAGCCGTTACGCCAACTGCTGGCCCCCAGTCTACGATTTTAACGAACTTTTCTCATTTCTGAGTCCTTGATGTTAATGAGCAGAATTCATTTTTATGTGCTCGCAGACAAAAACTGTGTAAGAAAATAAGCAGGTGGTTTTTGTTTTGTTTTTAAGAATTATTTAACTTTATTTATCATTATTATTATTATAATACTTAATTTGCTACAGAGCACATGCACTCACCAGAGAGAGAGAGAGAGCAAGCGAAAGAGCGAAAGTGAGAAAGCAAGCCACCAGGTCCAGGACTTGAACTACATTCAGCCATGTGGGAGTCCAGTGCCACCACGCCACCAGCTGACCCCGAGCAGTCAGTTTTTACCAGGCTTTTTGTTAGTATAGGGTATCAGGTTTTTGGTATTTCTTTTAAATTCACTGGGGAGAAGTAAATACACGTAGAGCCTAGAAGGGTTGAGGAGAACAAGGGGTCCGGGGACTTGGCATGACACGAATTTGCCAACTTGTCTATCATGTTTCAAAGAAATTATTTACCCCCTCCCCCTTTCAGCGACATAGCCATTACACTAACTGCTGGTCCCTCCAGGGCTTTTCCTCATAGGTACCCCAACTACTCCCACACTCTTAGCCTTCCATGTGAATCTTAGGGTCAGTTTAGCTTTAGACAAAAGTGTTTTGGCATTTTCTTATTGGAGTTGCATTAAATTGATACGTTAACGTTGAAGAGCTGGCAAATGTATGATATCAAATCATCTTCAAGTCATCTTTTCCAAGAACAAAAAGTGGTTGTTGGCATTCACCTCTGGGTCTTTCAGGGATGTTTCAGGGTTTTCCTCATATAAATTTCCAACATTTCCTAGTAAATGTACGACTAAGGACTTTAATCTTCTTTATTGCGATTGTAAATGGGTTTTATCTACCTTCTATCCTTTACCTGGTTACTGTTTATTTAAGGAGGTACTGATTTTTTTTTTTTTTTTTTGGAGAGGTTTTTCGCTATAGGGCGCGTGCGCTCGCCGGACAGACAGAGAGAGACAGAGAGACAGAAAGCGAGAAATCACCCCCCAGGGGGGATGGTCACGCCGCAATCCCTTCTCCTCCATTCTCCTCTCGGGATCTTGGGCACGCACGCACACGCGCCCGGCGTGAGTTGTAAGCCATCGGGTCTGAGACGCGAACCGCGGTCGACTACGTGGGAGTCCAGCGACATAGCCATTATGCTAACTGCTGGTTCCCAGGAGGTACTGATTTTCATGTCGATCTTCGATCCTGACACCTCGCTGTATCTACACTACATAGGAAATTCTCTCATATCATCTGCACAGAGATCATTCTGCTAGTGATTTCCAGCAAAACAATCAATCGTATCTCTCATTTCTTAGAAAAGGGAAAGTGGCAAGTGATATGGTGGTTAGGGACGCTGGACTCCCACGTGGCCGACTGTGGTTCAGGTCCCGGGTCTGGCGGCTTACTGACTTGCTTTCCCTCTCTCTGTCTCTCTCACTCTGTCCCTCTCATTCTGGCCCTCTCTGGTAAAATTAAAATAAATAAATAAATAAATAAATAAATAAATAAAGTAAAAAACAATTATTGAATACAAATTATTTATTTGATTTTATTTATCATTATTATTTTAAAATTTGTTACAGAGTACATGAGTTTAGCAGAGAGAGAGGGAAAGTGAGAAAGCAAGCTGCCAAGTCTGGGACTTGAACAGCGATGGGCCATGTGGGAGTTCAACGCCTTAACCACCATTCCACCCACTGGCCTCTGATTTCTTTTTTAAAATTTAAATGATTTATTTATTTTTTTTTTTAAGAGAGATTTTTGCCTTTTGAGCCGCTCTTTCTCTGTCAGGCCCACTCCTACCTCTCGGAAGTGTACTTTCACTCTTCCTAAACTACTGCTTCCTTACACTGCCTGTGAGTTTTGCTCAGTTCCTTGTCGGAAACACCGAGAACCTGGACGTCATCACAGACGACATCCTGTAACACATATCGTGGCCAGATGACCAGGAGGTTACTCCCTCCAATCCCATAACAAAGACTCAGCTGCCCCTGTTGGAAACCTTGAAGAAACTAAGCTGTAAAATTGCTAGTGACCATCCAACCCCGTGGGACTTCAGCCGAACACCTCCCGACTGTGACAGCCTGCCCCTGCTCCTGCCCCTGCTCTCCCACGTACATGAGATAGGGCGAGAGTTCCCTGGTCCCTGATAGGTAGGGCCGACGCCCCGTCCAGCATGAAGCTGCTACAGAAGACAGATGACCCACTTTCAACTCCCCAAAAAGATTTACGGGACCATGCCCGTAAACAAGGCAGGAGAAAGCTCGCAAATGGAAGCGGGAAGGGCTGGAGTGTCAGCCTCGGTGGCTAGATAGAAAAACCCATCGGGGCAGAAAATTCCCCACGCAACGTAACGTAGGCAGGAGATTAGTAAGGGTGAGCTCGCTGATCAAGCTGCATTTGACAGAACCAATAAGGTGGGGGCTGGCAGGTGTTGTGGTGGTTAGGGTGGCTGGACTCCCACATGGCTAAACGCGGTTTGACTCCCGGACCTGGCGGCTTGCTCTCTCACTTCCCTTCTCTCTCTGTCTCTCTCTCTCATCAACTTTTAAAAAAAGAAATAAAAATAATGACAATGAGTAAGATTAAAGATAGATAGAAAGAAAGTAAGAAAATTGTAGCCTAAGGAAATGTTAGAGGATGATTTTTTAAAAAATAATTATTTACTTTTTGTTTATCATTATTATTATTATTATTTTTTAACTTGCCACAATATGTATGTGCTCACCAAAGAGACACACACAGAGAGAAAGACAGGAAGCTGTCAGTCCTGGGACTCAAACCATGGCCAGTCACATAGGAGTCCAGTGCCTTAACCACCGTGCCACCTGCTGGCCCCCTAGGATGATTTCTTTTTAAAAAAAACTTTGCCAGAAGACACTTGCACCTATGGTCATACTGAGATCCCTTCTCCTTCATTTTGGGAATTTGGGGCATGCACATGCACCGCAGGTGGTCTGGGACTGAAACCACACAGTTGGTCATGTGGGATCCAGCCGCCTTGGCTGGCCTAAGGATGATTTCTTTAAAAAGTACACTCATGGGGCCAGCAGGTGGTGCGGTGGTTATGGAGCTGGACTCCCACATGGCTGACCACAGTTTGAGTTCCAGACCTGGCAGCTTGCTGTCTCACTTTGTCTCTGTGTCTCACTTTCTCTCTCTCTCTTCTCCTTCTAGTGAGTATATGTGCCCTGCCCTATAGCAAATTTTAAAAACATAATAATAAATGTAAATAAACATTTTTTAGAGAGAGAGATTTTTGCTATAGGGCACATGTGCTCACTGGAGAGACAGACCCACACACGCATCCAGTGTGAGTTTTTTTTAATAATTATTTTATTTAACTGTATTTATTATTTATTTATCCTAATTTGACCAGAGAGAGGGAAAGTGAGAAAACAAACTGTCAGGTCCGGGACTTGAACTGCGATCAGTCGTGTGGGAAGTGAGAAATCACACCCCAGCGGGGATGGCTGCGCTGCGATCTCTTCTCCTCTATTCTTCTCCTGGGCTCCTGGGCACATGTATACGCACGCCCAGTGTGAGTCCCAAGGTGCTGGGTCCAGGATCGAACTGCAGTTGGCCATGTGGGAGTCCAGCGATGTAACTGTTATGCCATCTGCTGGTCCCCATGTACAGAACTTATTTGCATTTCCATGGACAAGAATCCTTTGTATCATATCAGTTTTGTGCGACTCCTGGAGTGTTGAATAGTTCAAAGACAAGGATAAGTGCAAACGCTTTAGAACCAGAGCCCCCTGGGAGGGTCCTCTAGACAATCCGCAGCGAGGTTTCCCGACAGAGAGCTGGGAATCAAACCAAATCCCTGTGTCCGTCAGTTCAGGCTCTTTCCTCTGTATGAAGCAGCTTCGGGCAGTGAAGAGTACTTTTCAGCAGAAAAATTGGTACTGACCACTCATGACCCTGTTCAGTTAACAATCGTCCTCGCAGGAACCTCCCGTGGAATCGCAGCAACTTTCCAAAGACTCTGCAGCCCCAGAGAACCATCTGCCACCTTGAGGGAGCCTATGCCCTTTACAAGTGCTACCTCGGAAGTACTGGAAGGGCTTGGAACCTGGCCTGGGTCCTGGGAACATGCGCAGATGCAGATGTGTCTCACGATTCTGCCGCACCGGTGCCTCCGGGCGGGTGAGGACACTGCTACAGCCCAGGCTGTAGGGGGCGCTCGGTTCCGGCCGTTTGGGAACCCTGGTACAGCCGGATGATGCCCTCGTCGTGCAGCCGCTTCCAGACCGCCTTCTCCAGCTTGAAGTCGTGGTTGATGTAGAAGATCAGCCGCTTCCACGACTTGTCGTAGTAGTGGTCTGAGAAGCGCTCGTGGCCCTCGGTGATGAAGCCGTAGGCGCTCACCTGCGGGAAGGGTGGAAGAGAAGCCGCCTGGGGCTGCTGCCTCCCGGGCTGCAGTGCGTGCATGTGTGCGTGGTCTCTCTCTCTCTCTCTCTCTCTCTCTCTTTTTTTTTTTTTTTTTTTTTAGGTTTTTGCTATAGGGCGTGTATGCTCGTCAGAAAGACAGAGAGACAGAAAGTGAGAAATCACTCCCTGGGGGGATGGCCGCACAGCAATCCCTTCTCCATTCTCCTCTCAAGATCTTGGGCACTCACGCACACACACCTGATGTGAGTTTAAGCCACTGGGTCTGGGACCTGAACCGTGGTCAGCTACACGGGAGTCCAGCAACATACATTACGCCAAGTGCTGGTCCCGTATATGTTCTCTTTATCTGGGTCCCATCTCCAGGGGCCTGGGAGCAGGCCCCCGGGATTCACGCACACCACACTTTGGCTACTCCCTGCTCCTGCCTTCGGTGAGCACCCAGACTGGCCATCGAACCACAGGGCATGGGCCCAGGAACACCCCCAGCCGTTTCTCCAGGCACCCCTGCTCCTGAGGCAGCGCCTCACCTGGTCGCAGAGGTGAAGGGCGGTGAGCAGAAGGAGGGCCCCAGTGGTGGGGCGGTATATCCTCCAGTGAGCCGTGTCCAGGGTCTTCGACCTCAGAAACCTAGGAAGGGGCCCAGATGCCCCGTCAGGAGCCCGTAAGGACGGGAGGGACCAGGCCCTCCACGTGCCTTCCACTCTCACCTGTTCTTCATGTAGCGGAGAAAGTCGGGGTGCAGCAACAGGTACCTGTCCAGCCGCAAGGCTTCCCGGAAGGCCTCCTGAGGTCTGCGCCTGTGGTCCAGAAGGGTCCCTTGGCTCCACTCTCTTACCTGGCCTGGTATTGGCCAGTTTAGGGTCATGGGCATGGCTGGTGCCCATCCCCAGGTGACATGAAGGCTGTGGCCACCCACCCAGCCCTTTACGGCCGCCCACTGCACAGGACAGCCTGTGGGGCAGGGAGGGCACCGGGTACCTGAACCAGAAAAGGCTGTTTCTCTTCAGAGTCTGATTGAGAAGCAGTGCTTCCAGCCACTCGTAGTCCCGGGTGCCTTCCAGGAAGTGTAGGTAGCGGATGTCCTGGGGACCAAGGACAGGAGTGGTCTGGGCGTCCTGCAGGGCCCGGGCTGACTCCAGGCTGCCCACTCACTCTCCCCTGGCTGGCCTGGCCGTCTCCCTGCCCCTCAGACTCCATCCAGACACGGTGCTCATCTCCCCGCTGTCCCCCTGTCCAGGACCCCCGTGGCCTAGGCTCACCTTCCCCAGAGGCACATTCTGGAAACCCCGGCTGCCCAGGATGAGAAGCGACTGGGTCAGGGAGAAGGCGGTGAAGCCGTAGAAGGTCGTCCGGGTGCCCACGTCCTCCTCGTAGCCTTTGATGACGGCGCCGCTCAGTCTGCGCAGGACAGAGAGGGGCGCGGCAGTGAGGTGAGGTGCGGAGGCGGGCAGGGCAGGGGAGAGGGAGGTGAGGTGCGGAGGCGGGCAGGGCAGGGGAGAGGCGGGGCGGAGGCGGGCAGGGCAGGGGAGAGGGAGGTGAGGTGCGGAGGCGGGCAGGGCAGAGGAGAGGGAGGTGAGGTGCGGAGGCGGGCAGGGCAGAGGAGAGGTGGGGCGGAGGCGGGCAGGGCAGGGGAGAGGGAGGTGAGGTGCGGAGGCGGGCAGGGCAGGGGAGAGGCGGGGCGGAGGCGGGCAGGGCAGGGGAGAGGCGGGGCGGCAGTTAGCTGCTGAGCTCACCGAGCCCGGCCTTCCTCCTCCTAGACTCAGGCGCCCGCTGGTGCCCTCGGCAGGAGAGGGGCGGGAGGGGAGGGCGTGGGGTGGGGGGGTGGGCGGCTTACCGGAACACGTGGTCGTGGCTGTCTATCTCCGAGCCCACCCGGGAGTTGTTCAGGATGCCCCCGTTGCCCACCACGGCACAGGTGACGCACGGGGCGCTCCCGGGAGGGCGGCTGGCCAAGAGGAGCTGCTGCTGCGGCACGGGTGGGAAGCGGGTCACGACCTTCTGCACCACTGGGACAACGGGGGCGGGGGTCAGAGCCCTGGAAGGGACAGGAGTCTGGCCCATTGTTTGCTCCTGGTCTGTTGGCCCCAGGGAAGCGGCAGCCCAGAGACAGAATGCCAGGTGCCCTTGGGACCAGCAGTTAGCGTAATGGCTATGTCGCTGGACTCCCACGTAGTCGACCGTGGTTCGAGTCCCGGACCCGGTGGCTTAAACTCACGCCGGGCGCGTGTGCGTGCGTGCCCAAGATCCCGAGAGGAGAATGGAGGAGAAGGGATTGCGGCGTGGCCATCCCCCCTGGGGGGTGATTTCCTGCTTTCTATCTCTCTGTCTCTCTCTGTCTGTCTGGCGAGCGCACGCGCCCTATAGCAAAAACCTCTCCCAAAAAAAGAAAAAAAAAAAAAAAAAAAAAAAAAAAAGAATGCCAGGTGCCCTTGGCCCTCGTCCCGGTGCCCACCCTGCGGCTTCCCCTGGGTGAGGACTCACAGGAGTAGTTGAGCTCCATGAAGCCGAAGGGCGGCGCGAAGTGTTCCAGGCGGTCCCACTCACTCTGGTTGAAGCGTTGGGCGTCCAGGAAGAGGGTGAGGTTGGGCAGAAAGAGATTCCGGAGCCAAGGCGACTTAGAGGCTTTGACCTTCACGGAGTCAGGGCAGGTCTACGTGCAGGAGGGCTCGGTCAGCAGGGAGGGGCTCTGCAGGCCACGCCAGGGCTGGCGGGTGCCGGGGCAGAGAGCAGGCCTCACTCTTTGGAAGGTGCTGCCTCCGCTCCCGCTCCCTCCTGGGCCCAGGTCTGCAGAGCCTCCCACGCCATCATGTGGCCCACTGAGGTCCTGGGGTGCTTGGGGAACAGGCAGTCTCAGCCTACAGGGCAAAGGCACCCCGTGTGAGAGGAAAGAGCCTTTCCGGCATCCTGCGTGCTGTCAGTGCGTGGCTGCAGCTACATACGTGTGAACACACACGTCCGAACACTGCCCCTCTGTGTGAGGGCTGGGAGGAGGACGGCGTGCTGCGGTTAGGCCCAGGCTGGCTCCCCCAGGGCTGGACGGGAGTGGCGGTGGTGGAACTGGCTTGCAGGGACGACTGCGTTCCTGGGGACCGGGGCCGGGGGCGAGGTAGGGGTGTTCTCGTCTGTTAGCCCACACCCTCACCCTGGCCCGAGGATGAGGACTCAGGTGCTGAGCCCCAGAGCAGACCAGCTCCCTCACCCCGGATTGAAGACCCTCCCCCCTTCAGTGGGACCCCAGGACAGGCCCCCTCCCGCCCCCGCCATGCTGTCCAGAGCAGGGGCTGGGCCTGCCTTCTGCCCCACTTTGCCGTCACAGGAAGGAGGGCCTGCATCAGCGTGTGGCTGGGACAAGGCCGTCAGGCAGATCCGCGAGGTGACGGGAGGGTGGTGCTCAGGAAAAACTCACCGTCTGCTGGCCCCCCACGTCCAAGCTGTATTTTTCCTCAAAATCCCAGTGGGGCTCGGACTTGAAGTTGGCGGCCTTCAGTGATTGGCCCCTTTGGGTGGTGGGGCTTTGGAAAGGAGCCGGGGGCGGGGTGGTCTGGGCCTTCTCCTTGGGTGGGACGACTGCCCTGGCCGGTCCTCTCTTTCTCTCCCTTGTTGGCACTGCTCCTGGGGTGGTCAGTGTTCTGTCCTGACCTCCTGGAATGAGTGTCTTGGCCGACGTGGCCGCTTTGTCCTGATGCGGCCCTGGCCCCGGCCTCGTAGCCGTCGGCTTCCCATCCTGATCCTCCCTCCCTCTGGTTGTCTTCGTGTCCCGTGGTGTCACTTCTGTCCTGTGAGGGGCCGTGGCTGTGTCCCGCCCTGTTGGTGGCGGCAGGTGCACTGTGGTTTTCTCTGTCTTCCAACTGTTAGGCGGGGCCACGTGTGCAGTGCTGGGCGCTTGGCTGGGCTCCTCGGGCCGGGCCTCATTGCTCTCCGGCCTGCTGTGGCCTGCCGTGTGGGCTGTGGGCCGGGGTCGCGTGTCAAGGGTGTTGTTCTCTGGCGCTGACTTGGCATGTGCGGCTGTCCTCCCATGCATGATGGGCACCTGGGACTTGACCTTCAGTAGCAGTTCTGTGAACCTTCCTTGAATGTTCTTGAGGTGCCGGTACCTGGGGGCAGAGGTCACTGCGGATGAAGGCTGGAGGCGGTAGAGACGGGTCAGGGGCGGGACTAGTGGCTCAGGCGGACTTCAACCAGTCTCTGCAGGAGATGAGGGGAAGGGGTGTCACTGCCGACCACCCCAAATTACACGGTGCCCTTCGGTGATGGGTCTGGAAACTCACTTCAGAGCAATAGGGAGACCTTGGTAACAGCAAGGAGTTAGGGATGCTGAAAGCGGACGCCGGGAACAGGGCTGAAACGTCGGCTCAGTGCCGCCCCGTGCCCGCTCCAGGGCCCTGCGCACGCCCCCTGACGGTGAGCTCTGCGAGTACACTGTGTGACCCTGGCCCTGTCCCCTAGTACCTGTGTGGCTCAGTTGACCTTTATTGCCTTTTTCTTTTCTTTTCTTTTTCTTTTCTTTTCTTTTCTTTTTTTTTTTTTTTTTAAGATTTTTGCCATAGTGTGTGTGTACTTGCCAGAAAGAGACAGAGAGACAGAAAGGGAAAGTGAGAAATCACCCGCGGGGGGTGGCATGCCACAATCCCTTCTCCATTCCCGTCTTGAGACTGGGACCGAGCACGCACGCACACATGTCCAGTGTGACTCTCCGGCTGCCGAGTCCAGGACTGGAACTGCACAGTCGGCCGTGAGAGGTCCAGCACCCCAACCACCACACCACCTGCTGGCCCAACAAAGAAGAGCTTTCAGCCCTGAAGAAAGTCAGGGCCAGCCCCAGGCAATGCATGGACAGGCAGGTGACCTCTGTCCACCCTCTGTCCTTGCAGGTGTCCCCCCAGAGCTGCAGCAGCCCTCTTGGTTGGCCCTGTGTTTGCGCCTTCCTCCCCCACAGGACACACATGTGTCCAGGCCTTCCAGGAAGGACTGCTCTGACCTTGAATCTGAGCGAAGAGCTAATGCCCCGTAGGCTGTCAGGAAAGGGCTGGGGGACCAGCAGTTAGTGTAATGGCTATGTCGCTGGACTCCCACGTAGTCGACCGTGGTTCGAGTCCCGGACCCGGCGGCTTAAACTCACGCCGGGCGCGTGTGCGTGCGTGCCCAAGATCCCGAGAGGAGAATGGAGGAGAAGGGATTGCGGCGTGGCCATCCCCCCTGGGGGGTGATTTCCTGCTTTCTATCTCTCTGTCTCTCTCTGTCTGTCTGGCGAGCGCACGCGCCCTATAGGAAAAACCTCTCCAAAAAAAAAAAGAAAAAAAAAAAAAAAAAAAAAAAAAAAAAAAAAAAAGGAAAGGGCTGGCAGTAGTGTCCTGGCTTCTTACCTCCCGGAGGGTTCTTCCTCCTTGGAACACACGTTTAACTAGCCTTGTGTACGAAATGCCTTTCTACAGTATATGGCTCAAAGAAGCTACTTGGAAAGAGCTAGACCGGGAAGGAGAGGCCACGGGCAGGGAGGACTGAAATGCAGAGCATCCCGAGAAAGCCAATAGCTTGCTTTCTTCCTTTTCTCTTTTTTTTTAGAGTTATTTTATTTAACTTTATTTCTTTCTCTTAATTTGACCAGAGAGAGATACCGAGAGATAGAGAGAGGGAGAGTGAGAAAGCAAGCCGCCAGGTCCGGGACTCGGACTGTGGTTGGCCAGGGGGGAATCCAGCACCCTTCACCACCATCCACTTGCTGGCCCCAAAAGCTAATAGCTTTTAAGCCCGAATTCTTTTTTGTTCTCCATTTTCAACTAATGAAGAAAAGAAAAGGGAATCTGTTTATTTTTAAAGAATTATTGGGACCGGCAGATGGTGTCGTGGTTAAGGTGGCTGGACTCTCACATGGCTGACTGTGGTTCAAGTCCTGGACCTGGCAGCTTGCTTTCTCACTTTCTTTCTCTCTTTCTCTGTCTCTGGTCAACTTCAATAAAAATAAATAAATAAATAAAAGAATGACAATGAATAAAATTTTAAAGATAATTATTTAATTTTATTCATTATTATTATTATTATTTGACCAGAGAGAGAGAGAAAGTGAGAAAGCAAACTGCCAGGTCTGGGACTCAAACTGTGTTCAGCCATGTGGGAGTTCAGTGCCCAACTACCATGCCACCTGCTGGCGCCAAGGAAATTTATCATAAGGGTAGAAAGTATCTCAAGGAACCCAAGAGGACGAAGTGGCTGGGCTCCGGGAGGCCCGGAGCTAGGAATGGCCACCAGGAGCTTGTCTTGTTCTCGCCTCTGCTGCCTCCCAGCCGGTCTCTCTCCATCCTTCCCCTCCGCAGACCTGCTCCCTCTGCTCTCCAGCCCCCACAGTGGAAGATGGCCACCCCATAACACCTGTTCCAGGGACTGGTGCCTCTCTTTGCTTCCAATTTTTTATTCTCGGGGAGAGACTTTGGCCTCCTTGAGTCCCATCGCCATCCTTGTCCAGGGACCGGTACCGTAGGTGACATCCTAGACCCCACCCTGAACATGAGAAGACAATTTCAGGAAAGAGAGAGTTGGCTCATGAGCTGGAAGATATCCCATTATGAAAGAATGCCACTTAATGCAGAGTGCAAGACGAGGCAGGAAAGAATACAGTCTTAAAAAAAAAAAAAAAAAAAAAAGTTCATTTTGTCCAAGAGAGAGCAAGGTACCTCGACAGGGTCTCCATGTTAGAGGCCATCCCAGCCTCAACCGGCCAGGGCCACAGGCATGTGCGCGTGGCCAGCACACACAGGAAGTGCCCGGGGCACGAACTGCAGACCTTCCCCTGTGACCTCAGCCTCTGGGAGCACTGAGTTACCCCGTGCCTCTGCGGCTGGCCAGTCAGGACATATTCTCAATCAGTTCCTGTTTGTTTAGCAGGGAGGTTTGTGTGCCGTGAGGCTGGGCCTGGGACATCCTATTCACCTCTGACCTGACGACTCAGCACAGGCGCTACAAGTGTTCCTCCCAGACCCCAGCACCTGGCTGAGCGGTCCCACCGCGAACGGTGTGTGGGCATTGTTACCAGCTGGCTGTCACCTTAATGTGACCATGCTTGGGGGAGACAAGGCAGGGTGGTCTTTACATCTCACACCTCAAACCTTGCAGCATGGACAGCCCCGTCTGCTCAGAGGCCTTGAAGAAATAGGCACCCCTCTCTGGAATCCTATTTTTTTTTCAAGCTTACCTATTTCTTCTATGAGCGAGACAAAGGAAGAGGGAGAGACAGCACCCCCAGCAGGATCCTGACTCCACGACCCAGCCCACAGGTACAGGTGTGCACGTGCCCGGCATACTCAGGGAGGCCCCAGGACATGGACCCAGGCCCCATGTGGGCCGGCCTCAGATTGTGTTGCCCTTTACTGCTGTGCTGCCATCTGTCTCTGGAATCTGTTTTTTGTTTTGTTTTGTTTTGCTTTTTAGGTTTTTGTCATATGTCTTGTGTACTTGCTGAAGAGGCGAGAGACAGAGAAGGAAAGTGAGAAATCACCCCCCAGGGGATGGCCACATCATAGTCCCTTCTCCTCCATTCTCCTCTGGGGATTTTAGGCATGTACGCACACACACCCAGTGTGGGCTTCAAGTCAGCAAGTCCAGGACTCAAACTACAGTTGACCATGTGAGAATCCAGCACCTGAACCACCGTGTCACCTGCCCCTGGAGTCTGACCTTAGGAGTGGTCCAGTGACTATTCCATCTCTAGGTGCTACTGGTGGTTGGCTGATGACTCATTTAAGACGTACAGGAAGTCACAGTAATGGCCCAGATGGCGACAGAATTAAGCAATTAAGTAGTTTTATTTAATTCCCTATAATTAAACTATATACCCATGATTACTAGAATATCAGAATTATGACGTTAAATTGCTTTTTGCTTAGGTATGGCCCATAATTGATTTTGTGCTGGATCCTACATGGCCAACTATGTGGTTCCTGTCCCACCTGGTGGATTGAAAATCACGCTGGGCACATGTGTGTGCGTGCCCAAAATCCCGAGAGGAGATTAGAGGAAAAGGGATTGCAGTGTGGCCATCCCCCCAGGGGGTGATTTCTCACTTTCCCTCTCACTGTCTCTCTCTGGTGAGTGCATGCACCCTATGGCCAAAAAAAAAAAAAAAAAAAAATTAGTAATCTGGTAATCTCCTCCCTCTATATTCTTCTTCTTCCTCCTCCTCCTCCTCCTCTTCCTCCTCTTCTTCTTCTTCATTTATTTTTTTTCTGCTATAGGGTGTGTGTTTGCCAGAGAGAGACTCACATTGCGGTCGGCCATGTGGGAGTCCAGCACCCTAGCCACCACGCCACCTGCTGTCCCCCCCATTCTAAAGAACACATTACTGGGGAGCAAAGAAATGGCAAAAGGGTGAAGGTCCACGTATGCACAGCCTTGGGGCAACTTGGGGAGAGAGCACTGTTTTCCCAAGATTACTGGGCTGGAAATAGCTCAGGGAGATGTGGAAGTTGACTTCGATGTTGAAGAGACTGTCCAACCGGAACTTGGGAACCATGCTGCAGGCTGAAGGTTATCCACTAATAAAGCCAGTAACAGAGGTTTTGTTTGTTTGTTTGTTTGTTTTAATCAAGGTAAGAGCTCACGGATCTCTCTCTCTCTTTTTCCTTCAGTTTTCCAGAGGGCATGTGGCCAGAGAGAGAGAAAGAGAGAGGAAAGTGAACAAGCACTCCCTGTGGGGATGGTCACCAGCATGCTGGGTGTGCATGCGCACCCACCAGTGTTTCTCGAGCTGCTGTGTCTGGGACTCAAACTGTGCAGCTGGCCACTTGGGAGCCAGTTGCCCTAACCACCATGCCATGGACTGGCCCAAACATTCCTTTCTTTCTTTTTTTTTGAGGCTTTTGCCATAGGATGCGTGCACTCACCAGAGAGAGACAGAGAGAGACAGTGGGAGGGAAAGTGAGCAGTCACCGCCCCAGGGGGATGACCACAATCCCTTCGCCTCCTGGGAGATTTTGGCATGCATGCACTTGCACCTAGTGTGATTTTCAAGCTGCCTGGTCTGACACTTGAACTGCAGTTGGCCATGTAGGAGTCCAGTGCCTTAACCGCCATGCCACCTGCTGCCCCCCTTTCTTTCTTTTCGTTTTTAAAGAATTATTTTATTTAACTTTATTTATTTATTTATTTTAATTTGACCAGAGAGCAAGATAGAGAGAGAGAGAGAAAGTGAGAGAGCAAGCCGCCAGGTCTGGGACTCAAACCACAGTTGCCCATGTGGGAGTCCAGTGCCCTCAACCACCATGCCACCTGCTGGCCCCATCCCCTTTCTTTCTTTTAAAATTCTTTTCTTTCTTCTTTTTATGAGCAAGAAAGAGAGAGACAAAGAGAGAGCAACGGTACCCCCGAAATGGCCTTGAGGCTACGACCCTCCCTAGGTTCAGTAGCCTGGGTCACAGCCACAGGCGTGCGCAGCCTCCTCGGGGAGGTGTCAGGATGGGAACTGGGAACCCTCCCGTGTGGGTCAGTCTTGCAGTCTCGCCTCAGTTGCTGCACCACGCCCAGCTTCCTTGGAGAGCAACCTTTAAATCCTTCCCCGACCCCCCGTTTGCTGCCTAGTCCAGCCGCTCTGACTTTTCTCAGGCCTTTCTTCCTGTTCACACGGTCCTTGTGCAGGAGCTCACTCATCCTACCCTAAACCATCGCCATGGCCTCTCAAACAACCTTCGAGCCTCGCGCTGCAGCCTCGTCGAAGGCTCTGCAGAGGGACACTGTACATTCAATCAAGGTACGTCCTGGGCCAGCCTTTGGCACGGTGGTGAAGGCAGCTGGATCCCACGTGGCCAACTGCCGGAACCACCAGCTTCGGAGACAGGCTGGCACACGCACGTGCCCCAAATCCTGAAGACAGGGAGAAACACAGGAGAAGGGTTTGCGGTGTGACCCTCCCCATGGGCACTGCTTGCTCAATGTCCTTCTCTCTGGAGAGCTCACACAGCCTCTGGTGACATTTTTTTTTGAAAGTTATGGTCTGGTGACCATCCCCACAGGGGAGTGCTTTTTCAATTTCCCTCTGTCTTTCTCTCTCTCTGGCCACATGCTCTATGGAAAACCGAAGGAAAAAAAGAGAGAGCAGGTGGCGTTGTGGTTAAGGGTGCTAGATTCCCACATGGTTGACCACGGTTCAAGTCCTGGACCTGGTGGCTTGCTTTCTCACTTTCCCTGTTTCAATCTCTCTCTCACTCTATCCCTCTCTGGTCAAATTAAAATAATAAATAAAGTTAAATCAAATAATTCTTAAAAAAAAAAGTTATGTCCCCACCCTAAACTTTTTGATAGCTATAGAAGAAAGTTTAAGCCTGTTAGTATATTATATAAGGTCACAAATTCATCCTTTCACCAACAAACATTTATAAAGCATCTTCGCTGGGGCTGGCAGGTGGCGTGGTGGTTAAGGCACTGGACCCCCACATGGCCGACCATGGTGTGAGTCCCGGACTTGGCGGCTTGCTTTCTTACTCTCTCTCTGTGTCTCTTTTTTTTTTTTTTTTTTTAAATTTTATTCATTCAATCATTTATTTTTTAGTTTGACCAGAGAGAGACAGAGGGTGAGAGTGAGAGAGAGATGAAGTGAGAAAGCAAGCCACCAGATTCAGGACTCAAACCCTGGTCGGCCACGTGGGAGTGTCCAGCGCCTTAACCACCACGCCACCTGCTGGTCCCTCTCTGTGTCTCTTTTCAGTCAAACTGAAGAAGGAGAAGGAGAAGGAGAAGGAGGAGGAGGAGGAGGAGGAGGAGGAGGAGGAGGAGGAGAAGAAGAAATAAAGTAAATAATGTTTTTAAAAGCATCTCCACTGTGTGCAGGACCTTTTCAAAGTTCTGAGCAAATAGACACAGATAAGAGTACCCACCCACAAGAAATTCATAGTCTGGCAGAAAAAACAAACCAACTCAGGTTTGGGACATGGTGTCTCCTTGACCCTGACAGAGGAGGAGAAGGGTGCAAGGACACTGGCTGAGGTGCGGGACTCTGGGCACCCCAGCCTGCCTGGGTCTGCTCTTAGGTGACCATGGTTTCCTTGGGCAAGTCCCAGGTGGAGGGGCAGGTGGTAACAGCGGTGTCCACCTGCCTGATAGGTAATAGCTGGAGATGCGATTAGCACCGGCACAACGGCCATGCCTTACCGGTGTTCGTTAAGTTAGTCCCCAGCGTTTGCCGGAATGTCACACAGCCTTCAGGCGCGATGCAAATACAACCATTGCCACCGGTCCCCTTCCCCTGTCCCCGCTAGACAGTCTTCTCAATGGGCTCCCATAGCACTGGTCTTACTGACTTTCTGCAGCTGTTTATTGCTATTATTTCATGCACAGTCTTTTATTTGAGTGTGCCGTCGCCTTCATTAGACTCTCTGGCTCCTGAGACTCAGTGTGAGTGACACAGCAGGAGAGGCAGGGCGTCTGCAGCCCAGTCACCAGGTTCACGAATTCGTCTTGCTCTCTCCTGCTGCGTGGGATCAGGCTTGGTCTTTCTGAGTCTCAAATGTGCATCTCTTTATGAAAAAGGATAAAAATCCTAACCTTCAGCAATAGTTCTGAAAACACGGGGAGAGCTCCTGGGGTACGGGTGACTCTGGAGGTGTCTCCAGTTTGAAATGATAATGACGGGTCATAAAGTGGGTGTGTTGGGGCCAGCCGGTGGGTGAAGGTGCTGGACTCTCACATGGACTATCACGGTTCAAGTCTTGGATTCACTGGCTTGAAAAACATGCTATACGCGTGGGTGCCCAAAATCCCAAGAGGAGAACGGAGGAGAGGGAATTATGTGTGGCCATCCCCCCAGGGCGGTGATTTCTCACGTTCCCTCTCTGTCTCTCTCTGGCGGGAGCATGCACCCTATAGCAAAAAACTAAAAGAAAGAAAGAAAGAAAAAGAAACCATGGTGATATCACTTCTCTGCTGAGACCTTTTGTAGCAAGCTGGAGGCCCCACGCTTCTCAGATGACCTTCCGGCTCCCCAGCAAAGCCCTTTATTTCCGTGGGACCTGTTCTTCCATGGCTCACCCAGGCCTGCAGACTGAGGTCGGCCTCCTGGCTGGAGCAGGTTCTTCTCACCCACTCACCTTTGCCTAATCACTCAGCCAGGAGGCCACGTCCTGCCTGTCTCTCAAACTCCATGTTCTCTTTGAAGCTTTCAACAGATACAAAATTCTTCCCTCCAGGGCCCTCTCTGCTCTGTGGCTCTCGCTCTCTGTTGATCATTTTGGAACTTAATTATGTCAACAGTTGGTTGAACACTCTTGACCTGTGACCCTTTGGAACATTCTCTACTTATGACCCTTTGCCTATCCTGGAACGTGTTGGGCAGAATCCATACTTTACAGACAGTTCCAATGATTAAAAAACCTCGACTCCCCACCCTCACCCTCCATAAAAACCTACAAAGTACACAATGCACGCGCACACGCCCGCTGAATGGTTTGGAGCACTTCTCCCACCCCCACCCCCTGGGCTGCTCCAGAATGGGGCCCTGGGGTGCAGGTGGAGAGCTGGGAGTGACCATGCGGGGAGACTGGGGGAGCTGGGAAGAGGCAGCAAGAATCCCGGTCAGACACTGAGGAAAGGCCCTCCGTTTCTTCAAGGCCTCCCTTTTCTGGTATTATAGAGCTGACGTGTCACCTGTCTAACATGGGGGGAAGGACAAGAGGGGAGGTTCAGGAAGCTTCCACCTGATGCTGGGGGCCCCTGTGCCATGGCAGGCTCTGCACACTCAGATGGGGTTCCTCTGGGGCAAGGGTTCTCCTTCCCATGGAGGATCCTGGGAGCAAGCCCCCGGCTGCCCCAGGCGCTCCCTGGAGTAAGTGTCAGTTACTCCACCCCAGGGCTAAGCGAGCACTTCTAGGGTTCTAATCCCTCCACACACACTCCTCAGGAAGTGCCGTGTCTCCCCTCCACAGCATGCTGGGCTAGGCAGACCGGGCAGGGGCAGCTCTTCCCAGGCTCATCTCCCCACAGACAGCCCCAGACATCGTGCCTTCGGACACCTCTAGACCAGAAGTGGCATCAGCGTGTCCCCACCGACCCCTTAACTCCAGGCACGTGGCCTCGGCCAGGGAGGAAAGCCAGGATGCTGTCGCTGCAGCGCACTCCCACCCTGGGTGTCCTGCAGGAGCACTGGGCTCCCTCCCTTGTCTTCTGTTCATTTGTTTTTGATTTTTGCCACAGAGTATGTGCACTTGCTACAGAGACAGGAAAGACAGTGAGAAGGAAAGTGAGAAATCACCCCCGGGGCTAGGCCACACTGTAATCCCCTTTTCTTCATTCTCTTCTTGGGATTTTGAGCATGCCCATGCATACCTCTCTGGTGGGATTTTCAAGCTGCCGGGTCTGGGACTCTAACTGTGGTCAGCCACCAGGGAGTCCAGTGCCTTAACCACCATGCCACCTGCTGGTCCCCTTCCTTGTCTTTTAATTGAACTAGACTGAGTTAGGTTTTCACAGTTATGATCAAAAGAGTTCCAACAAATACAAACCCATATTCATACCATGAGCAAAAACACATCTCTGTGGATGAACCCATTAAACTTGAAGAACAAAAATTCAGAAGTATTAGTAGAAAATATAAGAAAATGTGGGCTGGCAGGTGGCGTGGTGGTTAGGGGCACTGGACTCCCACATGGCTGGCCACAGTTCGAGTCCTGGACCTAGTGGCTTGCCTTCTCACTTTCTTTCTCTCTCTCTCACTGTCCCTCTAAATAAATAAATAAATAAATAAAGTTAAAGAAAATATTCTTTAAAAAGAGAGAAAGAAAATATAGAAAAATATTTATATAATTTTGGGGTTGGACAGCCTTCCTCAAAATTGCACAAAGGCTAGTGACCATAAAGGAGAAGACAGCTGGCTTGTACATACATGAACATCACTTCTGCATAATGGAAGACACCACAAGCAGCACAGAGAAACAACAAGCTCATGTCAGGCTGCAGAGAACATTTGAAGTATTGTAGCATCCCTGATATAAAAGAGTTAATATCCTGGGGCCAGCAGGTGGCACGGTGGTTAAAGTGCTGGACTCCCACATGGCCGACTGTGGTTTGAGTCCTGGACCTGGCGGCTTGCTTTCTCACTTTCTCTCTCTCTCTTTCTCTCTAGTCAAATTAAAAAATAAGAATAATAAATAAAATAAATAATTCTTTTTAAAAAAGAGTTAATATCCCTAACACAAAAAAGAGGAAAAGATAATTTAAATAATCTTAAATTATGAACACAAATACGAAAAAGATAATAAAAAAACTGAAAGTCATGAATAGGTCATTCATAGAGAAGTAGAAATGTGACTAAAGTTGAGGGCCTCAGATTCCCCAATGGTCAGAGAGGTGCAAAGTGAACAGAGAAGCACACTCACTCCGCTCAGACGGCGTCACCTCACGGACACCTGTCGCTGTTCAGCGTTGACCTTGGACAGGGACAGCTAACTCTCACACCCAGTGGTGTGGCCTTCTGAGAGGACGGGTGGATGGGCCCATCAACACTGTAGGTGACGTACCCCTTGTCCTGGCAGTTCCACGTGAAGAAACCGACCGGCAGAAATACCCCCACGAGTGCACAGGCCGTGTGAGACACTGGGGCTAACCCCCGAGTGCCAGCGGGCGGGGGCTGGCTGATCAACCATTCTGTGGGACGTACGTAGCCGCTATGAGGACAGCCCTGCCAGGATGCCTGCGGCAGTGTGATCGAGAACGTCGACCTGGGGACACAGGTCTGTGCACGGCAGGGTAAGAGCACACGCTGTGGGATGAACGCCTAGGTTCAAAGTCTGGCCCTTTCACACACTAGCTGTGGTCTTGGATGACTCACGTTGGCTCTCTGTGACTCACTAGCCTCTTTTTTTTTTTCAACTTTATTTATTTATTTTAATTTGACCAGAGTGGGACAGAGTGAGAGAGAGGGAGAGGGAAAGTGAGAGAGCAAGCTGTCAGGCCTGGGACCATGGCCGGCCACGTGGGAGCCCAGTGCTCTTAGCCACTATGCCACTTGCTGACCCCCGACTCAGTAACTTTTTTTTTTTGGCGAGGTTTTTGCTATAGGGCACATGCGCTTGCCAGGAAGACAGAGAGACAGAGAGACAGAAAGACAGAAAGCGAGAAATCACCCCTCCGGGGGATGGCCACACTGCCATCCCTTCTCCTCCATTCTCCTCTTGGGATCTTGAGAACGCACACACTCACATGAGTTTAAGCCACCGGGTCCGGGACTCAAACCACTGTCAACTGCGTGGGAGTCCAGCGACATAGCCATTACACTAGCTGCTGGCCCCAAGTAACCTTATATAATGAGCACTAGCGAGTTCATAAATTAAGCATGTAGAAGAAGGCCTGGCACGTGGTGACTGTGGCCATCCCGCTCCTCCCCAGGGGGATGGCCACTCCGCAATCCCCTCTCCACCATTCTCCTCAGGGTTTTAGGCACACACGCACATGCGCCCAGAGTGTTTTAAGCCTCAGGTCTAGTTCTTGAACTGCAGTCGACTATGTGGGAATCCCGCGACATAACCAGTACACCATCTGCTGGTCTCAACATGTATTACTTTCAATTTTAAAAACAGTGAAATGAAATTATTTTTAAAACAATTGAGTCTGGGGTCTGGTAAGTGGCATGGTGGTTAAGGTGCTGGATTCTTGCTGGTTTGAGTCCTGGACCTGGCAGCTTTCTTTCTCGCTTTCTCTCCTTCTCTCTCTCTCTCTGGTCAAATTAAAAAATAATAACAAATAAAGTTAAATAAGTAACCTTTAAAAAATACTGAGTCTGGGACCAGCAGATGGCATAATGGCTATGTCACTAGACTCCCATGTAGTTGACCACGGTTCGAGTCCCAGACCTGGTGGCTTAAACTCGCGCTGGAGGTGTGTGCGTGCCCAAGATCCCGAGAGGACAATGGAGGAGAAGGGATTGTGGCATGGCCATACCCCCAGGGGATGATTTCTTGCTTTCTGTCTCTCTGTCTTTCTGGCAAGCACACGTGCCCTATAGCAAAAACCTCTCAAAAAAAAAGCCAAAAAACTGAGTCTGAGGCAAGGAGCCAGTTGGTGGTGCGGTGGTTAACGCAACTAGATCCCATGTGGCCAATTGTGCAGCTCAAATCCTGAACTTGTGGCTTGAGAAATATACCAGTGTGTTCATGCATGCCCAGACTCCTGAGGAGAAAGGAAAAGGGGTTATGGTGTGACCACCCCCGCCCCTAGGGAGTGCAGTCTCACTTTCCCTCTGTCTGTCTGTCCCTGGTGTGTGCACACACCCCATAGCAAATTTTGAAAATATGAGTCTGGAAAGAAAAGGGTATCTTACCGCTGAAGATGTGTTTATTTTCTTTTTCTAAAACAATTATTTATTTAATTTTGTTTATTATTGTTATTTTTAATTCACCAGAGAAAAGCAGAGAAAAGAGAGAGAGAGAGAGAGAGAGAGAGAGAGAGAGAGAGAGAGAGAGAGAGAAAGTGAGAAAGAAAACAACCGGGTCTGGGACTTGAACTGTGGTTGGCCATGTGGGAGTCCAGCACCTTAACTACCACACCACCTCTTGACCCCAAGGTGTGTTTATTTTCTAAGAAAAAAGGTCTGAAAGGCCTTTTTTGGAGGATCAACTTGGGGTCTGGAGTGGAAGCTGCTTTCCCCCAAGGGTGCTTCCCATTTTACTGACGTACTTTTCAGGGTGAGAACGATTTTGCAACAAGCAGGCTCCCAGGGTAAGTCTTTCGCTTCAGGTCACAGAGAAGGGCATGCAGGCACCCAGTCCAACTGCTCGTGTTGCTTACAAGCCCAGAGGGGACACTGCCTGGTTCTCTGCCTGTGCTCTGCAGACCCGGCCATCCATTCGCAAAGTCCTGCCTGCTCTTCTTCTCTACTCGAGCCTCATTGCATCTGGGACATCTTGGTCCTCCGTCCTATCCCCCGTGCCACCTCCACCTCCATTTCCCCCAAGTCTTCCTCCAGTCTTCCTTCCTGCCACATCTTTTTTTTTTTTTTTTAAAGAATTATTTTATTTGTTATTATTATTTTTTAATTTGACCAGAGAGAGAAAGGGAAAGTGAGAGTAAGCCACCAGATCCAGGACTCAAACTGGTCAGTCAAAGTGGGAGTCCAGAGCCTCAATCACCACACCACCTGCCGGCCTCCCTGCTGCTTTTTTTTTTTTTTTAATATTTTTTTCTAAGAATTATTTTATTTAACATTATTTATTCACTTATTTATTTTAATTTTAGAGAAACAGAGTTAGAGAGCGAGAAAGAAAGTGAGAAAGCAAGCCACCAGGTCCAGGACTCGAACCGCAGTTGGCCATGTGGGAGTCCAGCACCCTTAACTACTATGCCACTTGCCAACCCCCAACAGTCCTAACTCACGGCTCCCATGTGGACAGAGATAGCTCAGCCTTCACCAGTTCTCCCCAGGCTTCAGCTTTGTTTATTTCTTTACTTAGTTATTTTCGCTTCCTCTGGTGAAATATGAGGACTGGAAGGTGCTGCTCTCACCTGGAAGGCTTCCTGTCGGGCTCCCTCACGAAGGCGGGCAGGATGATGAGAAAGAAGAACAGCACAGCCAAGAGCAAGGCCCACTGGGCCCCTCGGCCCAGGCGGCTGGGCCTTCTCAGGCAGGACCTCATTGTGGTGGCTCAGCCTCCAAGGGAAAGTTCTGCCTATCCCGGGGCTCACGGCAGCAGACAGCCTCGCTGCTCAGTCGCCCCGCCGGGGCGCACACACCCTTTATCTCCACGGCCAGCCACTCTGGGCACTGAGCGTGTCGGTCTCTGCCAGGGCAGGAGGGCCCGCCTTCCTACTTTATGAAGGGCTTATAGGCTACGTGGCTTGAAGGAAGAGAAACTCCTTTTGGTCAAACAAGTTCACCTTCCTTTTCTTTCTCTCTGCAATTTCTGAGTGTGGAACTTCAAGAGGCACGTACACCCATTGCATACGACTCACTTCCCCTGGCTACTTGACCTTCCTGCCTCATCTACATGTGGGAGAGGCAGGGTCTCTGCCTTGTGGGCTGACCGTGGAGACCCAGGAGGTCACCACGAACCCTGGACCTTGGTCCCCTCCATTTCTCCCAAGGCTTCTCTCTGGGCTTCCCTCCAGTGGTTCCTGACTGCCGACCTGCCTTCCAGGCTCTGGGAACGCTGCAGGGCATGTGCATAGCTCTCAGGGCAGCCCTTGGAGCGGAGGACCATTGTCACCCCACTCACATCAGGGAAACGGCCTCTGCAAGTTCTCAGAGCAGGCCACTGGCTCGGGACCCAGACCCAGCTCACCACGGCAGCTCTGATGGCATTAATGGTGCAAAAAACGGAAAAACCTCATATAAATCTCGGGACAAAATGTACAGCCAAGGGGGCCGGCAGGTGGCGTGGTGGTTAAGGGCGCTGGACTCCCACATAGCTGACCACAGTTCAAGTCCCGGACCTGGCAGCTTGCTTTCTCGCTTTCTCTCTCTGTGTGTCGCTCTGGTCAACTTAAAAATAACAATAACAATAAATAAAATAAAAGAAATAATTCTTTTAAAAAAATGTATAACCAGGAGGAATAATGTTTAGACCAGTTATAGGAAACTCAGGCAATTCAGAAGCACAGCCCTCCACAGCGCACTGCACCTGGTTCATTTTATTGTTTCCAGCACACCCGCACAGGTGTGTTCAAGCCGCAGAGGTGAAAAAGGTGCTGCTTGGGAGGGTAGGGCGCTGAGGTTCCGGGACCTGGCTCTATTGCCCACAGTGGCAGGATGCATTTTTCTAGCACACAGCTTCCAACTCCGTGTCCAAAGCCCTTGGCTGTCACCCACGGCATGCACCCATAAGTACATAAGCCACCTTTGCCAGGGAGGAGGAGGAGGGCAAGAAGGTGCCTCTGCCCAGCTGAGAGGAAGGCAGACCGTGGGCCCCCTTCGTGCCCTCTCTTACACTGCCACTCCAAGGCGTAATCTGTAATGATTAAATCAGAGTGATCAGTGTACCTGTTGTCCTCTTGCCATCAGGATGGGCTGGGCCAGGAGACTCCCCCTTCGTACTGGTTCCATCTCTGTCTCTCGCTCTCGCTGTGCCGGCCTCTAAGCGCTCGCCGACACGCACATGTTGTGCAGGGCTGTATGTGTAACGCTTGGCCCTGACTGGCCTCCCGAGTGCTCCTGTGCACTGCGCATTTGCATCCCTGTTCCTATAACCTGGTGCCCGCGGCACTGCCAGGCAAACAGAGCATGGGGAGAGGGCACGTTCTTACCCACGGCTCTGGCCGGACAGACGGAATGCCTCTTTCCTCCCTCCCTGTGTTCGGAAGAGTTCCCTGGCTTCTACAGGGCAGAGGGCGAGCGAGTCGAGCTCCCGGGTACAAGCGGAGTGGGACCGTCCGTGCCTCTCACTACCTTAGGGCTGGGTTGAACTGGGAATCTGTAGGCCAGCTGCTGGGGGTGGAATAATTCCAAGATGTAGTTTCCTGGTTCTCAGGTTCCAGCCCAATGCTACTGTGGCCGGTGCCTGGGCAGAATGTGAAATCCAGGGAAAAAACACTGTAGGGGGACCGGGCTTTCCAGTCATTTATTTTCTAAGCTGCCAGGTTCACGGCTCAGCTGCGGGTCAGCCATGTGGGACCCAGCACCTTAACCACCATGCTACCAGCTGACCCTTCCAGTTGGTTTTAAAACATTGTGACGGGGCCAGCAGGGGGTGTGGTGGTTAGGGGTGCTGGACTCCCATATGGCTGACAATAGTTCGAGTCCCAGACCTGGCAGCTTGCTTTCTCACTTTTCCCATCTCTCTCTGTCTCTCTCACTCCATTTCTCTCTGGTCAAATTTAAATAAATAAATAAATAGATAGATAGATAGATAAATAAATAAAGTTAACTGAATTCTTTAAAAAAAATAATGACAGTTCTTGTGTTTGATAAAATCTACTTTTCTCTCCTTTTTAAACTAAAGTTTTATTTATTTATTTTAGTTTTGAACAGGATACATGTGCTCACCAGAGACAGAGAGACCATCAATAGGTGAATGGAGGGGGCCAGCAGGAGGCATGGTGGTTAAGGCACTGGCCTCCCATGTGGGTGATCGCAGTTTGAGTCCCAGACCTGGTGGTTTGCTTTCTCACTTTCCCTTTCTGTTGTCAAATTAAAAAATAACAATAGTGGGACCAGCAGTTGGCATAATAGCTATGTTGCTGGACTCCCAAGTAGTCGACCGTGGTTTGAGTCCCAAACCCAGTAGCTTAAACTCACACCGGGTGCGTGCGCGCGCACACGCGTGTGCCCAAAATCCCTAGGGGAGAATGGAGGAGAAGAGATTGTGGTGTGACTGTCCCCCCTGTGGGGGTGATTTCTTGCTTTCTGTCTCTCTCCTTCTGGTGAGCGCATGCACCCTATAGCAAAAAAAGAAAAAGGAATGCTACGCTATTCAGCCATTAAAGGATAATGTCATTTGAGGTTAAATAGGAGAGACCAGAGGACATTCTATGAAGTAAAATAAGCTCGTCACAGAAAGAAAAATATCACGTGTTCTTCACAGGTGAGAATGGAAAGTGACCTCGCAAAGGTTGAGAGATGAAGGGTGGTCACTGGGCTGTGAAGGGTGGAGGGGACAGACAGAGGCATGCTGGTTAGCAGAAATAAAATTACACCTAGAAAAGAGGAACAATATCATGTTAGAAAATACAGTGGGGGGACAGCAGGTGGCGTGCGTGGTGGTTAGGGCACTGAACTCTCACACAGCTGACTGCAGTTTGAGTCCCAGACCTGGTAGCCTGAAAATCACACCAGGCATGTGTGTATCTGTGCCCAAAATCCCAAGAGAAGAAGGGGTTATGATATGGCTATCCTCCTAGGAAGTGACTTCTCACTTTCCTTCTCTCTGTCTCTTTCCAGTGAGCACAGGCACCCTATGACTAATACCTAAAAAAAAAAAAGAAAAAAGAAAAGAAAAAGTAAAAAGAATTGTGTATTTGTGCGTTTGTGATATGAAGTCTTTTGAGCTGGTGGGGCCAGGGAAGGGGCTTTTTCTTGCCCACATACAAGGTAATACTCTCCTACATTCCTCTCGGGCCAGTTGGTTTTCTTTTTCTAGCTGGAATGCCCCTGACTCTCAAAAACATAACATCTGTCCTTGTAACAGGCTCGACTGGAATAGCTATCTCTTAGAAGTCACTCACGGTACCACAAAGGCAGAATAATGCTGTTTGGCAGAGAAAAAAACCCAAAACAAAAACGGAGCTTTAGTTTCTGGCTGGTGTTTAGCGAGGGAGATGATTAAGGGCGCCCTGGGAGAGGACGCGGTATGGAGTCGGCTTTCTGGTCCTTCCAATACAGAGTGTTCTTTCTTTGGGAGGTCACGCTCAGTGGGTGAGGCTGTCTTAGATGACTGGCTCTGGACTGGACAGCCTGGCATGCTCGCTCTGGGCTGTGGCAGCTCTCCTCTGGGGCAGACAGAAAGATCAGGCAAGACTTAAAGGTCAGGCAAGTCTTCAGTTTCTGATGCAACTGCAGAACTCAGTAATGGCAAAAGAATTCCGGCTCGTTTTCCAAGATCACAACTAGCTGGCTTTCTTTCTTTCTTTTCATTTGTGCAGGTGTGTGCACTTGCTGGAGGAAGAGAAAGAGATGGGGAATGTGAGAAAGCACCCCTGCCCCCAGGGAGATGGCCACGCTGCAGTCCCTCTGCTCCATTCTCCTCTTGGGGTTTTGGGCACACACGCACATGAGCCTGGCATGTTTTTCAAGCACCAGTTCTGGGACTCCAACCACTCAGACGGCTGTATGGGATCCAGCTGCCTTAACCAACACGCCACTGGTTGGCCCGAGACCAAGATTTTGGAGGTGAGGGGTTCAAAGAATCGTAATGTACAAACTGCCTGGTGCTTTCTACTGAAGTTCTTGTGACGAGCGATCACCGCATGGCCTGGCAGGACAGCCTCGGGAAGAGTGAGAAAATGCTAACCACGCAGCAGCGTAGGGAAGTCACGTGAAGGGAGACGGTACCGCGTGCTGTGGCAACAGCAGGCCAAGACCGTGCTAGAGCCCATTTCCCGGCAAAGCAAGAAAAGACAGAGAGTCCCTGAGCCCCCACTTAGCTCCTCCTTGGTGCTCTGAGAAAAAGCAATTATTGTTTTTACAGAGACATTTGCCAGGGGGTGCATGCGCTCGCCAGAGAGAGAGAGAGACAGAGACAGAAAGTGAGAAATCGCCCCCTGGTGGGGGATGGCCACACCATAATCCCTTCTTCTCCATTCTCCTCTCGGGATTTTGGGCATGTGCGTGCATGCACCTGGCATGAGTTTCAAGCCTCCCGGTCGAGGACTTGACCCATGGTCGGCCATGTGGGAGTCCAGCAATATGACCATTATGCCATCTGCTGCTCCCAGTAATGGCAATTTTTGTCAAAGCATTGCTGGCAAAATGTTTCACGGCTACCTGCCTCAGTCTGTTGTGTTACTAACAGAATTCCACACACTGGGTAATATATAAACGCTAGTATATTTGGCTCATGGTTCTGGAGGCTGGGAAGTCCTAGAGCATGGCACGACATCTGGCAGGACCCTCATGATGCCTCGCCCCGACAATGGAAGGCAGAGGGCAAGAGGGCACGGGAGACAGAGGAGACAGAGGACGGCCCATGTTACCCTGGCACCAGGAGCCTGCTCCCACGCTAACGAGCCAGCTCCCATAACGGCAGGCGTCCAGCCATGGGGGCTGAGTCCTCTTGGCCCAAGGTCCCACCTCTAAATGCCATCCTTTAGTTACCATTGGTGGTAATTAAATCTCAACGTGAGTTTTGGAGGGAACATTCAAACCACAGCAGTGCCCTGCATAGTTTTGGTTTTCTCACCAAAAATGGCAGTAGGGCTCTGCACTGTGGGAGGCTCCATTCCCTGAAGCTTCATCAGGTGAACACCTTTCTGACCAAGCCCTTTGCCCTCTCCCCCCAACCCCTGAAATAGCTTTACTGTGTCTTGATTTTAAACATGGCTGTTGTTAATTTTTTTCTGAACGATTACATAAAGTATAAAGGTAAAAAGAAGAAAAAAATTATCTAGGCTTATAAAATATGGTATATGTTCATTTTTTTAAAAAGAATTATTTTGTTTAACTTTATTTATTTATTCATTTTTAAAATTTGGCCACAGAGGGACAGAGTGAGAGAGAGAGGGAAGGAAAGTGAAACAGCAAGCCTCCAGGTCTGGGACTCAAACTGTGATGGGCAATGTGGGAGTCCAGTGCCTTAACCACCATGTCACATGCAGTCCCTTGTGTTCTCATTTTTTTTTTAAATAAAGCTTTTAAAAATAATGTTTTATTTAATTTTATTTTCTATTTTTATATATGTCTTAATTTGGCCAGAGAGAGACAGAGAGAGATATAAAAGGGAAAGTGAGAAAACAAGCTGCCTGGTCCAGGACTTGAACCAGAGTCAACCATGTGGGAGTCCATCACCTTAACCACCACGCCACCTGTGGGCCCTGTGATCCCAGTTTTTAAACTAATTTCCAGAGGGCTCATGCACTCACCAAGGAGAGACAGAGACAGAGAGAGAGAAAGCACCCCCATGAGCCATGCTCAGGCTGTAATCCCTTCTCCTATACTCCTCCTGCTGGGTTCGGGACACAAGCACATGCCTGATGTGTTTTCAAGCTGCCCGGGGCTGGGTTTCGTGGGCTCTGGCCTCCATACCAGTAAGCACAAAGGTCAGAGGAAGGGCAGGACCCAGTCTGTCTAGGCCGCTTCTGAACCAAGCAGTGAGGACCCCTTAGCTTGGGAAGTGAGCTGCTGTTCTTTCTCTCTCTCTTTCTCTCTCTCTTTCTTCTCTCTTTCTTTCTTTCTTTTTTTCTTTTCTTTCTTTCTCTTTCTTTCTTTTAGTTGCTAGAAGACATGTGTTTACCGGAAAGGAAAAAAAGCAAAGAAAAAGGGAGAGTGGGAGCAGGAGAACGCACCCTCTGGGAGGGCGTGGTCACGTTGCAACCTCTTCTCCATTTCTCCATCCTTTTGGGAGCTTAGACACACACGCCCAATCACCTGGTGTGTTTTTCAAGCCACTGGGAGCAGGTCTTGAACTGCCCTCAGCTGTGTGGGGTTCAGCACCACCAGCCCTAGACTACAGGGCTGGGTCCCTATTCCTTTTTTTTTTTGGAGAGGTTTTTGTTATAGGGTGAGACAGAGAGAGACAGAGAGACAGAAAACGAGAAATCACCCCCCAGGGGGATGGCCACGCCGCAATCCCTTCTCCTCCATTCTCCTCTCGGGATCTTGGGAAGGCACGCACATGCACCCATGAACACGTTTCTCTGAGTGGGGAAGGCTGAGGATTAGAAATAGACGCAATAACAAAACACACAAAGACACATAAGTATAGAAAAGTGAGGATCGGGTGGGCACAACTTCTCTGATGGAGAAATTGCGACCATAACCAGCCTCAGGTTTATTCTTTTAAAGGGCAGAAAATGGGGGAAGGGGAAAATGGGATGTAAAAGGAAGGGGGAAGAAAAGTGTAATGCAAAGAGAATAAGGGAGGTGAAATTGGGATGCAAAGCCAGTTGTTTCAGGATGTAAATCGACAGAAGATGTGAAAATGACTGGCGCCATATAATTTCTCAGATCCTTTTGGGGGAATAATCTGAAAAAGGCTTGTGACTTCCTTTAGCCTGATACTGGGCAGTACTGAGGTATTGAGTTTCTAGAAGAGCAGGAAGACAGCCATTGGCAACAGGCAGGTACTGCTTTCGCATGTAGATGCTTCCCAACAGCCCTGCTAGAGTAGCTTATGGAACCGCCTATCTGCATGCGTCTTCAGGCCACATGTTTTAATCACGTTTTCAGATTGGCTGCTCTCCACATATCCCCCTTTTTCTTTTTCTAATTTGAGTCTGTGGAGCTGGATGGCTGTTGCATAAAGCTCTCGTGGAGTGATTCTGCAGACTAGTAGAAAAATAAACAGAAGCAAAATTATCGACACAACTATTCCTAAGAAATACCATAAGGAGTGACGAAGCATGTTAAGAGGATTAGTGCCTTTAAGTTGATCCAAATATTAGAGGCCAAATCAGAAGTATCAAACGAAGGTAGAAAACTATTTTGTAAATCTATGATCTGTTTATGAAGATCTTTCATATCTACAGAAATATTATTAGAAGACCATACCCCATGGAGATGGCTTTGAATAGAAGTCCAGTTCCAAAGCGTGCCATTATATGGTAAAGGAGTCACACAGATATGTTGAAATAATGCATGACATCTCAAATGACTTTGCAACTGCATTTTAAACACCTGTTCTCCTAAGCTGTCTACCGTAGTTTCAAGTTCTCGCAATCGGACAGCAATACGTTCATCGATATCTAATTGAGTGCCCATCATATGAGAAGTATTACGAGCGAGAGCATTGACAAAAGTGGCAGCATGAGTCTGTTGACTTAAAGCGACTGCGGATGTTGCTAGGGAAGCAATTAAAGTGATTGCAGTGAGAACTCTGAAAATGACTGCTCTCAAAAGTCTTTTGGGTCTAGCTAATTGACTGTGAATTTCATGTAACACTTGAAGTCCAGCGTCTTCATACCATGGGCCAGAAATTGTTACTGGTACTGCCACATATGAGGGATGGCGTAATATTAATATATCTTGGCCGAAATTATAACTAGTAACACAGTTCGTAAGATTACAGTTAGTACAGTCTATTTTTATTTTGTTATTCCAATAAGTAAAATTTAGAATTCCAGTTACCAAAGCATAAGGCTTTGGAAGACATGTCATAAGTCCAAAGGTTTGGATGGGAAACTGTATGTCCCCACTGGGAAAAACTTTGGAGTGTTCAAAGGCCATAGCTATTTTCCAAAGTTCTTTTTGTTGGTGGTTATCAGGGGTTGTTAAAATACTAGGAACAAATCCTCCTGTAATTGGCTGTTTGGAATAAGATCAGTCATAAAGTTTAGGGTTATGAGAGGTAACTTTGACTGGTAAATTGTAATAACATGAAATCCAGGGAGGATAACGATTTTCTGGAATTAAATCCGAATTAGAACAACAATGTTGGGCATGAAGTGGAAATATGGTAATATTAGAAAATGATTCATTTTTAAAGGTGGTATGTTGTAAAAGTAATGTAACCCAACGTGTGTGGGTCTCGTTATAGACTTGTTTATGGGCCTTTTTTATCCCACGAACAATCTGCACACAAGAGTCTTATGTGGAGGAAAGACAAATAGGAGGTGAGTCAGTAATAGCCGAATAGTTAAATTTTATCCACTGATTGTTAAGGCCATCAGCAGGAATTCCCCCTAGTCGATGGGAATCATTAGTGAATACTTTAATTTCTGGATCCTTCCAAATAACATGGAGGATCTGGAACATATGCCCAATATGTCTTATTATGATGTGTACTCGGGAGTGCACTTACCTGAGTGACTACAATACTTAACATGGCTAGAAATAATAGGGGAGCCATAACTGCTCTTTTGTAAGCTGTTCGGCTCTTTTAGTTAGGCTTTTTTTTTTTTTTTGGAGAGGTTTTTGCTATAGGGCACGTGCGCTCGCTAGACAGACAGAGAGAGACAGAGAGAGAGAAAGCGAGAAATCACCCCCCAGGGAGGATGGTCACGCCGCAATCCCCTCTCCTCTATTCTCCTCTTGGGATCTTGGGCACACACGCACACACGCCCGGCGTGAGTTTAAGCCACCCAGTCCGGGACTCGAACCGCGGTCGACTACGTGGGAGTCCAGCGACATAGCCTTTACGCTAACTGCTGGTCCCTTAGTTAGGCATTTAATCTGTCCCCATGTAGGGGGCTGAGCCTTTTGTGTTGATTTCACAGTTCTCCTTTTCTTCACCTTTTTGGGTACCGTGTCCAGATTCAGGTCCTTCATCTTCTTCTGCATCTGATTCACCAGTTTGTCCTCGGGATGTTCCATCATTCAGCGGTCTCACTAGTCGTGCAGGAACCCACACTGGCTTTGGTGATTCTGGAAAAACGCAAGCATAGCCTCGACCCCATGCTAACACTGGGTCAGGACCTTTCCACTCTCCTGAACTAAGATCTTTCCATTTAGCATATCGAGGTTTAGTCTTTTCTATCCCTTGGTAGTGGATTTCTGCAGCTGTAAGGCCTTCCGACATAGAATTTAAAAAATTCAAAGTAAATAAGGCAAGAGAAAGCCTTGAGTGAGGTGTTTTAGGGATTACCTCTCTCTGCCTTTTTCTTTTTCCAATTTTAAATGCTGGTTGGTCCTTTCTACAATAGCCTGGCTCTGTGGATTGTAAGGGATGCCTGTAGTGTGGAGAATATGGAAAGCATTACAAAACTGTTGAAAAGACTTACTAGTATAAGCTGGACCGTTATCAGTCTTTATATGCTTTGGCTTTCCCATCACTGCCAGTGCTGCAAGACAGTGCGTGATAACATGTCTGGCTGCTTCTCCTGTCAAGGGGGAAGCAAATACGAAACCAGAATAGGTGTCGACGGTAACATGTATGTAACTTTGTCACCCAAAAGGAGCATAATGGGTTACATCCATCTGCAAATATGATTGGGGGCAGGCCCCTGGGGTTGACTCCCATAGGAAGAGAAGGCAGGAAAGGAACACAGTTTGGACAATTTTTAACAATGTCACGTGCCTGTTGTCTAGTGATAGAAAATTGTTTGCGTAAGGTAGCAGCATTTTGGTGAAAAAGGTTATGCGATTGCTGTGTCTGTGTTTCTGGAGAGTCTGAAACAACAGCAATGAGCTGTGCATCAGCTTGGTGGTTACCAAATGTAACAGCACCAGGGAGGCTGGTGTGAGATCTAATGTGGCAAATGAAAAGTAGGCACTTTGTCTACGTACTAAATCTTGGATTATAGCCATGTGGAAAAAGTTTTTAGAAAAATGTTAAACAAAGTAATTACCTATGGATAATAAGATTTGAACAACCCTAGTTAAAGATTTGACAATAATTTACAACTGGTAAAGAAATTTGGTAGTATTTATGGCATATATTAGTTTAATATTACCTATAACTGACTGATTAATACTATTTCATTGATTTTTAGGAATTTTAAATTTTGGAATATAAATACATATATAAATACAGAACACATATATAACATTTATTTACAAATATATGTATAACTTATTTATACATATAACAATGTTAATACAATTAAAATTACTTGATTTGACAATGTTTTCCAAATATCATTTAATACCTTAAAAGAAGTCTGATTGGTTTAACACATCTTTTGGATGTTTCAGAGGTCCTCTGTAAACATCCAAAAGTTATTCTGAGGTCAAAAAAACTTAATTTAGAATTTGATTTTGGGGAAAACCTGTCAAAGATAGCAAAAGCATAAATATTTAACTGTCTGTAGAAAATGAAAATTTAGCTGTTTTAAGCATTTTAGGAATGAAAAGGGTTAACTTTGTTGGCATTAAAACAAAATACATGGCAGACTACAGTAGCTAGATATGATTTTTAGCGATAAACAAAATAACTCAAAGATCAATACATGGATTACATCTATTTATAATTATTATAAGAATTGTACTTTTTATTATTTTAAGCCAGAAGTCCTGAAACAGAGCCACAAGAAAATTAAAAATTGAACTTTAGGAAAATCAGTCTCATTAAACCGCACCTAACCCCCCCCCCACTTTTTTTTAATGTTTTAATTACCTCTGAAAAACAAAATGTTAAAGTTTAGTCACTAATCCATTTTCTCTGTTGGTCATATATTTACTATGTAGCATATAACATATGATATAAATATTAGCTGTTTCATGGAATGGATTATTAATAATCCATTAATTATTAATAATCCAATAATAACTATTAACTATAAATTAAACATAATGTTGCCTGATGTGAAGATCTTCACTTATTATTTTTTTTATTCTTATTTTTTGGAGAGGTTTTCGCTATAGGGCGCGTGCGCTTGCCAGACAGACAGAGAGAGACATAGAGACAGAAAGCGAGAAATCACCCCCCGGGGGGATGGTCACGCCACAATCCCTTCTCCTCCATTCTCCTCTTGGGATCTTGGGCACGCACGCGCACGCACCCGGCGTGAGTTTTAAGCCACCGGGTCCGGGACGTGAACTGCGTTCGATTACGTGGGAGTCCAGCAACATAGCCATTACGCTAACTGCTGGTTCCCTTCACTTATTATTGAAACCGGCTTATTTTTCAATGATTTTAAGTCACGTGAACTAGGAGTATTTAAATTAATTTGTATGAGCGTTCTTTTTATAAACCAAATTGAAAGGAATTCCTTAAGGCCTTCTATCACATAGACATACAACATACAGTATGTAATATGACGTATCATATGCATGCACACACACACATGTACACCTGCAAAAAGATACCGCTAGAACACCTGGAATGGGCTTAGGTGAGACTACGTTGGGAAAAACAAACGCAGTAACACAGGCAAATTGTGTAACATGATCAGAAGGGTAGTGACAATCAATTAGGGGAAGAAAATGGCCACATTCACACTGTCCTTGGTCATTTTTGAGTCCAAGGCAAGAGATTACATTTACTTGAGAGGCCTGGCTGTAAGCAGTAAACAAAAATAACATTTGTCCATTAGCGTTTATGCCTGATTTTTACAGAACAACAATGTTATACACTTTTTTCTCATAAAACTGTAGTTCTAAAAGCGATCTATCAGAAATTATTTATCTATGTCGTTATATAATTAATATTTTTTTGTTATTTTCCCAATCATATTTTTTTTTTAGTATGGATTGGGCAATTTACAACAGAATGTTAGGACTAAACAGTATTTAGAGGAAACTCTGAGATACACAGAATTTTTCGAAGGGAAGCTACAAGTGGAAACAGTGGAAGGCTAAAAGAACTTTAAAAGATTAGTATGTTGAAAACTTTCTAATTAATAAATTTAAGCATAGCATTAACATGTTTGGAAGGAGCTTGGAGGCTAACCATACCTGTGTAAAAGGAGGCAAACAATTAGAGGCATAATTAATGTAAAGCAGATAGGTGAGATTCCAGAAGTTTTTGAAAAGAAAATTAGCTCTTTTCCAGTGTTCTTCAGGGGCTCTAACAACTTAGGTACTTGATTTTTTTTTTTTAATTATTTATTTAATTTTATTTATTTATTCATTTTTTTTTTCTTAATTTGACCAGAGTGAGACAGAGAGACAGAGAGAGAGAGAGAGAGAGAGAGAGAGAGAGAAACCGAGAAAGCAAGCCACCAGGTCCGGGACTTGAACCATGGTTGGCCACGTGGGAGTGTCCAGCGCTTTAGCCACCACACCACCTGCTGGTCCCACAGCTTAGGTACTTGTAAGAATCTGTTCTATTGGAAGCAATCTTGAAATAGTAAATGACAAAACTGAAAATAGTGAGAACAAAGTATACAGACAGTTATTTTTATTATATATATATATTATTTAAAGATAATTATCTAATTTGTGACTAATGGCATAACATTAGTACAATTAGTTTTATTGATTATTATTTATTATTACTATGTATTACTATTTACTATTTATCACTACTTATTATTTTAATAGACTGGGGAACTAAATGCCTCCAGAAAAGCCATTAAGTTTGCAATTTTGTATGTAGAACTTTATATATTTACCAAAACATTAAATTTTTAGCATTTTAGCTTTTAGTATATATCAGTATCTTTCTATTGTCCTGAAAAAGTCTAATATAATCTACTGTGCCCCCTTTCTTTTCTGGAGCAATAGCTATTTTACAAGAGGCATTAGTATTTTTAAAGGCCAATTGTTTTTTTTTTTTTTCTTTTGGAGAGGTTTTTGCTATAGGGCGCGTGCGTTCGCCAGACAGACAGAGAGAAACAGAGAGACAGAAAGCGAGAAATCACCCCCCAGGGGGGATGGCCACGCTGCAATCCCTTCTCTTCCATTCTCTTCTTGGATCTTGGGCACACACACACGCGCCCGGCATAAGTTTTAAGCCACCGGGTCTGGGACGCGAACCACGGTCGAGTACATGGGAGTCCAGCGACATAGCCATTACGCTAACTGCTGGTCCCAAAGGCCAATTGTTTTAACAAAATTTGTCCTGCCTCCTGATCAGAGGCCATTCGTGATATGGCCTGTGTCAAGCGGTAAATAAAATCTTGATATAACTCACTAGGTCCCTGTCGTACTGATCAAACTATTTGTCCCTCGATCCTGACCAGGAAGCCTTTTCCAGCAATTCAAGCATATCATGCTAATCTGCTGGTATGCCTGTGGAGTATATCCAATTTGTGTGCCAGTATTGGCCTGTTCTCTTATTCCAGTTAACATTTCAAATGTGATGGGTATTCCATGTTGTTCATTCCTATTCGCCGGCTCTTGGGCTTCCTCAAACCAGTTAGATTTCCACAAAAGACAATCTCCTCCCGATAAGCATGCCTTGCCTAGCACTTGCCTATCATTAGGAGTAAATGCAGATTGCGTAGCTGTCTCTAATACCGCAAACCATATTCCGTTGAATTGAAACCAATCAATTCTTTTAGCATTTTAAAGGATATTGGCTCATGCTGACGTTGATTTTGATTTGGATTGTCAAGATTAGGAACCTCTATAACCGGGCACAATTAAAATCCCGATGTATCCTTTCCTCTGTCTGCCACGCAATGCAAAGCTCTCTGGAGGGGTGTTAAAATGGGAGTTGTTCTTTCAGTCCTAGCACCATTAGATATGCAAGTAGGTTTTGACTGGTAAGCAGTAGGCCATGGGGGCAGGGGAAGGCACTAGGCCTAAGGGCAGCAGCTCCGTTCTCTTCCCGCCCTGCAACTGCTTCGGAATCTGCAGTCTTAAGTCTGTCTAACTTTACAAGACTGTCATTTTCTTTACCAGGTATTACCTCTGTATCCTTGTCTTTAGTAACAGACTCTGATTTCTTAGGTAAGAGGGAGGCATAGCCCTCTGGAGTGTTATTTGGTGGAGCTACTGAACCAACTCCGGTTTTTTCTGGAAGGTTTTGTTTCAAGCACTCCTTAATTAAATTCCACAGGGAGAAAGCAAAGAAGGGAATCTTGCTAGGACCCTCTGCTGTATATCATTTCCTGATCTGTTCTCCGACCCTGTCCCAAATTTCCTCATAAACTGTTCCTTGTTCTGGGAACCAAGGGCATATCTCCTGTACAGAAATCAGGAACTGACGTAACTGCTTGATACTATATTGCCCCTAGCTTTTAACATATAAGACAACATATGAACATACATTTTTCTTTCTTTAGACAATTTTGTCCCCATGTTTTACACCCGATAATAGAATCCACTCCTTTTCTTGTTCTAATATCTCCTTATTTTACTCTGATGTCTCCTTACTCTGGTATCTCTTTCTTCTACTCTGGTATCTCTTTTACTCCGGTATCTCTTCTACTCCGGTATCTCTTCTACTCCGGTATCTCTTCTACTCCGGTATCTCTTTTACTCTGGTATCTCTTTTACTCTTACTTTACTCTATAGGATCCTTACCTTACTCAGTAATATCCGGCCAGTTGCAAGGAGTGTCCACTTGTCTGGCTCTTTCCCTGTACTCAGGCCACACGTTCAGGCACCACTTTGCCGAGGCCAGCTCAGCATGAACACGTTTCTCTGAGTGGGGAAGGCTGAGGATTAGAAATAGACGCAACAACAAAACACACAAAGATGCACAAGTATAGAAAAGCGAGAATCGAGTGGGCACAGCTTCTCTGATGGAGAAATTGCGACCATAACCAGCCTCAGGTTTATTCTTTTAAAGGGCAGAAAATGGGGGAAGGGGAAAATGGGATGTAAAAGGAAGGGGGAAGAAGGAAGTGGAATGCAAAGAGAATAAGGGAGGTGAAATTGGGATGCAAAGCCAGTTGTTTCAGGATGTAAATCGACAGAAGATGTGAAAATGACTGGCGCCATACAATTTCTCAGATCCTTTTGGGGGAATAATCTGAAAAAGGCTTGTGACTTCCTTTAGCCTGATACTGGGCAGTACTGAGGTATTGAGTTTCTAGAAGAGCAGGAAGACAGCCATTGGCAACAGGCAGGTACTGCTTTCGCAGGTAGATGCTTCTCAACAGCCCTGCTAGAGTAGCTTATGGAACCGCATATCTGCATGCGTCTTCAGGCCACATGTTTTAATCACGTTTTCAGATTGACTGCTCCCCACATCATTCTCCTCTCAGGATCTTGGGCACACACACACATGCGCCCGGCGTGAGTTTAAGCCACCAGGTCCGAGACTCAAACTGCGGTTGACTACGTGGAGTCCAGCGACATAGCCATTATGCTAACTGCTGGTCCCTGGGCCCCTATTATCTAATGAGAAAGGGGGAGAGAAAGAGGGAGAGAGATCAAGAGCTAGAGAGAGGTGCTTCTGACAGGGCCCTTCCGTGCTGACGCTCCTGCCCCAGCTCCCAGTGAGCCGGGACCATGTTGCGTGCTCCTGTGCCCAGCCATCTCAGGACAGCCTGGGAGCCCAGCCTGGGCCTCCCACGTGGCCTCGGCCTCACCAGTGGTGCCTTACCACCAGCACCACTGTGGGGGAACCTGCAGGGCTAGTGACCCAGAGAATGCCATCTAGGTAGAGAGCACCCTATCATCAGAGACCACAGCAAGAGAGAACTAAACCTACCCGGACCTGGGGCCTCCCCACCTCGGACCTCTAGCCGGGCAGTGAAAGGATCTCCACTCCTCTCACCCTGACCGTTTCCATTCCCTGCTCTCCACACCACGGCAGCTAGGAAGGGTAGGAGGTATCCCAGAACTGGACCATGCCCGCTCGTCGTCCCCCAGGTGGGCGAATGTCGATCGTGCTGGGAGATGTGCGTGTTCGAAGCAGGCCTGGTGTGAGTTTCACTGGTGTCAAGGATGAACCTGCCTAATGTGGGGAAACTACTGCTAAGGGGCTGGAGGGGGCGGCTGAGGATGACTGGAAGCAGTGATTAGAAAATCGTTTCACACTGACACCCCAGTGAGTTGAGGCTTCTCAGTGAAAAAATGGCACTTAGACTCCCGCCTGGACTCCATTTCTCCCTTCTCCTCTGATGTGCCCAGTCCTTGTCCTCTCTGACCCTGAGCTTGTGTCCCGATGCCTTCTCAGACAACTCTGCAGCATTTCCTGACCCCCCCCCCCCGTTGGGAACATTGGGGCCCAGGTGTGCAGGCTCCTCGGCCCTGCGACGGTAGGCATCCCTCTTCTTGACCCTTTACTGTGGACTTCCCGGTCCCTGCGGAGTTGTGGCCCAGGGACAGTGTAATGGAAGGGACCCAGGAGCCCAGATGGCATATCACTGAGAAACTTTGTCCTGGTCCAGATGGTGGCGTGGTGGGTGGTGGCTAAGGCACTGGATCCCACGTGCCCAAGTGCATGGTTAGAATTCTGGACCTGGTGTCCTGGAAAACACACCAGGCCAAAATCCGGAGAGGAAATGGAGAAGGGATTGTGGTGTGGCCAACCCTGCTGAGGGGTGATTTTTCACTTTCCCACTCTGTCTCTCATCTCTCTCCAGTGAGTGGACATGGCCTATAGTAGAAAGAATGAAAAAAAAAAAAGAAAGTGTTCTGTTAGAGAATTCACAGAGTTGGGGGGAGAATTAGTGAGGGCAGCCATTCCCCGTGAGTCAGGAGCCCTACACCATCCACAGCAGGAAGGACTTTTGAAAGCCCGCCGACACCCACATCCTGTGTTGTCCTACCAGTAAACCAACGCCACTAGATAAAGGAAAAGCAAACAGATCACACAAACCATAAAACAGTATCTGGGGAACCAGCAGTTAACGTAATGGCTATGTTGCTGGACTCCCACGTAGTCAACCGCGGTTTGTGTCCCGGACCTGGTGACTTAAAACTCACGCGGGGCACGTGTGCGTGCGTGCCCAAGATCCCGAGAGGAGAATGGAGGAGAAGGGATTGTGGCGTGACCATCCCCCCTGGGGGGTGATTTCTCGCTTTCTGTCTCTATGTCTCTCTCTGTCAGGCGAACGCACACGCACTATAGCGAAAACCTCTCCAAAAAAAAAAATTGTATCTCTCTTTTTAAAATTTATTTACTTATTTTAATTTGACCAGAGAGGGACAGAGCAAGAGAGAAAAAGAGAGAAAGCAAGCCGCCAGGTCCGAGACGCGAACAGTGGTCGGCCATGTGGGAGTCCAGCGCCCTTAGCCACCACACCACCTGCCAGCCGCAATAGTACCTCTCTTTAAAAAAATAGGTAAGAAAATATTCAGGGATTATGTTGGATGAGCTGAACCCAAAGTCATTCAAGTGGAAAAGGCCCACATTGCTCTGGTTCATCTTTATATCATCTGGGCTTTAGAAAAACAGGTCCACGAAGGCCACCCTCACACTTCTCCCTAGAAGGAGGGGTCTCAAGTGCAGCAGAGCCAGTCTGCTGGCTGCTCCCCAGCTGCCCGCAGTGGCCACCCGCATGGCACCCCAATGAACAGCAGGGCTGTCTGAATTCAGGGTTTGTCACGGAAAGAAAACAGGGCTCTTGGGGAAATGGCAGATGAGGACTGGAAACAGAACATGTAGAGATGAAAACAGGGCGTCTTGTTATGCCGGAAAGCAAGGGAGCGGTCAGACCAATCACAGGCAGGCTTTGTGGTCCAGCAGCAAGGCACCGCTCAACAAAAGCAGATCCCAATGGCAAACACAGTTCGAATCCCTGCACAGTCAGCCTGAAACATGCCAGGCGTGTGTGCAAGTGCCCATGGTCTGACAGGCTGGAGGATGGGAAAAAGGGGATGTGGGCATGAGCAGACCCTGGGAGGGTGCTTCCCTCTATCACTTGTAAGCACATGCAGTTTATCATGAACAACGGGGAAAAAAGACTGATCATGTCAAAAGTTCAAGAATCTACTAGATAACTGGCCTGTATTCAAGAATGTCAAGTCGTGAAAGACTGAGGAGCCTTTTCAGATTAAGTGACACTAAGGAGAACAGAGACCCAAAGGTAATGCAAGCCTGGACTGGATCCTGGAACAGATTTTTGTTTTTTCTTTTTAAATTATTCTTATTCAACTTTATTTACCATCATTATTATTGTGTTGCTTTTTTCTGCTTTGTTTTAATTTGACCAGAGAGAGAGAGAGAAAGTGAGAAATCTAGCCTCCAGTCCGGGACTTAAACCGTGGTCAGCCATGTGGGATTCCAGTGCCTTTTACCACCACCCCACCTGTTGGCCCCAGATTTTTGTTTTTCACACAAAAGAACTCATGTGTTTGTTACTGAACCAATCTACTGGTGCAGTACACAGAAACAAAAAGAAAAATTGTCTTTCCAACAAAATGTGTTTAACTGTCCAGATCGTGTCGACATTTTCGATATGGTGAGATGATAGCGACCTTGAAACAGCATCCTCACAGATCCCGCTGGGTTATTCTCCAACGTCTCTCCTTGGAGTGAGACCTGACTTTATTACCAGTTTTCATCTGAAGTCACTGCAAATAAGACAGTTTTGCTTTTGTTTCTTGACCAGGAATCCTGAAAATCTTATGAGAAGACATGGAGAGGAACAAGGCCAACCACACACATTGTAATGGCAGGGAAAGGACAAGAGAGAACCATACTTAATAATAATACTGTTGGGGCCCAATATGAAAAAGATCATGAATCCAATCATTGACTTCTTGTTTTTCAGATTCATTTATTATTATTATTAATTCCCCAGAGAGAGAAAGGGAAAGTGAGAAAGCAACCGCCAGGTCTGGGACTTGAACTGCAGTCGGCCATGTGGGAGTCCAGCACTTTAACCACCATGACACCTGCTGGCCCCTCAATAATTGAATTCTGTGAATATTACTTTCTTACTATCGCTCATTATTCATGATTTTTAATCATGAATCACAGCATTACAGGTAAAGAAGCACTGTGTGCAATTCACTCTTTTTTTCCTTCATTGCCAGCAGGTGCATGTGCTCACCAGCGAGAGAATGAGGAAGAGAGAGAAAGCATCCTCCAGAGATGTGGTCATGCTGCCATCCTTCCATTTCTCCATTCCATCAGGATTTGGTGGACATATGCACATGTGTGGCATGTTTCTCAAACCTCTGGGACTGGGATTCAAACCTCAGTTGGCCGTGTGGGACCTTGCCGTGCACCAGTGCAGTCTCTCAGCCAGCACACTGCAGTCAGCACAGCTGAGAATTCCCACTTTGCCTTGACAGTGGAAACTAAACCAAGCTTGTCTGCATTACATCATCCTGCATGGTACTTTGCATGAAGCCAGGCTCCATAAATGTCATAAAATATAAAGAGGCCAATTCACACCACTTAATATTCAAATTTGAATCCTATGCACTTTGTCACCTTTCTCCAATTTTTCAATGAACCTTTTTATCCTGGAACAATTTTCTTAATTTTATCCCCCTTGCCAGCTGCCTCCTCTCTTGAAATTTATCTAGCAGCCTCAATGAAGCCGAGTGAAAGAGAACCAAAGCCACCGTACGCGGTTCTGGGTGAGTATGACAGATCACCGAGATGCGAGCGTCCGCGGCCGGTTGCACGGCCCATCCCATTTTGGAGAGCTTCACAAAAAGCTATTGATGTACTCACAGGGGCAGGAAAATGAGGTTTTCAAAAACCCTGATTGCAGACTGAGTTATTTAACAGTTCAGTGGCGCAGGTCTGAGAGGATCCAGGCCGCCATCAGGCCCAACGATTTAAGGTTGGTGGGGCCACTCACGTGGGTGTGGAGCCTCCAGTGGCCCCATGGAAACAACTGGATCTGGATCTGGATCTGGATATCTTAGTCAAGGGGTCCACCTTGATCTTGGGGTCAGCGCTGCGTGGCCAAGCCCTGAAGGGCCTGGCATAACCTAGGTGGACTGCTTCGCCCTTCGCCTTCTTGGAAGTCGGCCCAACACAAAGACACCGGGGCAAAAAGCGGCGGGCATGCGTACCCGTGGGGCCTATCCTAGGTCTGGGCAAGTGGGCCCGAGAAACGCATGGGTCGCGTGTGCGCGTGGGTTCTCAGCAGCAAGACAGTGGCCTGAGCCCCCGGACCACTCTCCGAGTGCGCTCTAGGGAGGCGGAGGTGCACATGGTGGGTGTGGGGGACCACAGAGACTGGCGCCAACTGTGACCTGGCGACAAGGCAACACTGGTCAGCGGCTTCAGCCGGGGCGACAGACACCCAACAGCCTCTGCGGCAGAGGCGCAAAACTAGGGCCCGGGACGGGACAGCCCGCGCTCCTCATTGGTCAACAGTGCTTGTCAATCACTGAGGAACCGAGGGTTTGGGGAGGCGGGAGGAAAACGACTGGACATCTGGAAATTCCCACCCGCAGAGTGAGGCGGGCTTGAAGGGCACGGTACCCAATGGTAATCGATGCCTTCGCTTTCATTAAAGATTGACAGCTTTTCGAGCCACTGAGGCACCGCAGAGGGAAATCTGCACTGGGTAATGGGTTACCTGTGCGTGCGCCCTTAGGCCTGGGCGAGTGAGTTGTCGAGGCGGAGTTGAAGCTGTGCTTCGCGAGGGCGTTTGTGTTGTAAGTTTTGGCGTTTACCGGGCTTCTGAATTTAGTAGGCTTTTTGTGAAATTACTCAGGTTCTTTGGACTCTAATGGGGACCTTGCAGGATCAGGGCTGCGGAAGGACATGGGCTGGCGGCAAACTAAGGCCTCACAGAACCGGGAAGAGACAAACGGTTTGTTTAAAGTGGGAAAAATGCTTGGGGCCCCAAAACATTAGAAAGCATGTGCAGCCTTTTCATAATAATAATGCAAATTAGAACTTCACTGAGCTGAAACTTCTCTATCAGATTGACAAAAATCCAGACTGACTAGTACTCTTTTAAGAATGATGCAGAAGCCGGCTCTCATAAATTGCCAGGGAGTGCAAATTTATTTCGACTAGCACCCACTTCTAGGGATCGACCCTGAAAATACACTTCCAGAGATGTGCAACTATATATGCACAAAATTGTATTCATAGCCGCATTCGGAAAGAACAGAAACTACACAGATGTGTGTTACAGGGGAAGCCAGCTCGCATTTTCTAAAAAAGGAGGGGGGCCAGCAGGTGGTGTGGTGGTTAATAACGCTGGACTCCAACATGGTAGACCGTTGTTCAAGTCCCGGACCTGGTGTCTTGCTTTTTTACTTTCTCTTTCACTCAGTCCCTCTCTGCTCAAATTAAAATAAATAAATAAAGTAAAGGAGGAAGTCAGTGTTTTCTACAGAGACTTTTTTTTTTTTTTTTTTGAGAGGTTTTTGGTATAAGGCGTGTGTACTTGCCAGAGAGAGAGAGAGAGAGACAGAAGGTGAGAAATCACCCACCGGGGGGATGGCCATGCCGCAATCCCTTCTCCTCCATTCTCCTCTCTGGATCTTGGGCACACACGCACACGCAGGGTGAGTTTGGTCCAGGACTCGAACTGCAGTTGACTACACGGGAGTCCAGCGACATAGCCCTTATGCTCACCAGGCGCTGACGTGCACTTACGGGATGGAAGCTGACCACGTTAGGGGCCCTGGCATCAGAAAAGGAATGAACATTATAGAACATATATGTTGGCTAGAGGGTGCACGTCATTGCCTGAGAGATACAGAGACAGAGAGAGGGAAAGGAGAAAGCACCCCCTAGGGACAAGCTCAAACAGCCACGTCTTCTTCACTTCTCCCTCCTGCTGGGACCTGGGGAATGTGTGCACATGCGCCGTGTGGTTTCAGACTGCAGGGTCTAGTACCGGAACCATGGAGTCAGCCATCTGGTCCTCATTGCCTTAACCACCAGGTCATGCAGCTGCCCGTGAACGGGTCTTAAAGTAGAAACATTTTAAAAAGTATTCACAGGGGCCAACAGGTGGCATAGTGGTTAAGGCACTGGATTCCCATAAGGCCGACCGCAGTTCGAGGTCTGGACCTGGGAGCTTAAAACTCTCACTGGGCGTATGTGCGTGCATGCCCAAAATCTTGAGAGCAGAATGGAGGAGGAGGGATTGCATTCCCCGTGGGTGGTGATTTCTCATTTTCTCTCTGTCTCTCCAGCGAGTACACACGTCCTATAGCAAAAATTTCTCTCTTAAAAAAAATGTGTTGGGACCAGCAATTAGCGTAATGACTATGTCTCTGGACTCCCATGTAGTTGACCGCGGTTCAAGTCCTGGACCTGGTGGCTTAAAACATGCCGGCGTGTGTGTGTATGCGTGCCCAAGATCCCGAGAGGAGAACGGAGGAGAAGGGATTGCGGCGTGGCCATCCCCCCTGGGGGTGATTTTTTGCTTTCTGTCTCTCTGTCTCTGTCTGTCTGGCGAGCGCACGCGCCCTATAGCATAAACCTCTCAAAAAAAAAAAAAATATGTTAATGGAGCCAGCAGGTGGTGTGGTGGTTAAGGGCACTGGACTCCCACATGGCTGACCTGGTTCAAGTCCCGGGCCTGGCAGCTTGCTTTCTCACTTTCCATCTCTCTCTCCCACTCTCACTCTCTCTCTGATCAAATTAAAATAAGTAAAGTTAAATAAAAATATCTTTTAAAAATGTGTTAAAAATAATCTAAAAAAGGGAAAAGAGCACTGACAACAAAAATAAGTTTGTAAAACATGTAAGGGACCAGCAGTTGGCGTAATGGCTATGTTGCTGGACTCCCATGTAGTCGACTGCGGTTCGCGTCCCGGACCCGGTGGCTTAAAACTCACGCCGGGTGCGTGTGCATGCGTGCCCAAGATCCTGAGAGGAGAATGGAGGAGAAAGGATTGCGGCGTGGCCATCCCCCCTGGGGGGTGATTTCTCGCTTCTGTCTCTCTGTCTCTCTCTCTCTGTCTGGCAAGCGCACACGCCCTATAGCAAAAACCTCTCCAAAAAAAAAAAAGAAAAAAAAAAACATGTAACAGGGCATCTGCACTTGCTAATGAGACAGAGATGGAGGGAGGGAGAGGGAGAGGGAAGCATCTCCCCAGTGGGGTGTGGTTATGCCACAGTCTCTTTTCTTCCATTTCTCTCTCCTGTGGGATTTGGGGCACATGTGCACATGTGTCCAGAGCATTTTTCAAACCTCTAGGGCCAGCAGTTGGCCATGTAGGATCTGGTTTCTTTAACTACCAGGCAGGCCAAGGGGCCAGTCCAAGCTAATTAAAATAATAATAATAATAAAAGCACTGACCATTTGGATATAACAACAGACACAAAGTGTCATCAGCAAAGAGACAGAAGGAATCAGAGTAACGAATAGGGGTCCCTTGAGAATTCAAAGCAAGAAGAGACAATGAAAGGGAGCTGACTATACTCCCACGATTGCAAACCTCAGGCGTGTCAAATGCCACTTTTTTTTTTTTTTTTTTTTTTTTTCTTTTTCTTTTTTCTTTTTTTGGAGAGGTTTTTGCTATAGGGCGTGTGCGCTCGCCAGACAGACAGAGAGAGACAGAGAGATAGAAAGCAGGAAATCACCCCCAGGGGGGATGGCCACGCCGCAATCCCTTCTCCTCCATTCTCCTCTCGGGATCTTGGGCACGCACGCACACGCGCCCGGCGTGAGTTTTAAGCCGCCGGGTCCGGGACTCGAACCGCGGTCGACTACGTGGGAGTCCAGCGACATAGCCATTACGCTAACTGCTGGTTCAAATGCCACTTTTAAAAAATGTTTAGTGTGGGCATGGTGGCGCCTGCCTGATGGCAAAAAGTGTTTAGTGTGTTGCATTTCAGCAAATGAAAAATATTTCTAAGAACTTTCCTAGGTTGTCTTCTGCAAACCTCTCCCTACCTCAGTTTGCTGCAGAACGAATTCTCCTGCCTGTGGGATGATCGGAAACGACCTATGTGACAAGAACACGGCTACCTCCATCCTCATGCGTCGCTCGCTCTCCAGGATGGACTGCGCCCTCGGCATGCCCAGCCCCGGCCCCGTTTAAGATCACTGTGCAATCTTGCTGAGTACTTTCTGGTGAGGTTCTTTTCCAGCACACAGGCCTGTTTTCAATAAAGGCCGTCAACCTCCCAAAAGGTAGAGGCCCTGTCGCATGTTTTATTTCTTCTGTCTATAGCAGCTAGCGTCACCCGAGGTGCATTACGAGCCCTCAGCCCAGTCGTCGTCAGGTTTAAACAACTGAAGCTCTTGGAGGAGCTCGGCCTGGATGACATTTTGTGCCCAGGTGAAAGATAAGTTGCTTTTTTAGTTTTCTGTTTTTTTTAAGAATTATTTTGTTTTATTTAACTTTATTTATTTATTTATTTATTTTAGTTTGACCAGAGAGGGACAGCGTATGTGTGTAGGGGGGAGAGAAAAAGCAAGCTGCCAAGTCTGTGACTTGAACCACGGTCGGCCATGTGGGAGTCCAGTGCCCTTAACCACCACGCCATCTACGACCTTCTTTTTTAAAAGAACTATTTGATGTCTTATTTTTTAGATTTGTTTGTTGTGTTTCTTATATATTTTACTTTTTTCCTCCCTTGAGTCCTTCCCTCTTGCCTTCTGCCGTGGTCCACCCTCCTCCCGCACTGTCTCCGGCATTCACAGTTGTCCTCTGTGTTTGCATGCGTCCAAGAACTCAGGTTCTGCCCTAGAGTACAGACATTTGGCGTACATTAAGTGGGGACATCCATGGCTCCCCTTTCATAGTCTAGTTTGCTTCACTTAGCAATAAATCTTCCAAATTCGCCCATTTTATATCAATGCCAGGTCTCATTGCTTTTTATGGCTGGAAGGTAAATCTTCGAATTAGAATTTTTGCTAAAAGAATGCTTTCCTAGTGCTTCTTCCCTGCTGTTACAGAAGCTTCCAGAACTCCTTCTAGGACAGAATGAGAGTGTAGTGTTACTTGACCGCACAGGCAGGTGACAGCTGCTACTGATCTTCCTCACGGCATCCCGGATGCTTCCCAGGCCACATGCCGGGGCCCTGCGCCTTCCGAGGCAGCCCCTCTGGGACCGCCACATGCCCGGGACTGCGTGCAGCATTGCACTGGGATCAGAAGGTCTCAGAGGACACAGGGGACACTGCAACAGCGGGCACCTCACCAAAGAGACAGGGGCTTTCTCCTCAGGAGAAAACAATCTTGATTCCTGTGAAGCGACATATAAATTGCAAGAACTGAGCGAATCTGCAAATAATACGTATCTATATCTGTGTTTATAAGATAAAACCAAGCCTACAAATGTCCGCAAAGCACAGCGCGTGGGTGGGTCAGGGCAGTCTGGCCCTGACTGAACGTCCTGCTAGGTGACACCGCCGAGCAGGGCCTGCCGTGACAGGCCTACATGTCGTAAAGCCGGAGCTGCTCCTGCACGTCGCCGTCGGACATCTCACCAAAGGTCTCCTTGTTGTCCTTCATGAGCTTGAAGATGGCGGCCAGCTGCTCTTTCTGAACTCTGTCAAGAAGAAAGGATAAAAAGGAAGATGTTCCTAACTCAAGGGAGGAACCCCGTGTGCAGCCGGTGGAGCAGGGGCGCTCCTCTCATTCGTTACTGTGTTCGCTGTTTAGAAGAACACAGTAAGATAACCCTGGCCCAGACAGTGAAGCAGCAGTGAACCACGAGGCTCTGCAGGCCAGACCCACAGGTGCTGGGTTTGTGTCCGGAGGCCTCCCTGAGTCACTCGGCACACGTTTGCCCGTGATCTAGAGCTGACAAGTTGGCGTGGGTCGCGGCGCCAAGTCCCCGTTGGGGGTGCTGTCTGTCTCTGTCTCGCTCACGGAAGAAATAAAGACAAACAAACAAAACCCACTTAAGACAGGAGCCGCCGTGCTCGCACAGCCTCAACTCGGGGTTCTGAGTCTTGGGTTGACCAGGGAGGTTCAGGGACTCCAGTTTCCCTGGGGCCTCACTGCACATTCCACCCAAGGCAAGGAAGCAGAGAAGCGCCTATAGGTGCCTTGAGATCCTATGAAAAAACGGGTTAGAACAGCATGAGTTTAGAGGGATGAGCTGAAAGTAGGGAAAGAAGATGCAGCATTGGCTGGGAAAGGGGAGGGCATAGGCGTGAACCCACGGGACCTGGCAAGGGGGCAGAGGGGGCCTGAAATCTGGCCCATGGGGTTTTTCTGCTCAAAGAAAGGGCCACCTTTTTCTACCTGGCACAAAGACACCCTATGGCAGGTGGTGGCCCTGTCCTTACCAGGGAGTGGGTGTGGGGGAGGACTGCCTTAACCTTTGGACCCCCCATCCCACACAGGCCCTATGGGTGGGGTGATACTCTTATCTTTATGAGGCTCAGCCACACCATCTGGCCAGTGCAGGACAACGCCCACGGCACGCACAGGAAAGGGCGGGGTGCAACTGACCGGCACAGCCAGATGACAGTGTGGTTTTGTTCCACTCTGGTGCCTGGGTTTGCTGGCAGGGTTGAACACCACAGCCTGGCCCTATCTCACTGCCCGTTTCTTTCTTTTTTTCTTTTTTATTTTGAGAGGTTTTTGCTATAGGGCGCGTGCGCTCGCCAGACAGACAGAGAGACAGAAAGCGAGAAATCACCCCCCAGGGGGGATGGTCACACCGCAATCCCTTCTCCTCCATTCTCCTCTCGGGATCTTGGGCATGCACGCACACGCGCCCGGCGTGAGTTTAAGCCACCAGGTCCGGGACGTGAACCGCGGTCGACTACGTGGGAGTCCAGGGACGTAGCCATTACACTAACTGCTGGTTCCCCTCACTGCCCGTTTCTTGGTTCTGCAATTCTGGCCCTCCACACCACACCCCTGCCTGGGCACGTTCAGAGAATGTAAAGCATGCTGCAGGGTCTGTTGTACACCTTATGGGCCACCATAGCAGGCCAGTAGCACCAGCATGCCCATCCTGCCTAGAGGGCGGTCTCAACTGCCCCTCGGATGGCCCTCTGCTATAATCGTCTGAGCCCACGATCTTCCGCCCAGCACAGTTTTCTGTCTAGAGCGGCATTTAGAAGTTGAAATACCGAAGTCCTGATCTCAGCCTCCTTCACCATCCCGGGAACGTCATCTCTGAGGTTGCCCCATTTGGAGAGGAGAGGGCCTACGATACACACAGTATCTGTGAGGGGTCCTGTGTGTGGAAGGATTGGGCGGGGCTCCCCAGAGGAATCGCCATGCGCATGTTCATGGGCGCATTCCCAAGCAATTCAAACATTCTGTGTGGGTTTCTTTTTTGCTGGAGACAAAATGAGAAATCAGGGACCAGCAGTTGGCGTAATGGCTATGTTGTGAGACTCCCATGTAGTCCACCGAGGTTCAAGTCCCGGACTCAGTGGCTTAAACTCACACTAGGCTTGTGTGCGTGCGTGCCCAAGATCCCTGAGAGGAGGAGGGAGGAGAAGGGATCATGGCGTGGCCATCCCCCCTGGAGGGGGATTTCTTGCTTTCTGTCTCTTTTTCTGGCGAGCGCACATGCCCTATAGCAAAAACCTCTCAAAATAAATAAATAAATAAATAAATAAATAAATAAATAAAATGAGAAATCACCCCCCAGGAAGTAGGGCCATGGCTGAAATTATTTCCCCATTCTCTTGGGATTTTGGGCATCTATGTACATGTGCCAGACATGGCGTTTTTTTTTTTTTTTTGGAGAGGTTTTTGCTATAGGGCGCGTGCACTCACCAGAAAGACAAGAAAGAGAGAGACAAAAAGCGAGAAGTCACCCCCCAAGGGGAATGGCCACACCGCAATCCCTTCTCCTCCATTCTCCTCTCGGGATCTTGGGCACGCATGCACATGCACCCAGCATGAGTTTAAGCTGCCAGGTCCGGGACTCGAACCGCGGTCTACTACGTGGGAAGTCCAGCAACATAGCCGTTATGCTAACTGCTGGTCCCAATGCCAGACATGTTTTTCAATCTACGAGGACCAGGACTTGAACCATGGAGTTGGCCATGTGGGATTCAGCACCACAACACTATGCTACCTGCTGTCCCTCTGTAGTTTTGATGGTGGTAACTTGTGTGTGTGTGTATATATATATATAAAAAATTTTTTTTAAAGAGTGAGGGGGAGTGTTTTGCTATAGGGCACATGTGCTTGCCGGAGAGACAGAGAGACATAAAGCAAGAATTCACCAGCCCAGGGGGATGGCCACACCACAGTCCTTTCTCTTCCATTTATTCCTCTCAGGATTTTGGGCATGCACGCACACACTCCTGGTGTGTTTTAAATGGCCAGGTCCAGGACTTGAACCGCAGTCGACTACATGGGACCATTGGCGACTCCATAAACCATTACGCCATCTGTCGGTCCCACATATTTTTAACAAGGTGGACAGATGACTTCATACTCTGCCAGAGACCAACAGGCCTCAAATGAAAGCAAGCTCCAATTTTAATGGGTTCAAAGGATTATATTTTTAAAAGCAAACTGCAAAAACACACAGTAATCAAAATCATCTACTCAGAGTTTATTTGGACTGAACAGAGACAGAAGTCTAAGCCATCGGGAGGACACGAGGCTTGGTGCCCACAAGCCACGTTCAGCAAGTTTCCAGACAAACCTCATGACTGTACTGTATAAACAGGATCTCGGCCCAGACAAGGGCATGACTGTTGCTGTTTGGGGACACTAGAATACTCTGCTCTTCCATGGCTGTGTCACAGGTGTGGCTGTTGCTTTGCTGCCTGTTCGGTCCTAAGTCCTGAACCTGAAGTTTTACGCTGGAGGAGAACCAGGAACGCCTGCCCTAGGGGCTGATGGTGGGCATTTCCCAGTCTTCCATTAAGCGGAAAATCTTTCTATAAACTCACTGCTATAAAAAAGAAAAAAAACCAAACACGTTTTAACCAACAAATCTAAGAACTGCAAATTAGTTCGGAGTAGTATAAATATTGTCAAATATAAAATTTCAAAAACTGATCTGCTCCTGATCTGATCACCTGGCAAAGTGCTAACTCATCTATAAAAACTAGGAAAAGGCATAGTCAGGAAATCGACTTGAGTCTAACGCTATTATTATTGCTTCTGCCAAAGCGAAGTGGAGGTTTGGCTGAGCTGGTAAGAACGTGGGTGAAAAGGCCTCTTAGCAACAAGAGGGCTGATTCAAGCCTCCTCCACATGAGAAGTAAGGGCGAGGGTCGGGCCAGTACCGGCTCCAGAATCGACATGGAGTCTCATCCCCACAGCCAGCCAGAGAGAAAGGGCAGTGGGTGGGGGCAGGAGCGGGAGCGAGCAGGTGACAGGTGAGCTTTCACTCCCGGCTCCGTCACACTGCCAGGCCTGGCGAGGTGTGGCTTCAGTGAGGTGGTAACGGGGGTGCTGTAAGAGGCCAGGGTGCTAAGGGGAGCAATCTGAGGAGGAAGATCGACCCAGTGCGGGGCCTGAGCTCAGACTCCTAAAGCCCTTCAGCTTAACAAAGTGACCCCCGAACAGGGCCAAGCCCAAGCAGTCGCGAGACCCTGTGAGGGAGGGCCCTGCGAGGGAGGCCGATCCTGACTGAGGGCCTTTACGGAGGCAGGATACACCTGGGAGCCCGCATGGGCTCTTTTCTGGGGGGCTCCATTTAATCTGAAGCTTTTAAGATGCCAAAAAGAAAAGCCTTTAGGAGGAGACTAAGGATAACTTCATTATTCTTCGGTTCTGTAAAGAGAAATAGGAAGAAAAGATCATTTATTGTACTCGCTGCATCTTACGAGTCCCATGGGAGAGGGAAGGGGACGCAGGGACCAGGAAGGAGTGTTTGGAACTGCAGAAGCTGCCTGAGATGCAGGTTCTCAAACACCTGGCCGTGCTCTGGCCCTCCTCCCCGCAGAGACCAGCCTCGGCCTTGGCCTCTGAGCATTTAAGGTGGTTGGGGTCGCTGGGCCTCTCCGATCCCTGCTGTGAGGGCGACTGATGAGGTTCCCAGCACTCTGGATAATTTCGGGCCCTCGCAGAACTCCCTCTGGGGCTATGGTACCCTCCACCACCTGCTTCTCCAGATGAGGCCAGGGAGGGACCACCTTTTATTTCCGGTCCACAGGAGTAAGGACAGCGCCCGGGTTCGGATTTTGTTCCTCTGGCGCCCTCTCCTGGAGAGCGGAGTCAAAATGCATTTCCAGCCAAAGCTGAAAATCCACAGGGCAGGTCGGTCCTCTGGATGTACCAGGTGGAAGGACTGGAGCCACCCCACAGCCACGGTGCCTCTAGGCTTCCTCCCCTTCCCGTTGTGCCATAAAAAACACCTTCCACTAGAGTCTACGCTTTCTAGAAGTCCTGGGACCCTACAAGTGAAAGGGCGTGGGCCCCAGTTCAGCCTCTGGGCCTGGGAGAAAGCTGGTGGCCAGGAACACACAGGTGTCCTTTCTTTTACCTGGAAAGCTACGAAGCACCCAAGTCTCAAGTCTCGCCAGCTTTCTTAGCTCTGGAGGGCAAGGGGGAGGCCTCCTGCTGTGGGAGCTGTCACCAGCCTGCAAACACACCCCACAGAAGCTATGGCAGGAACCCAGGGATCCCCAGAAGCAGGGCGAGGGCAGGTGAGGCTTGTGAGTCTCGGGTCCAGAGGGGAGACCAGGTGGGTGGACAGGGATGAGCAGGGCTTTGGCAGCAGCTGCCACAGCATTGCCGAGCAGCCCTCTGCCCCTCTCGTCCTGGGCAGAGGGACTGGATTCGTAATCGTCTCAGGCTGGGAACGGGAACGCCCAGCTCAGCACGTGGGGCAGCTAGTTTGGGGCCCTGCGAATTCCCAGGGATGCTGGAATGGGTAGGCACTGCGATTTGGACTCCAGATCCGATATCCGGCTACACTGGTCAGTGAGGGCAGGTGCAGCATTTATCTGTTAACTAGCTCTCAACCCGACTGGGGCCTCCAGGGCTAGAAAGGGAAGGGAAACAGGAGCGGAGTTCAGGGGAAAGAATCCGGAGGTGCAGGAAGAGCGTGCCCTGCTCACTGGCGTGTGGTTTTAGTGCTCTGACGGGAACACGCGTGGTTTCCACATGACACCTCAAGGGCAGTCCCCTGGACTCAGTGGGGGCCAGGACTGTCCTGTAGGCACTAGCTCTCCCAGGCCCTGAGGATGAACAGACAAAGCCAGGTCGACCAACCTCTGCACCCCCAAGCACCCCCACGTGAGGAGCATGGGGAGGGCAGGCCAGGCAAGGCCACCGGGGCTGACCACACGCGGGGCAGGAGGGAGCAGCCCACGTCACAGGCGTGCTGGGGGAGGGAGGTAATGGGATGAACGTGCACTCCAGCCCACCCTCTGAAGCTCAGCTGCCCCTCCTCAGCTCAGGCGCGCAGTGCCAACCGCTGCATGAGGGCAGACGAGGAGTGGGGAATTCCTCCCTCACCCCAAGAAGTGTGACTTCCAAGGAAGCCAAGTGTGACTTCAGGGGTCTCAAGACCCCTGAAGGCCTCGTGGGGAAGGCTCTCCTGGGCAAGAGTGTCTACACTCAGAAAGTAACAGAGGAGGGGTCCCTTTCCCATCTCTGAGGCTAACTTGTCCTGTAACTGGTCCCCTGTTCTTTAAGAGATTTTTGGCTTAGGGCAAGTGTACTCGCTAGAGAGAGAGACAGAGACAGTGAAAGAGAAAGCGAGAAATCACCCCCCTCAGGGGGGATGGTTGAGCCACCATCCCTTCTCTATTTTCCTCCCAGGATCTTGGGTGCACACACACGCCTGGCGTGATTTTCAAGCCATCGGGTCTGGGACTCAAACTGCAGATGGCCATGTGGGAGTCCAATGATATAACCACTACGCCATCTGCTGGCCCCAGGCCCCTCTGCCCTAACAGTGCCTCCAGACCCACGCTCTACACCATGGGGCAGACAGAGTGAGCTGAGGTTCTGTCCACGGGGGCCTCTGAGGATGGCGGGCATGCCAAGCCTTCCTCATCCTTTGGCCCAGGGGCTGAAAATGAACTCTTCAATTACTGTTATTGCCAGGGGGCATGTGCGGACCAGAGGGGAAGAGAGAGGGAGCGGGAGAACCCCCCATGGGCCGTGGTCACACCACAGTCCTTTCTCTACCCTTTGGGAGTGGGGCGCACATGCCTGGTATCAAGTCGTTGAAACTGTGGTCAGCCACGTGGGATGTGGCTCCTTCAACAGCTGGTCTCTAGGGCCAGCCTGGGCTGCAAATTTTACCCTAAAGGGCCACATACTGCGTGAGGCTCTGTGGGGCTCTGTGGGCCATATGGTCTCTGTCACAACGACTCAGCTCTGCGGTCATAGCCCCCAAGCAGCCGAACCACAGGGAAGCAGACGAGCGCCGCGTGGGCCAGGAGTGCTGACTCAGCAAGCAGCGTGGCTGGACGTGGCCCCAGCTGCAGCACCTGACCCCAGCTGCAGTCCACCCCCCAGCGGGCACACAGACCATCCTCAGGGCGTCTGCGTGCATTGTTCAATCAGCGGCCTCACCGTCTGCTGAGACAGAGCCACAGCAGTTAGTTGCCTGGCTGTGGTCCACATCGCAGCCCTCAGCCCCCAGCCCCCACGGTCCCAGGGGCGATGTTCCCCCAGCCTCACAAGGACACACTTGCACCAACCAGCTGGCCTTGTAAGCACCCATGGACTTAGCCTCCAAGAACCCCTGTCCCTGCAAACGAGGCACTGGACTCCTCCCGGGTGCTTGAGAAGGATGAGATGGGCTTGGGTGGGGGGAGGTGTATTAATTGGTTATGAAGGCGGTGGAGGAGGGGAGGCTCAGTCTGAGTCAGTTGTTGGAGACACATTAGCAGACAGCTAGTCTAGGAAGTCAATCTCCTTACCAAAAGGATTTGCAAGAATATTTGTGGCTCAGGACCTAAGGAACTTGCTACAGGGAAGTGAGGTCAGAGGTCAGCTCAATCCTGAAATATAAAGGCAGCAAGTTGGGTCACACCACGAGGCAGCACATCAGCACCTGCAGGGGGCCCTGGAGGGTCTTGGGGGGGCCCCTGGAGGGTCTTGGAGGGCTCACTGGAGGGTCTCCCCCTGCTGTGCACACGGCCTCCCTCCCGCCCCAGGGGGCAGTGCCTTCCTGTCCAGGTCGAAGAGCTGAGGCCCGCACTGGCGGGAGGTGGGCCTCTCAGCAGAGCAGTCCTGACCTGGGAGGGTGCCCACGGAAGGGTAAGCCCTGCATTCCGGAAATAAAGCCGGGCTGCCCAGACTGCGAGCCGACAGGCCCCACCCCGCCGGGCTCAGCATGCAGGGCGGCTTCTGTTCAGGCATCTGCTTTAAGCGCAGGACCCCAAGGGAAGGCAGCTGGGCTTGCCTCGGACCCAGTGCTCCCCCACGCCCGTTGCCACTTCCCAGGCACTGCTTAGCCTGACGGGGGCTGAGAGGAAATGTCCAGGGAAGCCCGAAGGGTGTGCGTTAGTGTCTGGCTGGGTGGGGGTGGGGATGGGGGTGTCCGAGTCTGAAACCGAGAAGCTGCGCAGCTGGGACCGGTGGAGCAGAAGAGATCAAACACAGCAGGGCAGGGGAGGGCAGGGCAGGGGAGGGAGGGGCTCGTGGATGAGCACCCGGAGCCCCGCCCTGTCCTGCAATGGCGATGGCGGATGGGCTTTGTCATGGAGTCCACGCGTAAGCAGTCAGGCAGGTCTGCCCCAGTCTCCTTCTGGCTCTCATTTCTTTCCGGGGAGGGTGAGTGCAAGAAATGGGCTCGGCTGCCCCACCCCCTCCCGTGGCCAGCTGCTTCCTCCTGACTGCCCCAGGGCCCACGTTGGGGTGTCCGAGCCTGGCCAAGTACTGAGCACAGGAGGGGGCAGCGGAGGGGGGAGGGCCCAGGAGGCCGCCTCCCGCCTTGGCCCTCGGGGGCAGGAGTGCGGAGGGTACCATGGGGCATGGGGAAGGAGGGCCACCGTCCCGGGAAGGGCCCTGCTGACCTCTGCTCCTCCTCCAGTTCGTCCTTGGTCATCATCTTCTTGTACTGGTTCCCCCTCAGCTTCCCGGGGCTGTATTTAAAGGAGAAGGCCTCTCCTGCGGAGAGGAGACCGTGAGGCTGCGCCCCCCTTCCAGGCTGGGCCCCTCCCACACGCAGGACCCGCTTTCTCTCAGTTTCCGAAGAACCACCTGGGTCAGGGAGACACCCCGCAATAGAGAGAGCAGGCCCCTGCGCCCCCCAGAGCCAGCTTGGTATCTGGAAATTTCTCAGAGGGTGGCAGTTCTGTCCCAGGGCCTCAGCCCTGAAGGCGGGACACAGACGAAAAGGAGACCCTCAGAGAGAAACCGCCCCTCCCCCCTCAGAACCTCTGGCTCCGTCCAGGACGCCTCCTCCTGGCTGTGGAGGCAGGCCCCGCCGGAGTGGACACGTGAGTGCTGTGGCATTTGTCACGCATTCCTGGCAGCCTGGCCAGACTTGCCAGTGCCACCCGAGCAGACCCCATGACTGCCCGCGCACACACACGACAGGAGCTGGGCCGGGGGATGCAGAGCACGCAGCTCGGGCTGGGCACGTGGCCGGGCGAGGTAGGGCAGGAGGGCAGCGCGGAATGGCCAAGTATCCTGAGTGGGGAAGCTCTGCCCTCAGTGGTCCCTGGCCCAGCAGGTGCCAGGCAGAGTCCCAGGGGGCACAGGCTGGCCGGCTAGTCTCACCTAACCACCAAGTATGACGAGTGAGTGACAGGAGTGCGAGATTGCCAAGCACGCAGGTGTCTCCTTGTTATTCTAGAAGCTTCCCTGTCCAGTGTCAGGGATCATTTGTCTCTACATCCTGACTGGCCACAGGAGAAGCCAGGCTGCCTTGACCCCCCCTACCCCCTGCTCAGCTGGGCTCTGTTATCAGATGGGCTTTAGGGGAAGAAAAGGCCCCTCAGATTAGGGTTGTTGGACAAATGGAAGGAGGGTACAGATCTAAACTCTAAGCCAACACTAGGTTGCGGGGGTTGTGTTTCCTCCGTCAAACCCTTGGCTTAGGAGAAAGCTGGCTGCTTGCCCGCCTCACCCAGCCAACTGCCCAGGGCCATAGCATTCCCTAGGAAGCAGCTGCCACATCCGTACAAGGATTAATTTGCTCTGCATTCATCATACAAATATTTACTAAGCACGATTCTAGGTGCTGGGGCTTAACGCTGAGTTCCGCACACATGAATAATGAACAGACACGCGTGCAGCTGGCCCCGAGCTCTGTAGACCAGGATCAGAGGAGGGGAGGGGCTCTCGGAAGTTGGAATCGGGAGGTCGGAGAGGGCTTTACAGGTGGGGAACAAGCAAAGGTTCAGGATGGTTCTGCCTGGAGGGCCCGAGGACAGCAGGAGGCAGTGGAAAGAAGGCCCCACAGTGAGGCCGGGGAGGCGAGGCTGCCAGGGGAAGCCAGGGCTCTTCTTCAGGGTGAGGTGGGAGCTAGGGGGTTGGGGCAATCTTCTCGCTCCCCCTGGAGCCCTAGCTTTGCTGGCCAACTCTCCCCTCTGGCTTAGCTCTGCGTGGCCAAAGTGCTGAACAGGGAAGGTGCTCTGGGAACTACCGGGCCCTGGGAAGCAGGATTTAGAACAGCCAGGTCTGGACTGATGAGGCCAGAGACCTAGAAGCAATCCTGAAAAGCCCAGGCCCAGTGCTCAGAGCACTGCGTCCGTCCCCGAGGAGCCAGGGGCCTGGCCGGTGGTCACCACAAGCCCGTGTGTCCTGCCCGCCTTGTGACTGCGGAGGAGTCATGTGGAACCCAGGGCAGAGTGAGCTCGCGACCAGCGCTCACTTGGACGTGAGAGAAGTCACTGACAAAGAGAAACCATCAGCCTCAACATTAGGGCTATTGTGTTGCCATGTTTTTTTGACAAATAAAAGAAAGATTTCTGCCAGCTTGGTGCTCGGCCAGGTTTCAGTTCACAGGGCAGGTCTGATTAGCTTTGTTTTCCAAGCCAGGCAGAACAAATGGCTTCAAAAGGCTTTCCCTTAGTCACAGGCAGTGTGTGTGCTGGGAGGGAGACATCCCCGTGAGGCCTCTGCCCAAGAGGCAGGGGAGGCCTTTAGCAACTAATCAATTATCCTCCGGCTGAGCACCTCCTGGAGGGGTGGGGCCTGCTCATGTTTTCTGACAGCTGGGGCAGCAAACCTCCCCTCCCTCTGCCATTAGAAGGCAGGAGATGCAGCGGGGGAGAGGTCAGGACACAGAGGCTCAGGTGAGGCGGAGGGACTCATGGCTTGGTGGGGCTGTGCCCACAGCCTGCCCTAGCAGGAAGAGGTTCTGTAAGGCTTCCCGTGGCCTTGCCCAGGAGCCTCCAGCCTCAGCTGAGGAATTTCAGGCCACTATTAGGATCCTGGCACCCTGCAGCTGTCTCCGGCCATGTGGCAGGGACAGGTCCCAGTGCCACAGTTGCAGGGAGTCCCTGGCTCCAGGATGGCCTGGGGAAAACAGTAGAGAGCAAGAGTCTGTCCCGGAGGCCACTGTCTGCCACTGCCCGCCCCTGCTCTGGCGGCAGACTTGGTCCCATCCCTCCCTGGTGTGGTGGCTCCTTTCTCTTCTGGCGGCAGAGGAAGTCTCAGTGAGCAGACCCTGCCCAGAAAGCAGATGCTCCCTCTGTAGCCTTTATTCTGGAGGAAGCTCGGGCAGCGGCCTGGTCTCCGTAAATTAGGTCAGAGATATTGCAGAGAAACGCACGGCGTGGTCATGGAGGGGAGTTACGGGCTACTGCGGGAAGAGAGGCTTGGTTTGGTCACGAGATGGGCCCCTGGTATCTGGAAATGGCTTACGTTTGTAGATGGAGAAGCTTAGACCGAAGGGGCCAGGAGGTGTGGGAGAGGGGGCTGCGGGAAGGCAGGGCACTGGAGGGAGGCTGCGCTTGTGCTGCGTACCCTGGGCTGCTGCCCCACCAGCCCCAAACCCGGCTCTCTGAAGCACAGTGCAGTCCAGCCCAACAGTGAGCCAGAGAGGTGGGTCGAGGCCGGGTCCCACTCACCGTCCTCTTCTTCAGGCCCTGCTTGGAGTGGGCCTGTCTCACTGTCCCAGTCCTGCTCCTCCTCCTGTAAGACAAGGACAGAGGTCAGCACCTGCGTGCGGACTCGGGCCGCCAGCTGTCAGTACCCCCATTCAGGTCTCTGCACGCTCAGCCGAAGAAACCGACCTGGGCTCCGTCCTGGGAGAGGTGGGAATGGAGGGAGCTGAGGACTGGTGGGTGGGCAGGGGTGAGGGAGAGAGAGGAAGGGGCCTTCAAGGTCCAGGCGGCCCACACCCAGAAGCAGTGACCGCCCTGTGGCCATGGCTGGCTAGCAGGCAGAGGCTGAGCCATCAGAGTGAAGGCTGGGGCTAGGGTGACAGCGGGCGCTCTGGGCCAGGGAACAGTGCCCCTTACTTGTGCACCGCAAACTCCAGCGGGTGTGTGTGCCCACCGGAAAGACAGGAAGAAGGAGACCGCACCCCCAGTGGGCGGGGTCCCATTGCAGTCCGCTCCATTTCTCCGGCCTGTTGGGATTTGGGGCACACACCCCCCCGCCATTGTCACGCTGCCAGGTGGTATTCAAACCCAGGCAGCCGCGTGGCGTCTCTAACCACTGAGCGAGGCCCTGGCCAGAGCATCCGGATGCCATGTGTTAGGTGGGCCTGGGGCTCCCCGCCCCTCACTGGGCATAATGGCACAGTGGCAGCTCAGCGATCGGGGCCAGGGCTGGGCACCCAGGGATGCCGCATTTGTGACCACAGGATCCTTCTGTGTTGTGTCCCTGTTCTCCCAGCCCACAGCCACCTTGCCTGCCCAGCCCTCTCCCTCACAGGGCCCTGACAGACAGTGGCTGGGATGGCCTCGCCCCGGGGAGGGAAGGAGTGACTTCCACTTGAGGAATGTGAGAGGAGAGAGCTGGGCTCCAGCGGGTGGAGCTGGGGCGAGGCGTGGGGGACCCTGGGGCTGGAGGAACTGCGACATGGGAGCGTGGGCAAGAGTGGCAGCAGACAGGAACGACCCAGCGGCCCAGCCACGGCCAACTTCAAAGGCAAACTGAACACTGTGATACCACAGAGTCCAGGCGACTTCTGCGGCCTCGGGAGGAGGCGCCTGAACAACGGATTGAACCGGGCCGGGGTGGGGGGTGCTCCCGGGATGACCTCGCTGGTCCAACACAGGAGGAGGCAGGCAGCTGGGAGCATGGGTGCTCGGCTCCTGGACACGCTCTGCACACGCTCTCAGCTGCGCCATCAGACTGCGCCCCGCGGTCGCACGCAGTCGCTCAGTGTTAGCAAAGATGTCTAACTAAACGAGACGTACCGAAGACAGAGCAATAAGCAAGATCGGAGAAAAGAGGGAAAAGTACAACTCTCTCTCTCTAAAAGGACGAAAGCGCTGCCTTGGGGGAGCGGGGAGCTGGGGACAGGGTGCTGCCTCTTCCCTGCTTGGCAGCCTGAACCCAAAGACCCAACTGCCTAGGTGGAGGCGACGCTGTCCTCGCACAGGCCAGGACGTGGGCCAGATCCTCCCAGCCAGCGCTCTGCGGCTGGGGGCTAGGCAGGCCTCTGCAGGGGTGGGACAGCAGACACCCCTGCAGATGCAGCAGACCCACTTCCAGGAGTCTGCTCTCCACTGGGTTTTTTGCAGAGCCTCTGGCTGAGTGCAGTAGAAGACAAGACAGAACTGAAACGTCGGAGTGCTGGCCACAGATGAATGTGCTACGGCTGACCGTGTCTGGTGAACGCATCCACCAACACGTGAACTGGTGGAACGCCTCACGGTGTGTGCAGACCACACAAAGCTGCGCATTACTGAGGCCACAGGGACTGATGGGAAAAGTGCACGGAGAAAAATGATCAAGGTGAAAACCAAGACACGGGCCAGCAGGTAGCGCAGTAGTTAAAGCGCTGGACTCCAGCGGCCAAACATGGTTTGAGTCTCAGACCTGGCAGCTTTAAAATCATGCTGGCGCCTGTGTGGAAGTGCCCAAATCCCGAGAGGAGAATGGAGGAGAAAGGATTGTGGGAGGGGAGGAGGAGGTGATTTCTCACTTTGTCTCTTGCCGTTGAGCACACATGTTATGGCAAAAACCTTAAATAATAATAATAATTGGGACCAGCAATTGGTGTAACAGCTATGTCACTGGACTCCCATGTAGACGACCGCGGTTCAAGTCCCAGACCCAGTGGCTTAAATTCACGCTGGGCATGTGTGCATGCGTGCCCAAGATCCCGAGAGGAGAATGGAGGAGAAAGGATTGCGGCGTGGCCATCCCCTCTGGGGCTGATCTCTCGCTTTCTGTCTCTTTCTGGCGAGTGCACGTGCCCTATAGCAAAAACTTCTCTAATAATAATAATAATAATAAAGCAAAATGCAGCAGTGTGAGGGATACAGTCTTCTTGGTGTAAATAAAAAGGAAGCTCACATATATGCTTACAATGCAGAGAAAACATTTTCTGGAAGGATATAGAAGCTACTAAGCGTAGCTACCCCCGGAGAGAGGAGTACGAGAGGCAGCCCTTCCTTTCTACCTTAAACATGTCAGTCTAACTCGGGGCTTCTAGTGCGCATGAATTACTCTGAATGTTTTTAAAATGCTGACAGGGTCTTTACAGGTGAGATTGGGACTTTTTAAATTTTCATCAGTTTTCTAAAAAAGAGGGAAAAAAAGATGAAAAATGCAATGTAATAAAAAATATGGATTTGGTCTCTCCCCATTTATGACACGGAGCTTCTAATCCCTTGGAATTTCCTAAACTCCGGGGGCCTAGGAGTGTCTTTAGCTCTAACATTTGGTCTTTGGCCCCAGTTCCTATAAACAGAGTTCTAAATCCCTGGGAATGTCCTGGGTGACAGGAATGCCTTCTGTTCTAAGGAAGTGACTTGGCTCCTGGATGGGGGCTGGTCCCTGGAGAGACCAGGATTAGAAGCTTGGAGCTATCAGCCCCAACCCACATCCTGCAGTGAGAGCAGGGGACAGTCAATACCTGATCTGCCTGCCTGGTGACACCCGACAGGGTCCCTAAAGTACGGGACTCGAAGACCTTCTGGAAGTGATGCGTTCACATGTGGAGAGAATGCCACGCCCCAGATCAAGCGGGGAGATGCTCTCGTACACAGAACCCTTCCGGACCTCGCACTATGTACTTCAGCTGGCTGTTCAACTGTTTTTATTTTTAAAAGGAATTATTTAATTATTATTATTATTATTATTTTCCAATTTGCTACAGGACATGCAGTAACCAGACAGAGAGAGGGAGAGAGAGAGAGAGAGGGAAAGTGGGAAACCAAGCCACCAGGATGGGGACTCCAACCTCAGTTGGCCACGTGGGAGTCCAGCACCTTAACCACCATACCACCTGCCAGCCCCTCTATTTTGTGTGTGTGTGTGTGTGTGTGTGTGTGTGTGTGTGTGTGTTTTGCCACAGGGTGAATGTACTCAACAGAGGGAGACAGTGAAAAGGAAATTGAGAAATCCTCCTCTGCAGGGGGATGGCACGCCACAGTCCCTTCTACTCCTTTGTCCTTTCAGGATTCTGGGCATGCATGCACTCATGCCCAACATGATTTCCAAGCTGCCATGTCTCAGACTTGAACCATGGTTGGCCATGTGGAAATCCAGCACCTTAACCACCATGCCACCTGCTGGCCCTCTGCTATCGTAACTGTTACGATGAACCAGCAGACGTATATGTTTCCCTGGGTTCCATGGGACGTCATAGAAAATGATCAAACATGGGGGCAGGTCCGAAACCCTAATTTGTAGCTGAGTAGCCCAGAAGTATCGGTCAGCTGGGGCCCCACTACTTGCGAGTGGCCTCAGAAGCGGGGACAGCCTGCGGGGTCTGCACTGACTCTGAGTGGGTGGTGTTGGAACTGAACGGCAGGACACCCGCTGATGGCCAGGCCACTGGAGAGCTGCTGGTGCGGGGCGCACCTGCCACTGGTTTCGGAGGCCACAGGAGCCAGGTGTTGAGTGAGTCTGTAGAAAAACAACTGGCCTTCCCTTTACTTGGTGACCCTCTCTAATGACAGAAAGACGGCCATGAACCCAGCCAGGGCTGGGCTTCAGCAATAAGCTCCAGACGAGATTAGTGCAAGCAACAGCGACAGCCACATGAGCACAGTCCCTGTCCTCGGGGGTCCACGACCCAGCAGAGAAGACGCAGAGACAGTAATAGCTATCTGGGGGAGCAATTCAAGAGCCAGGGCTGACCTCTGCTGTCCCAAAGGGACAGAGCACCGGTCCCCTGCCAACAGCCCCCTGAGCAGGAGCATGTATACATGTAGGCTTTGCACTTGACTTTTGAAGTGTGATGTTCTTTGAACAGTGACCTGTTGATGGGTCATGAAAGCAATGGAGAAGTTGCTAGTAATATCTTAAAAATGGGTAAACAGGGACCAGCAGTTAGTGTAATGGCTATGTTGCTGAATTCCCATGTACTCGACTGCGGTTCGAGTCCCGGACCCAGTGGCTTAAACTCACGCCTCAGAAGCTCCTGAGGTGGCTGTCCTGTCCTAGTACAGTATAGGTACCAATTACTGCCATTTTTAAGCTGGCTACCTTAAGAAAGTGGTTTTTGTTGTTGTTAACCTTTCATCTTTTTTTATTTAAAAAAAATTTTTTTTTTTCCAGTCAAATTTAGCAGTGGGGGGTGGTATACCAACTTTAGTGATACTAATAACCTTTTATCTTTTGATCTTTATTTGGAATACAAAATAATACGTATTAACAAGCAATTAAGCATTGTGCTAACATGGTTTTGATTGGATTTTTGGCCCTGAACTTATAGGGCAGCATCACAGAAGTTGGGGCTTGGGAAAGTTAGCTTTAAAATCATTGGGACCGCAGTTGGTGTAATGGCTATGTCGTTGGACTCCCATGTAGTCGACTGTGATTCGAGTCCCGAACCTGGTGGCTTAAAATCTCGCTGGGCATGTGTGCATGCGTGCCCGAGATCCCGAGAGGAGGATGGAGGAGAAGGGATTGCGGCATGGCCAACCCCCCTGGGGGGTGATTTCTCGCTTTCTGTCTCTCTGTCTCTATCTTTCTGGTGAGCACATGCGCCCTATAGCAAAAACCTCTCCCAAAAAAAAAAAAAAATCATATATAAATACATGTATTAGGACTTAGATTGACTCAACCTCCATCTGATTACAAAGAATGTCTTCTTCAAATGAAACGAAGTATTTTTTGTCCTCTTTGGTTATTGTTCTAAAAAATACATTCCTGATTTTCTTTTATTTTGTTTAAAAAAAGAGAGAACTTCAGAAGTATAACGGGACCAGCAGTTAGCGTAATGGCTATGTCGCTGGACTCCCATGTAGTCAACCGCGGTTCGAGTCCCAGACCCGGTGGCTTTAACTCATGCCGGGCACGTGTGCGTGAGTGCCCAAGATCCCGAGAGGAGAATGGAGGAGAAGGAACTGCGGCGTGGCCATCCCCCCTGGGGAGTGATTTTTTGCTTTCTGTCTCTCTGTCTCTCTAGCTTTCTGGCGAGCGCACACGCCCTATAGCAAAAACCTCTCAAAAAAAAAAAAAAAAGAAAAAAGAACAAAAGTATAAATGCAATAAATGTGCAAAGAAGATATTTTAAAGGTTTTCTCCTTTTTTTTAAAGTTTTTGTCATAGGGTATGTGTGCTCACTTGAGAGGGACAGAGACAGAGAGAGGGAAAGTGAGAAATCACCTCCAGGGGGATGGCCATACAACAGTCCCTTCTGTATCCTCCTGGGATTTTGGAAACAATGCACATGTGGCTGGTGTGATTTTCAAGCTACCAAATCCGGGACTTGAACTATAGTCGGCTATGTGGGAGTACAGCACCTTAGCCACCATGCCACCTGCTGGCCCTGGTTATCTACGTTTTAAATCTAATGTTTCTTCCTCAGATTTTGATACCACAATCTAGTACTACACACGGCTCTGGTAAATGTTTATACTTTGAAACAACTTTCACCGGCTGACGGCCAGGGATGAAAAGAGCACACGCAGGGTGTCAGCTTTACCCTCTTCCAAAGAGCTGGGCTTCATGACACGTGGCATCAGGCCACCGGGGGCCAGGCCACCGAGGGGTCCGCAGGAAAGGATGCCTCTACCCGCCACTCAGACACTGGCACGCTCAGAGAATTAAAATGAAAACTTTAGCATTCAAATGTCAGGAAGCTACACGTAGAAGAAATTTCAATAAGTAAATACTCAGCTGACATTCTGTGAGTATGCAGCATTTACACTTCCAAAGTTATCGAAACTTACAACTGCACTGACACTCTGGGGACACCCCTATCTTCCAGAATGAAATTCAAAATCAATAGTGCTTTTTGTGTGGTAGAGGTGAATATTTTATACAATTTCTGGTGCAGTTGTGGTGATTTTATATACAGGATGCAATTTTTGTATGTGCGTGTTTTTTCCTACCATGAGTGAGAGAGAGACAGAGACAGGACCTAACAGGGTCCTGCTGCCGTGGCCCACCCCCAGATCATGGGCGGCCTGTGAGCCTGCGTACCCAGAGAGGTCCCCAGATGAGGACTGGACCCTCCCACGTGGGCGGGCCTCACAGAGTGCTATGTTTTACTGCTGCACTGCTGTCTGACCCCAGGAAGCGATTTGAAATATAATTTTAATTTGTGAGATGTAATTTAAACAGCTGTGAAAATATGGCTGAACTGGCCATTTATTCTGTTGTCTATCTGTACAACTCCTTTTGGGCCAGCCCCTGGCCCAGTGGTTAGGTGAATAGGACCCCATATGGCCAACTGCTCCGTTCAAGTCCTAGACCCTGTGGCTGGAAAAACACGCCAGGCACGCGTAGTATACTCAAAATCCTAAGGATGGAGAAGAGACCGTGGCATGGCCATTCCCCGTGGGCCTGCTTTCTCACTGCCCCTCTGTCTCTCTCTGGTGAACATACACACCCTTTTAACAAACTAAAGAGAAAGAAAGAACCCCTTCTTTCAGAAGCCGCCCCTTGAATTCTGGGGTTCCACTGGGGACTGCCAGCTAGAGCAGTCAGCCCCTTCTCCCTCATTCACCTTGGTGGGCCAGGGCATGGGGCCGTGACCCAAGGGGTCAACTTCCACTTGGGGGACAAGAGCTCTGTGTCCCGGAGCCATGAGCTTGGGACCCTGGAGCTGCCTGGAGTGGGCCGGGGTTGGAGAGGCTGGTTGCAGACACAAACCCTTTGCTTACTGTGATGTCACCCTGTCCCTGCTGTGCCCTGTATGAGACCCAGTGGCTGTTCCTGTGTACGGTACCCAGAGCTGACCACTGTCCATTGACACCCCTGTCCACTGCACACCAGGTGCAGTCTGCAAGCTGAGGACATTGCGTTCTCCTGGAGGGTGTGGCCTGTACCAAACGTCAGGCCCATGGCAGTCGGGGTTGTGCAGTAGGCGAGGTTTTTGGAGCGGTTATCAAACTGTGCTCCCCAGAGGCAGCCAGGGCCTCGCCAGGAGGACCAGCCTGTGGTGTCCACCAGAAGGAACATCCTTGTATGTATCTCTTGGGCTTTTAGAGAACATAATGTCATAAAGGGTCTTATTACCTTTTTTTAACAGTAAAGTCCCACCGTTTCCTGGGTTTTATACTTACTTTATAAAATTGTATGCACAACAGAAAAAGGAAAGTGCATTGTCAGTGCAGGTTTCAGCAACAGAGCAGCTGAGGCGGATGGAGCCTTGCGCATGGGTGGCTCTGCAGCCTCAGCCCGGGCCTGTTGCCTCCGGCTGGCCGCTGAGTGCGATGGGAGGGTGGGCCGGGAGGATGCACGGCCAGCATGAGCTGCACTGGCTGAGGCTGGGCGCTGTCGCTAAGGATTCTGCTCTGCTCCTCCACACTCCCCCGTATGTCGGCCTTTCCCCCTGCACTAGCACACACGGTCTGCAGATATGTCTTCAGAACATGTCACGCATCTAAGCGACCTGTGGAGGCCTGCAGGGAGGGAGGGGAGTGGGGCCCTGCCTTCGGGGAGCAGGGACAGCCTCAGAGGGTACCAAATTTCTGAGCTGGGGCCAGGTGCTAGTGCAGTGGCAATGCTCCCCAAGTACACCGGGCGCAAGGGGATGAGGTGGGGGGTCATGGCAAGGAGAACCTGTTGGGGTGCTCCCCTCTACTCTTGGAAGAAACAGATAATGTTTAAAAACCTTTAAAAACTAAAGGCATCTGAGCTGGGTCTGCCAGGCTGGTGTGGAGGGAAGAGTGCAGCCCGGGTGAGCTGGCGGCCTCTGGCGCCACGGTGGGACTGCAGGGTGGGCGGGGAGTGCGGAGTAAAGGGTCAGAAACGTGGAGCAGGCAGCAATGCAGGCCCAGTCACAGGGACCTCACAGAGGACGCCGGAGTTCAGGTCTCACTCTTCAGCAACTGTGGGGTTGCCCGAAGGTTTTACGCAAAGAAATAGGAAGAACGTTGCAATTTTTTTGTTTGTTTGTTTGTTTTTTTGCGGAGGGCACATGTGCTTGCCAGAGAGATGGAGAAAGACAGAATCAGAGAAGAAAAGTGAGAAATCACCCCTGGGGGATGGCCAAGCCATAATTCCTTTTCCTCCATTCTTCTCTTGGAATTTTGGCATGCACACATGCCCAGCGTGATTTTTTTTTCTTTTTTAAGAGAGATTTTGGGCATAGGGTACGTGTGCACTGGAGAGACAGAGAGAAAGTGAGAAACCACCACCTAGGGTAGATGGCCACGCTGCAATCCCTTCTCCTCCATTCTCCTCAAGGGATTTTGGACATGCACATGCACGCACCCAGCATGAATTTCAAGCTGCCTAGTCCAGGATGTGAACCATGGTCAGCCTTGTGGGAGTCCAGCACCTCAACTACTATGACATGTGGGTCCAGGACTCAAACTGCTGTGAGAATCCAGTGCCTTTACCACCACTGCCACCTGCTGGCCTCTCAGCATTGCAGGTTTTTTTAAAAAAATTATTTATTATGGGACCAGCAGTTAGCGTTATGGCTATGTCGCTGGACTCCCACGTAGTCGACCGTGGTTCGAGTCCCGGACCCGGTGGCTTAAACTCACGCCGGGCGCATGTGCGTGCGTGCCCAAGATCCCGAGAGGAGAACAGAGGAGAAGAGATTGCGGTGTGGCCATCCCCCCTGAGGGGTGATTTCTCGCTTTCTGTCTCTCTGTCTCTCTCTGTCTGTCTGGCGAGTGCACGCACCCTATAGCAAAAACCTCTCCTCCCCCCAAAACATTATTTATTATTATTATTACTTTTAATTTCACCAGAGAGAGACAGAGAGGGAAAGTGAGAAAGCAAGTCACCAGGTCTGGGACTTGAACCATGGCCAGTTATGAGGAAGTCCAGTGCCCTTAACCACCATGCCCCTGCTGGCCCTGAGTATTGCATTTTAAAGCACTATGTGGGAGCACAGTGTTGGAGGGCCAGGGGAGAGGCAGGAAGAGCTGGAGAAAAGGGTTCCAGGCTGAGGGAAGGAGGGCAAGGGCCTGAAGCAGAAGCTGAAGGAGCCTGCCCTTGCACTCACTCAGTGTTTGTTGAACAAGTCAACATGGGTTGGCCATGGCTGGCCAAAGGCTATCTCCAGGGGCCTGGAGTCTGGGTCCTCCCCACTCATGGCAGCCCCTTGAGCTCAGCCGTGCCCAGTCCTGGAAGCAACAGAGCTGGCCCTGGGTCGTCAGGAACAGAGCGGAGTAGCTGCCTGGGGTGGCAAGTGCCAAGCTCGCCCAAGGCCATCACTACCGCTGCTGACGCCCGTGGTGCCCTTGGTCCTCGGAGTGTCGCGGCACCATGTATCATGGGCTGAGTTCATTCATTGAAGCCTTAACCCAAGTGCCTGGCCTGAGTGTGTTTGGAGGCAGGGCCTTTAAAGGGGGCATTAAGTTACCATGAGGCCATGTGGTTGGGCCCGTACTCCAGGGACCTCTGTCCTTAGAAGAGGACATTTGGCCACACAGAACAGCAGGGGTGACGTCACAAATAACACGTGGAGACGCAGGGAAGCACCACCAGGAGACGGGCTCAGGAGGGGCACGCTGCCGACACCTGGGCCCTGGTCCAGCCTCCAGAACCAGGGCACGAGAATGTCCGGTGAGAGCCCCAGCCCGGTATCCTGCTATGGCAGCCCGGGCAGACGAGCTCGGCATGCTTCTAACGAAAGCAAATCGCCCTCGTGACAACTGTGTGCTGCGGCACCCTCTGCGACAGAGAGCCGGCGCCACCCTGGCCGGTGCATAAAGCAGCCCGGGTGAGACCAGCCTCGGCCACCTCACCGACCAGTCTTGGCTTTTTATTTCTGAAAAGAGACAAAGTTTTAACTCCACATGTTCTGAGATAATGTCCTTTTCTCCTTTAGTTTGGCTATAGGGTGCATGTGCTTTCTGGAGAGAGAGTGAGGCAGAGACAGAGAAAGTGAGAAAGCACCCTCCACCCCCGAGGAGAGGCTATGCCCCTTCTCCATTCTCTTCTTGGGACTTTGGGCACGCACGCACACACAAACGCACCCAGTGTGTTTTTCAAGCTGCCGGGTCCAGGACTTGAACTGTGGGATCCACCCTAACTACCACACCATTGGCAGGCCCACCCCTGTTCAGTCTTTTCTTCCAATGGAGGGAGTCGAGGCAGGAGAGTAACACAACGGGGCCATGCCCCCACCAGCCTCTCAGGCCGGTAGCCCAGGCCAGAGCCCTGGAGGCCCAGGGTAGAGGCAGTAGCCGAGGCGACAGGTGATGAGCAGGCCGCTGCCAGCCAGATTCTCACCCTGCAGGCAGCAGACTGCTGTTAGGGCAGCCCTGGCTGAGTCTAGCATGATGCAAAGTGCTGAAGGATGGAGAGGGAGCGAGAGGGAGAGAGGGGGAGGGAAGGAGGGAGAGGGAGGGAGAGGGAGCCAGAGTAGATGGTTCTGCCCTGGGGTCCATGCACCCTGTGGCCAGCCCCAGGGCTGCTGGCTGCGGGCTGCTGTGCCTGCCCCAAGCCCGCTGGCTAATCTGGAATGATTTCGAGGACAGCAACTCTCAGAGCAGGCAGGGACAGAGATAACAGGAGGTGCCACAGGGCCTCTGGCTTCCCCAGGGATTCCCTAGGCACTCCCCAGGCAGCCTGAGTTTCTCAGACGGCCCCTGAGAAGGAGCCTGGGCTGGCCGGGGGCTGCTCTGCCCCTCCCAGAGGCTCATTAGGCGGCCAGTTGCCGAGCTTCCACGCGGGGCATCAGCTGCAGGCGCAGTGGGCCCAGCTGGCGCCAGCTCGCCGAGTGCAGGCCCCAGGCTGAGGACGCACAGGCTCCACCCTAAATCCATGCCTGCAATGGCACAGGCACATCTCATGGGACAGGGACTTCCACACAGAACCGAGTACCCTGTCCTGTCCCCAGCTGGCTCCCTCGCGATTCATCCAGTTCCCTAGGCCGCCACAGCCTGGCCCAGGGATGCCGGCTCTGACCTGAATCCTCCTCCTGCCTCCGGCTCTGGAAGGTCCTGGGTCTCCACTCCACTCTCCTCCCAGGATCCCGCATGCCTCCAAGACATGGTGCCCATCCTGCTGTGAGCACATCTGGAAATGCCAACTGGAGGCTCAGCCTGCCGTGTGGCCTACCGTGCCCAGCCCCGGTAACCCCTGCGTCGAAGTCCTAGGCCGATTCTCTGGCCGTCGGGTTTGGTGAGCTGAGCTGTCCCCTCAGTGGCTCCCTGAGAACAGCAGCCCCTGCCTGGCCTTGGGGCCCTCCTTCAGACCTGGCCTCGTGATCTGCCCTTTGCCTTTCGCCACTCGAGCCCTTCCTTCCCCTGCCTGGGTGGGGTCTCCCGAGGTCACAGTCTGATTTGGAGGGCCTCACTCAGTTTTTACCCTACCCCAGCCTTGCGGGACTGCTGTGAGGAGGGGGAGGGAGGAGGAGGGGGGGAGAGGGAAACCCAGACCCCCAACCGAGAGCAGCTCTGCTTAGCTTTCACATGAGGCTAAAGAGGAAAAAGGTATCCAGAGTTCTAGGAAATGTTAGACAGCCACGGACTCGTGGTGGCTTCCACTCAGCACGCAACCCCTGATGAGTCTCTGCTGACCGCCTGACACTTCCAGAACTGGGCAGCTCGCTCCCGTGCAGAGCAAAACGCACAGCTCTGGAGCGAGCAGGAGAGACGAGGAGGGGACCAAGCGCAATCTCTTTGCTTCATGTGGTTACTGCAGCTTCTTCGACCGACAAGGACTTCCCAGGTGCCCACCGGGGTGCTGGGTGTGTTCAGGAGCTGGGCGTGTGGCGGGGAACGTGGCAGGCAGAGGCCCATTCTCATCAGTGGACATCCCACCATGCCAGGTGAGTCACACTAAAATAGAAGGTGACCTCAGACGGGATTAAGTGCCGTGAAGAAAGCCGAACAGTACGATGCTGTGTTGGGAAGAGAGAGACGGAGAGAGCCAGTGTGTGTGAGCGTGTGGGGACTGCACACTCGCCATGCGGTGAGGGAGACGAGCGTGAGGAGGGGTCCCGTGCCCATGCAAGCTGGGAGGGAGGGTGCGGCTTAGGAAGACGTCTGCGGCCCAGCGGGGTGCAGCAGGGCAGAGCCGCGGAGAGGCGCAGCTGGGCGGCCGGCCCCAGGAGAGTTTGGAATTCGCTACACGCGCCGTGGAAGCCACGGCAAGCTTCGGGGACAGGCTGTGGGATGTGGTCTCGGTGTTAACATCACGCGGGGGGCAGGGGAGCCAGGGCGGGGTGGACCAGGAAGGGCAGTGGAGCAGCAGCCAGGACAGGCTTACAGGAGTGGCTGTGGGGAGGGAGAGGGAGCACAGGGTATGTCCGGGCTCGGGCCTGAGCTGCGAAGCGTGGCGGCAGGCGAGGAACGCTGGGTGCTGGGCGAGATCACCTCATCGGACGCACCTTCTGGAGTGCTCACTAGCCGAGCCAGGGGGATGGAGAGCAGGGCTGGGTGCACAGGCTGGGGAGGGTGGCCGGCTCAGCGTGTGCTGGAGGCCGTGATGCCGTCCGCGCAGGTCCAGGAGCCCTTCACTGTGGACTGAACTTTTGCAGCAGCAAAGCAGGCACAGGAAGGGCGCTGGGTATGCTGCTGGTTCATGGAGAGGGGGTGCCGAGGGAGAGACAGAGAGACACACAGAGGGAGACAGTCAAGAGAAACAGAGGTGGAGAGACAGGGAAACGGGCAGAGACACACACACACACACACACACAGAGAACGAGAAACCGACAGAGGCTGACTCACAGCTCTTGCTCTGAGTGACCCTCAGCCCCACGCCCCAGCCCCAAGCAGACTGCTGCATTCAAACGTCCAGACCAGAAGCTTGGTCCTAGATTCCAAGCTCACATCCCAATCAAGGCCGCGTTCACAGCCCTAAACAAACTCTCTCTCGCTCAGATGACTGGAGCATGCCAGGTTCAATCCTACCAGATGGACAGTTCTTGGCACAGTTCCTACAAAGGGGATTTAGAGGACATCAGAAGCCTCATAAAACCCCGAAACCCAAACCACTCCGGGCAGCGGTCTGCACTCTGTCCAGCCCCTGCCGGCCATGGCAGGGTGAGTGTCCTCCACATTCTGCTGTGAGGACGGTCTAGGCTGGGGAAGAATGCCAAGGGATCGCCCGAAACAGGTCCTTAATGGGGTTGGGAAACAAACTCGTCTTGTGGGGGAAAACCAGGCTGAACAATTTTGACTATGGCCAACTTTAAATACAACAATGGAAGACATCTGGCCAGTTTTTTAACCCCCCTGAGGACGCCTTGGCCAGTGGAAGGGAACTCAGCCTTCAGGAGGCCCTCCGGTCCGTGGGGCTGTCGGCTGCCGATCCTCAGGAAAGCACTTGTGCAGGCCTGCGGGTCGGCCTGCCCTGAGAGGTCTCAGCACGTGAAGATCTGACCAAGAGAAAGCTACCAACGCTGAGGTCCCAGCACAAGCCCTGGCGGAGGGCACGCCCAGGCTGCCCGAACCGGAGGGCGGGCTGGCCAGGGGGTTATCGAGGTGCACAGAGTTCTTCGTTTCTTAGCTGAAAATCTAAAATGTATATGTGTACCCAGGCCACAAGCAGGAGCTGATGCCTGGACCGCTGGGACTCTAAAAGATGGCACAGGGCATTTTAGGTCAACCCCTTCATTCTGCAGATGAGAAGATAGGCTTAGCGGTGAGCTGACCTCCCCAAACCCCATGGCTATTCACAGACAAAATTTTTAGGTAAACAAGTGCCACGAATTCCTGCAATAGGTTTCCTTTGGGTTATTATTATTATTTTTTGCTATAGGGCATGTGCGCTCACCAAAAAGAGAGAGACATAGAGACAGAAAGCGAGAAATCACCCCCCCAGGGGGGATGGCCACACCGCAATCCCTTCTCCTCCATTCTCCTCTCAGGATCTTGGGCATGCACACACACGCGCCCCAGCGTGAGTTTAAGCCACCGGGTCTGGGACTCGAACTGCAGTTGGCTACATGGGAGTCCAGCGACATAGCCATTACGCTAACTGCTGGTCCCTCCTTTGGGTTATTTAAATCTCAGCAGCAGATGGGACCAGCAGATGACGCAGAGGTTACATTGCTGGACACATGAAGGCAAAAAACTCTCTTTTGAAAAAAGGGAGAGGAATTGTGATGTGGCCATCCTCCCCCCCGGGGGGGGGGGGAGTGTGATTTCTCATTTCCCCTCTCACTGTGTCTCTCTCTCTTTCTGGTGAGCACATGCACATGAAGGCAAAAACCTCTTTGAAAAAAGCTCATGTAGGGACCAGCAGTTAGCGTAATGGCTATGTCGCTGGACTCCCACATAGTCGACTGCGGTTCACGTCCTGGACCCGGTGGCTTAAAACTCACGCTGGGCGCATGTGCGTGCGTGCCCAAGATCCCGAGAGGAGAATGGAGGAGAAGGGATTGTGGCGTGGCCATCCCCCCTGGGAGATGATTTCTCTCTTTCTCTCTGTCTGTCTGGCGAGTGCACGCGCCCTATAGCAAAAACCTCTCCAAAAAAAAAAAAAAAAAAAAGCTCATGTAGTTATTCTTTTTTCCCTTCCATGAGAGAGAGAGACAGGCATTCCCAACGGGGTGCGCATGCCACAATCTCCCCCATCACCGCTGGCCTGGATCATGGCACACATGTGCCCAGTGTGCCCAGGGTGGTCCTGGGACATGAACTCAGGACCTCGCCTTGTGGGCCCAGTTGCATTACCACCACGCCAGCAGCTGGTCCCTTGTGCAGCTACTCTTTAGGCACTGTGGCTTGTGGCCAGAAAGTGAGTGCTGCCGCTGTCTCCCTGCAGAGGGAAGGCATGACCTCCGGGTCCTCTTTCAGCTTTTTGACTAAGCGGAGAGCAAAGAGAATGCCAGAATCCAGCCGCGCCTCAGTGCCCCGATGGGAGGTTCTGGGCTTGACGGACACATCCTGTGACACGCTGTCTGGAGCAGCGGCAAACCCACTGCAGCTTCAGAAATGCGCTGGCCACCAGGCGTCTGGCATTTCTCAGGAAAAACGTCACCCAGAGGCCCGAGCTGGTCTCCCTCCTCCCACACTGTGGTTTGGGCTGACTGTCTGGAAAAGAGCAGGGCTACAAAATAGAAACGGTCTAGAAGTAAACATGTTCAACATTTCATTTCAACTCTCCGAAGCTCAAGATGCGTTCTTGAAAAATGTGCTGCTTTTTGCTAAATAGAAAATTCTGACCATCTAAATTCTGTGTGCAACAAAATTTTTTCTGTCTGAAAGGAACAGAGTCTAGCTGTGAGGAAAGCCCCCAAACTTCTGTCTTGTAAGAACAAAGCTTAAACGATGTGCTGTTTAAACCCTCTTGCACTCCCAGGCCCGGGTCCTTCTTCCAGCCCTGAGTCACTGTCCGCTCTGCTGAAGCACATTCCTGTAGTTACCGTGAACGCACACTTGCTATCTTGTGTTCTGCCTTTTTCTTCCTTATTTCGTATCAATTTACTCATTCATCTAGTGTCCTAATTAATGGACCTTTGGATAATTTCCAGTTTTTCCTCTAGTAACGCCCTAGGCTTGTCAGGGACTGTTTGAAGTCCTAACACCCCCTTCCCCACCAGGGTGACAGTTATCTGGAAGTGGGGTCTTGGGAAGTAATTAGGTTAGGATGAGGTCACCAGGAGCCCCATGATGGGATTAGGGTCCTCGGAAGAGAGACACCAGAGCTCTCCCTCTCTCGGCCATGGGAGGCCACAGCAGGAAGGTGGCCATCTGCAAGCCTGAAGCAGAGCCCTCACCAACAACGGAATCTGCCAACACCTAGGTCTTGGAGGCTCTAGGCGAAGGCACTGTGGGGAACAGACGCCTGCGCTTTACTGGTCTGTGGTATCAGTATTTCGCTGTATCAGCACATGCAGAGGTAGGACCCCAGTACACCTGGAGCTGCCCACTCTGTTTGGCTCTGCCTAGCCTCCATGCTTCGGTATGAGGACAGAAAGTGGGACCATGCTGGCATCGTGAAGGTCTGGAGACATGATGAGGGAGGGGCTCATCTAGGAAGCCTAGGGTCTCCATGGCTTCCAGAAGTGACAAGGCTGGTGAGGACAGGGGACACAAGGTGGACCCCATAGCAGGATAATTTCAGAGAGATGAACCAGGCCAAGGACAGACAGAGGCTGCACGGCCCAGGTGAGTCCTTTCCTGAGAAAATGCCCTACTGGGTTTCTTTTGTTCCAACAGTGTATTTTGAAAAATCCCAAATCTACAGAAAAGTTTAAATAAGTAGCACAATGAACACTTATATACTTTTTTTTTTGAGAGAGATTTTTGGCCAAAGGCCTGTGCACTTGCCAGAGAGAGGGAGAGTGAGAAATCACCCTCCAGGAAGGATGGCCACGCAGCAGTCCCTTCTCTATTTTTCTCCTGGGTTCCTGGGCATGCACGTACACATGCCTGTTGTGAGTTTCAAGCCGTCGGGCCCAGGACTCGGACCATGGTTGGCCATGTTGAAGTCTAATGACGTAACTGCTATGCCATCTACTGGCCCCCACCCATATACCATTTACCTAGAACCCCAGTTATCAGCATTTTGTCACCTTTGCACTCTCTCACTCTACACAGTGTGTGTGTGTGTGTGTGTGTGTGTGTGTGTGTGTGTGTGTGTAACTGTTGAATAATGACATATCATCATGTCTAGATGTTCTGGTAAACATCTTCCTAAGGGCAAGGACACATTTCCACGTAACCATAATGCCTGTATCACACTCAAGAACTCAACATTGATCCAATAAATATATCTAACACAGGCCTGCGGGTGGCACGGTGGTTAAGATGCTGGACTCCACATGGTCGACCATGGTTAGAGCCCTGGACTTGGTGGCTTAAAACTCATGTCAGGTGCATGTACATGTGTACCCAAGATCCTGAGGGGACAAAGGGATTGCAGTGTGGCCATCCCCCCTGGGGAATGATTTCTTACTTTTTCTCTGTTTCTCCCTTTGTCTCTAGTGAGTGCATGTGCCCTATAGCAAAAGTCTCTCTTAAAAAATAAATTGTATCGGGACCAGTAGGTGGCATGGTAGTTAAGGCGCTGGACACTCCCACATGACCAACCACAGTTAGAGTCCCGGACCCAGTGGCTTGCTTTCTCACTCTCTTTCTCTGTGTCTATCTCTCTCTGGTCAAATTAAAATAAATGAATAAGTAAAATTAAATAAATAATTCTTTAAAAAATACAAATAAATTGTATCTAACACTTTTTTTGTTTGTTTGTTTTGTCACAGGATGCATGCACTCGCCAGAGAGAGACAGTGAGAGGGAATATGAGAAATCACTCCCCTTGGCGATGGTCAAGCCTCAATCCCTTCTTTTCTATTCTCCCAGGACTTTTGGGCATGCACGTACATGCACTTGGTGTGATTTTCAAAACACCAGGTCTGGGACTTGAACCACAGTTGGCCTTAACCACTACGCCATCTACTGGTCCCCACACCATTTACTTTTTAATTTTATTTTTTTTAAGAGGTTTTTCAGCTTGGGCATGTGAACTTGCTGGAGAGAGACAGACAGAAACAGTGAGATGGAAAGTGAGAAATGACCCCTCAGGGATGATGGCCATGAGACAATTCCTTCTCCTCCCTCCTCCCAAGATCTTGGGCATGTATATACATGCACCCAGCGTGATTTTTCAAACCACCAGGTCAGCCATGTGGGAGTCCAGCAACATAACCGCTATGCCATCTGCTGCGCCCCCACACGCCATTTATTTTGAAAAGTCTTACTTATTTCCAAAATGTCCTTTACAGCTCCCCACTCCATCCCTGATCCAGAATCCAGTCAAGGGTCAATATGCACCCATTTGCCACACTGCTTCGGTTCTGGTAGTCGGGCAGGGTCTCCCTGCTGGTGGTTGTGTCTCGTGACACTGGCCAGCCACCTTATAGAAAGTCCCTACCCCATTTTTGAATAGAGCCAAGACCAGAGTACCAAGATGTCTGAGTCCTGGCACAGGCAGCGACTAAGCTCTAGTGCCATTTGAATGACCTGTGAGCCTTCTCCATGGACGCCGTTTGGGAATCCTGATGAAATGCGGCCTTGCTGGCATTCATAGCTCCCTCAAGTAAGAGGCCAGGTGATCCCAGAGGCCCCGCCCCCAACGAGTAAGCATCAAAAAGGGCTGCTTCCTGACCTTAGAAGGGACTGCTTTGTTCTTTTTTTTTTTTTTTTTTTTTGAGGTTTTTGCTATAGGGTGCCTGCTCTCGCCAGACAGACAGAGACAGAGAGACAGAAAGCGAGAAATCACCCCCCAGGGGGGGATGGCCACGCCGCAATCCCTTCTCCTCCATTCTCCTCTTGGGATCTTGGGCATGCACGCACACGCACCTGGCGTGAGTTTAAGCCACCGGGTCTGGGACTCGAACCGCGGTCGACTACGTGGGAGTCCAGCGACATAGCTATTACTCCAACTGCTGGTCCCAGGACTGCTTTGTTCTTGATATGGTCTTTTCCTAATTCTTCATACCAGTGGGTGTGCCTGTCACCTCCTCCACTACCCACCTTAGCTGACCCCTAGGGGAGACAGGAAAAGGGTTCTAATGGTATAACCCCACCCTCTCCTAGGAACCCCTGCCACTGGCCCTGGGCTGTGTTGATCTCACCCCATTTCCATAGCCACCATTGGCCCCTTGCCCCCATTGTGTCTTTGGCAGAGACAGGCCCAGCACAGTGGGCTGCTTCCCTGGGCTCCCGATCCTTCTCCCTAATCAGCTTTGTGAGCGAAGGGCAGCAGCAGCCCCAGACTGCCCAGGCCTCGTGGGAAAGAAGAGGACTAGATTATAAAGAAGTGGTTAATGGAACACGGAAGGCGGAGGGGAGAGGTGCACTGAGCAGAGACTGCTCTCGGGCAGTGCAGTGGCCCGGCGCTAACAGCCTCTCCCTCCCACCTCTCGCTCTGCATTCACTTAGGGAGAGCCGAGGAGCCTGGCTGAGGGCCTCACCTCTGGCCGCTGAGCCCCGAGGCCCCGACCTCAGCAGTGTGGTGACAGAAGGAAGCACTGCGAGCTCTGGAGTGTCTAAGTCTATTTAAGACCATTTCTAAGCAGCTTCTTCTTCAGTTAATGCCACTGCCGGGAAGGGTAGGGGACAGCACACCAACGTCTGTGTCCCCTATGCACCTGACCCAGAATCTTATACACAGGAACAACTTACTATTGGCATGCGGGACGGGACTTGAGAGGGCTGGCCAGCTCAGAAAGGCCTGGGGACCCGAGCCCTGAGAAGGGCAAGATCTCCAAGTGGGAAGAGGATTAGCCTGAGTGGTGTGTCAGGACAGGGGCTGTGGAGGGACAGCAAATGCAGCTCTCAGGCAATCTCACCGGCAGCTGGCATCAGGCCCGCCTGGCACGTGAACTCTGTTACGTGCCTTACCCTTCCAGGCGGCCACTCGTCTCCAGAGGACGTGCACTCACCCCGACGGGACGAGGCATGCAAGAGCCCCTATCAACACCACCGCGCCGTCACAGTAGAGGCCACGGGTGCCGAGGGCCCGAAGGCCTTGTGGGAAGTTTAAGTGCTGCAGCCCAAGATGGAGATACCACTGAGTGCCTCTGGATGACCGCTGTGAGTGTCACCTACTGCTGGGTGATAAAGGACCCTGTGTGAGCTGCAGGGGCAGGGCTGCCGGTGCCTCAGCAGTCCACCCCCTCTCCTGCTGCCACCAGGCTATGAGGGAGGCAGGAATCCCAAGCATGAGCACAGGCCTAACACAGCAGCCAGTACACGCCCAGCCCCACCTGCCCTGGGCTCGGCTGAGGAGCCAAGCCTCCATGCACAGCGTCCCTGCAAGCCAAGCCAGACAGTCCCCATTACTCGGAGTCCAGTCCTCTCTGGGATGAATGCAGCGGCTGGAATCCTCTCTAATGACACAATTAGTCACCCACCTGTCAGGCAAAGCGCCTGCTCAGAGGGGTCTGGCACACTCAGCAGAGAGAATGCCTCGGAGCCCAGCCTTGCTGTCCCGCCCACCCCCATAGCCAGAGCTTTCTCCAGTGGAAACCATTGTGTCCGCAAAGGACAGAGTGAGTGCTGCGGACACACTGATGACCCACCGAGCAGCACCATCACAACCGTCACAGCGTCTGCTGTCCTGGCCACCCTCCCTTCCAGAGACGGAACTTGAATAAGAACAGGGCACACGATCGTGCGAGCCCCAGGAAGACCTGGGTGGGCCAGGAGTGGTGAGATCCCAGGAACAGGGGCAAGTAGGCGCCAACCCAAGACCTGCACCAGGAAGAATGTATAGGGCTGGCAGGAGCGGGGTTACCCCTGAGAGACAGCCTGGGCAACGTGGAGTGGGCCTGGGGGTGCGCAGCTGTGCTGCAGGGGGCTTTACCCTGCACCCTTCACTGCATGAAGCTAGGCGTGTATGCAGGGAGTCGGGGGAACGTGCCGAAGTGCACACGCGGCTTGAAAACCAGACTAGAAATGACTGCAGCCATTGGGGGCCTTTTCTTTCAGCCCATCCCATGGGATCCACGAAGCTCCCAACATTGACTCTGGAATCTGGACTTTAAATTGATTTAAAAAGAAAGGCAGCCTTCCCTCCCCTGCACCAAAGTATAAGACAATGCTCACGGCAAACGTCAAAAAAGCCACATGCACGTGTATGTGAGAACCCCTGGGCAGGAGGGGTAGTCGGTGGGTGTGGAGCAAAATCCCACGTCCCCGTCGTGCCCCGGGAGTGATGCGCTGCGGTGCGCATCGGCCTCTGCTGGGGAGGCTCCCGGGCAAGGAGGGGCCGAGGGGCAGAAAGCACACCCGGACGGCACTCCAGTAGGCTTGCCACGCGCGGACACGTTCTAGGGGAAGAGGACCAGTTTGCGGGGCTGCAACTTGGCACGCCGGAACCTCCGTTTCCTGCCGGCCGAGGGCTCTGCCCTCCTGCGGGCAGCCTGGCCTGGATGCTGGAGGCCCTGTTTCTCTGGCTGTGTGCGAAGCCAGCCGCAGGCAGAAGCCATCGAGGGGCCATCGCCCCGGGTGGACAGGGGCGCCGCGGCAGGCCCCCGGGTGCGTACCTGCTTCGCCTCCGCCTGCTCCTCCACCTTGGCAGGGGCCGCCTGGAGCTCCTCCGACTCCGCCGCCTCCCCCTGCTCCTCTGGCTCCCTCGGCCCTGCCGGGGTGGCCGCCGGCTCCAGGACACTGGGGTCGGGAGGCGCGGGGTCCTCGCTGGCCTCGGCCGGGGGCGCGGGCCCGGGGGACGCGCTGGCGGGTCTTGGACTCGCAGCCGCCCCGCGCCGCACCAGCAGCCAGGCCAGCAGCAGCGCCAGCGCGGTGACCAGCGCGGGCAGCACGGCCAGCAGCTCGGCGGGCGCCTCCATCGCGCCGCCGCCGCCGGAGTGCCGGCCTGCTGGGACCCGGAGGGAGCCCGCCGCGCCCGCCCGGCGCCGTGCCCCGCCCCGAGGCGGGGTCTCTGCTGGCGCTCCGCCCCGGCCCCGCCCCCGGGGTGACTCAGATGGTGGGGCACAAGGTCTCTGACCCCTGGGGAAGCACAGGCGGGCCTAGGCAGGCCTTATGCTTTGGGGCACAGTTGGACTACCTGAGCTGAGGCTGCTGGAAAACCAGCTTGGAACACTCATTACTCGGGTGCCCCGAGATTGCCATCTTCCGGCGTCCTGGGGCCCTTTGGAGCATTTGGAAATGCAAGTGCAGGTTGAGGGCAGGGTGAGTAATGCAGGAAGGCTCAGCACAGCCTGCCTCCTGAGACAATGGAGACATAAAGCCCGATCACTTTCAGCCATTGCCAATTTCACAAACAGTCCCTAGGGCTTGGACGGCTCAGGGTTGCCCCAACCACATTCAGAGGTCGCCTCCAGATGTGGCTGGGCTGAGGCGGCAGCCTTCAACAAGGCCTCACTGCAATGTGGCTGCCCCTAAGCCCTGTGTCTGGAATTCAGCTCCGGGTCCTTTGGGTCAAGGTTCCCCCCCACTGGCCCTTCTTTGTGTAATTCCAGACTTCATGTTGGGTGGAGGGTGGGGTGACCCGAGGGTGGGGTGACCCGACAGAAAGGAAGCCCGTCTTTGTTTGTCTAGATCCTTCCAGGGTTCTGTAACTGAGCACTGTCATGTTTGAGATAAGTATGTTATAACCAAATACATGTTCTCCCAGTCAAATAACCACTCTGGTTATTCTAAACAGAGCCAGTCAAGTTTGCCAGGCGCTGTGCCCAGCACAAAGGCTAGTGGTAAAGAACAGGTTCTGGGGAACCAGCAGTTAGCGTAATGGCTATGTCACTGGACTCCCATGTAGTCGACCGCGGTTCGCGTCCCGGACCCGGTGGCTAAAAACTCATGCCAGGTGCGTGTGCCCAAGATTCCGGGAGGAGAAGGGATTGCGGCGTGACCATCCCCCCTGGGGGGTGATTTCTCGCTTTTTGTCTCTCTGTCTCTGTCTGCCTGGCGAACGCACGCGCCCTATAGGGAAAACCTCTCCAAAAAAAAAAAAGAACAGGTTCTGGGGTTGGCTTAGGATCATTTAGCATTTCTCAGAAAACTGCACGACCTGGGGCCATCCACTTTAAACCAAGATCCTGGACAGAGTGCTGGTTTTCACGCAGGAGATGTAAGTCTGCTCCTGCAGGGGCTCCAGGAATGACAAGCGGGATACCCAGCACCAGGGCAATAAAGGAAGATCATAAGGCTTCTGAAACTCATCAGCCCCGGAGAGGTGTGTGCAACGGCAGTGTGAGTGATGCTTACTACTGTCTTAAGGCTTTTAGGGAATTTGTAAGCAGCTCTCATAGACTGGCTGGAGCTTTCTGGCCTGCGAACTCAGTCTGGGCTGGGGCTTGGACGACCATCACAGAAACCTAATTAGGCTTGTGCTAAAAACCCATCAACCAATCTAAGTCCTTGAGAAGAGTATAAAAGGTTACGAACGGGGAGGTCTGGGTAAAAACTGCTTCAGAGGTCAGTCCTCAAGTCTCGGGGATGTCCCCGCACATCACCCGACGTAACTGCTCAAGGGCACTGCTTAGCAAAGCGTCCACTCCAGTCAGCGCCGAAGTAAAAGTACCCAAGTGACCACAGATGGCTGCTGGGCACGGCAACTCCACTGCCTGCCTGCAACTATGCCAGTGAGACATACGAATGGGAAACAAGTGTTAGGAATCGATCTTGTGAGCTCCTAGGGAGAATAAATGCTGGTAACCCTCCTCCTTTCCAATTTTCCCAGTAAAAGAAAAAGCCCAAGCAAGCTTTGCCACTGTGGGGCACTGACACCAGTCCCGAAGTCTGCCCCCGTGGGCCCCTCTTCTGCTCTGGCTTGACAAGCTGGCCAGGTCTCAGGCTGAGGCCGTGCTTCACCCTGCCACATGTCGCAGGCGGCGTGTTCGCCTTAGTGGTAGTTGTTGAGGAGGGCCCCAAACTGACGCATTTGGCGGGGTTTGCCTCCTGCCACTGGCTTTTTTTTAGTCCCTACTATGGGACTTCCAGCCAAGGGCTGGGCCTTAGTCTAGTCTCTCAACTCCACTGTCTTGAGTGTATTTTTGAAGGGTCTTGTTCTGCTGACAGACTGCTTCTGTCCACTTTCCAATGAGTGAAAATGAAAAGAAACAGGACAAAGCAATGCAAAAACCACAACTCCAAATCAAGTTGCTTTATTTAAAATGATGAACAAACTTCACCCGAATAAAAGTTAAAAATACCAATCCGGACCCATAGGCATTTCCTGGCGGTCCCCACAGCGAGACAGACCCAGAACCAGGAGACCGCTCAGTGTCCTCTTTGACAACTCAGGAGGCACAGGCGCTCGGAAGAGAGTCCCAGTTCTTCTGCCCTGGCCGGTCGCCTTGGAGAGGCAGGCCAGGGCTAGTCGTCCTCCCAGGAGTCGGTGGGGCTAGACGATTCAAGTCTTTGAACAACAAGACAGAGGAGAGCCACCACCTGGGGCACAGTCATCTAGTTTTACTGCACACAGTGGGACATTAATGTCACATCGTAACAGAAGCCAGTGAGGGCCAGTGTGGACGGAGGACAGTGACTCCATCCAGAACCCATCAGCAGTACAGCATACACACCAAAGACGACTCCTTTATGGAAAGCTACACATCCCTAAAGAGCCTACAGCTGCGTGTTCAATGTCTACACTAGACAGCACTTTCACACCTCCCGCGAAACATCCGCTCCTCCTCACACTCGTGTCTGAACTCCAGATCCAAGGCTGAACCTAGAATTTTGTAGAGCCCTTACTCCAACTAATGTTCCTGCTGCTCTTCAGTTTAAATACTTTTAGCTACTTTACAAAGAAGTCATGTCCCAATGTAAGCATATAGTTGTAATGTTACTTTATGTTCTTCAATAAAGACCTAGCAGACCCATTCTCGGTAAAGCCTGCCCTTGCTCTTCCAGTCACGGAAACACCAGGCGCGGGTCTACACTGACCGCTGGCCCGTGACCACTGGCACACGTGTCGTGTGTTAAGCTCATGGGATGGGGCCCTGAGCATGCTGCTGCCCCAGCTCCGGCACCTAGAGAAGCGCCTAGGACTCAGCGTGTGGCAAATGTCTGCATCATTAGGAACACCTTCAGGAAGGGCACATGGAGATGGTACCTGTTTTCAGTGGCTCTCCCCTCAAAGGTGTCACCCCAGGAGCACCTATGTGCAGCACTGGATTCTTTGGGTCGAGGATCCTGGGCCCCCCACTCATCTCTTTCCCACCCTTCTCCTCCCCACCAAGACTCCATGGCTTTAAGATTACCTGTGGTTTTGAAGAATAATCCCCGAAAGCAGCTTAATGTCAAACCTCCCCTTGCTATTGGTGACACGGCTCCCAGTAGGGGCTCAGCTCCCAGCAGGGAGGGAGGAAGGGAAGAAGGCGGAGGCCTTGGTCCCACCTGCGGCCTCTCCTGACTGCCTAGCCACACCCCACTTGTCCCTGCTGTGCTTCCAGGATGGAGCGCTCAGCCGATGCACGGTGACAGTGGCGGGGCTGCTGACTCTCTGGCGGGGCTTACAAGTCACCCAGGCCCCACAGCCATCTATGGGGTAGCTGGGGCTGTGCAGTGGGGCTGCCAGAAGTGACTGTGGGACACACCAGAGGGGCCAGAGCCCTAGCTTCTGGGTACTGTGGGGACTGTGTCCCCAACAAGAATCACCGTTAGCATCTGGAGAAGGAAGACTGGGTAGCTAATCTCTTAGCCTCAAATCTCTGCTCCAGCAGCCAGGCCATTGGCTGCTATGTCCCACCATGCCCCTGGTGGCAGAGAGACTATTTGGGGGCTGTTTTTAAAACAAGTTTTAGAGAAAAGCAGCTGGTCGGAAACTGAGAAAGGTAAGAAAAAAGGGCAAGTGTGCCTAGTGCCAATACCAGGGAGAAGAAAAATGCTTTTTGATGATGACAAGAAAGTCTTTTAGAAAGCAGAGGGTGGAACACCATCCAAATATTACTACAAAGAGACTACTTATTTAGGCTCTGACTGCACTCACAGCAAACTCGCCCCGTGCTGAGCCTCTGGTAGGGGAGGAGCAAAGACCCAGCAGGGGTGAGGCGTGCTGGCTCTGAGGGCAGCTGAGGCTCTGCAGGCCTGCCTCGTCTGGGGTGGGGATTTTAGGGTACAGAAAACCGAACTACAACATGACAGAGGACCGGCTCCTAGAGAAAAAGCCGTGTGCCCTGGTATCAGGAAATGACGACAAACTGTTCGCAACTTAACATCTGGCAGAGACCTGGGGTCCCCGGACTATGTGTTCTTAGGGAGCACGCTGAGAGGTGGCACCTCTGGACCCTATCACATCCCCTCCCCTCCAGGCTCTAACACCTTTACTTGCATCCCAAGCCCGAAGGTGTTTCTGACTGGTCGTGGCCGTGACAAGCCCTCTCTTATTTTTTATTGAAGTTTAGCTGAACTCAGGGACAGGTTAAGGCAAGCAGGCAGTCAAGAGGGCAAGAGATATAACCTGCCAGTCAGTCCCCAACTATCCTACCAGAGCTATTCGGAAGGGTCAACAGGCCATAAAGACTAGAGGCCCCAGCTGCGCGCGCGGCAGGAGCCACCACTCGTCTACAGGCTGACCCACCTGGACGCTAATCGCCAAGTGCCACCGTGGGGTAAGAACACACCCAGCCCCTTCCCCACTCTGTACGTAAACAACCCCAAGGTGTCGCCCTCCACCACAACCCCAAAAAGACACTCCACAAAATTCGCCCTGAAATTTCTCTGTGGCGACAAGACAAAGCAAGCTAAGACTGCCCCAGGCCGTGGATGGTGGTGCAGGCATGCGGGCTGGCTCACTGTCACTGAGGGCATCTTGGCTAGTGGTGACCACGGGAGGGCAGCGCATAGCCGACCTCTCACACACAAACACCACTCACTACCCTCCACGGCTCTGCTGTGGGCAGTGGACGCTCCTTATCTGCATCGGGGAGGTGACAGATACAGTAAGACATAAAAGACGTCACAGCCCCTCCAGCCTCGTGGTCTACTGGCTTGGTTTTAAATGAGTCAGCAAAGAACCTCCTTACCCAACATCACGTTAGCGTCAGTATTTCACTGAGCTGGCCGTTCTAAACTTCTTGATAACCTAAAGTACGCAGCAAAAACATCACTTGACCATCCACAGGAGCTCGGACCAGAGAGGGAAGATCCAGACTCAAGGAAGACAAGGAGGTGGGAGCAGGAGACGTGAGGAGTGAGCTGGGCGGCCGCCAACGCTCACGCTGAAGCCCCTCAGGGAGTCTGCGTTTGCTCAGGGGTGAGCCCGGCCTCCACAAGTGTCCCTAATCCTGCCAAGGAAAGTACAACTGCCTGTAATGAGCACGTAGACCGTGGGCTGGGTGCACAGTTAGCGGGCAACACGAGCAGGACCCCCGGGATCCCCACTGAAGTACTGGCAGGGTGTGCTCTAAAACTTCTTCTTACGAGTTATAAAATAGTAGACCAAGTACTGAAACAAGTCTAAAATAGTAAAAATAACTTTGAAAGGTAAGAGAAACCTGAGTATGGCTGTGAAAGGGACAGTCAGGGTTGAGAAATGCACATTTTAATTTGATAAATTCACTTGAATCTCCCCATGGAATTCCAGCTAGACCCCAGAGAATGGAGAAATAGACAGAAAAGAACAAAGTTCTGACCTTTCCTGATGCAGTTAAGAAAACATTCAGTGTAAGGAGGTGTTCCCCCAGGGACATCACCTGCACCAGTCAAGGACTTCAGACACTTAGAATTCCTTTTTTTTCCAATTTTTTGCTATAGGGTGTGTGCTTGCCAGAGAGACAGAGACCAAGAAATCACCCCCCAAGGGGGATGGCCACACCGCAATCCCTTCTCCATTCTCTCAGGACTTTGGGGATGCACAAGTACCTGGTGTGCTTTTTTGTTTGTTTCTTTAATGCTTGATTTTTTAAATAAAGAATTTTTTGTTATTATTATTTTTAACTTGACCAGAAAGAAACACAAAGAGAGAAAAGGAAAGTGAGAAAGAAAGCCACCAGATCTGGGACTTGAACTGTGGTCAGCCGTGTGGGAATCCAGGACCTTAACCATTGTACCACCTGCCTCCCGCACCATGAGTTTTAAGCCGCCACGCCCAAACCGTGGTTGACTACGTGGGAGTCCAGAGACGTAACTGTAGTGGTCACGTGCTCGTCCCCGGACACTTAGGACCCTACCAGGATTTTACTATCTTCTCACAACCTCACTTCACAGCTCAACTAGCACACTGAAAAGAGACCTCTGGGACTGAGAGACCCTGGACGCATGCAGAGTAACAAACTTTATCTTGGGCTATCAACCTGCCCAAAACAAGGGCAGGTGTTCACATATAGATGACCTCACTGACTTTGAAACTTTCAACTTATTTAAACCCATCTTGTTTCAAAATCCAAAACAAAACACAGAGATGTGATTACACTTTTACGAAGAAATCTGAGTCCTTTGCTGCTGTCCGACTTGGCCTGAGCACTCCCAGCAATGGCAAGCTGGAGAAAGGCCAAGAGGCCAGGCCTTGGTTCTTCAGAAGGTGTGGGCAGCTTTCCTGATTATTTTCGCCTCTATGTTGCAGATGCCCTCTACACATCGGGCGGGGGGTGTCACTGCTTTCCCCCCAAGACTAAACCAAGGAGAAGAGCAATATGGGAAGGTCTGGTGTTCTCAAAAGTAAGAAAATGTCAAGGATATAAAAGGGATTCAATTTTTATTAAATAATGTAAAGGATTTCTTGGCACCACTCCCATACTCTTCCTTTATGCATAAAACAAGGTAGGTTAACTTGCAACTGTAGCGGGAAAAGCTACTGGAGCAAGCTAAGTGAATGAGTTCCTATTCCCAGAGCAGCCTCCCTCTCTAGCTTCTGTGGGCCCTGCCCTTGTCTGCACGACCCACAGGCTGCTGGCCCAGGCTGGCCCCGACCTCGCGCAAGCTCATCCTTCCACACAGACAACAGCGGAGCGTGGTCACCTGGAGGAGCTGCGCTCTTTGCTCACACAGTCATCCTGGGATGTGGTGTCCCCATTCCCCATCATGCTACAAGTCCTCCTCTTCTTCCTGCGGTGCATCGTCCCGTCCCCTTCGGACCCAGACTCACACTGGACGTGGGAGGAGAGAAAACAAGAACTCAACCCGGAGGCAGCTCATCTCTTCATTAAGCAACTCTTGACCTCAGAAAACAACATAAGTATTGTGCATTCCCTCCCAGGGGCAAGGCAGTCATTTGTGAAGGTCCCATACTTCTGTCTTTCTAGCCACTTGGTTGGAGGTTTCTGGCTCCCTAAGAATCACAAACTTCCCTTGGATGCCCAGGGTCCCTCCAGTGTTCTCAAAAGGAAGGGTATTTGCTTTAAATCAAGATGTCTACTGTAAAGACATTTTACAGTAGGTGTTCAGAAACTCATTAGAGTTTCACTCCACTAACACAGAGCACGATGTGTAACACCAAAGAGGCCCGGCACTTAACATCTGTAAGGTCTCTTCCCAAGAGAAAGGGCGCCATCGGTAGATGATGTGAAGGAAGAGGCAGACATGCTGCCTGCTGAGGGGCAGGGTGTACTCACTCAGCACTACGGTTAGATTTAAGCAATCCACTGGATTTGCCCCGTTTCTAGGCTAACGGGTTACCACCCATGAGGACGATTCTTTCTAGGACTTTGAGGTCAGCAGGATCAAAATTTGCATCCTGACACTGCTGCTTGCTAGCTGTGTTTTCTGTCATGTGCTCACTTCACCAAAACCCAAGTGACCTTCGTAACTACTGAGATTCTCTTAACGCATGTACGCACACATGCGTAAAACTGAAAAGATGGGCAAAGGTTCCCCTTAGCACAAATGGTGGCAGTTGTAGTCCTTGGAAGACCATGAACACACCCATGCTCTTTTCCTGCACAGGAGAAGTTGTTGGGGCTGGTCTGAATTGGGTAACCTGGACCTGATGGATCCAGGTACCTCCAGGTGAGGACTCACCTCAGAGTCTGAGTCAGAGGAACTGGAGCTGGAGGAGCTGGAGGAGTCGCTAGAACTGTCAGAGGCGATCCCTGTGGACTCCTGCAGGTCAACCGAGTCTGCCAGGACTGCCAACTCAGGGTGCTCTTGCTTCAAGATCCTGGGAGGCAAGAAATGCCATTCTCAGAGCAGTGACAGGCAGCAGGACCCACACACACCAACACAGACTCACAGCTGAAGCACCTGAGAGATGCCAGGTGTGTCCACCCAGAACGGGTGCCATACAGTGGCAAGGACGCACGAACCCCCAGGCTGGGGACAAAATCTCTAATACGCTGCCCCAGTTTTTCTGAAAGGAAAACCATACCCTAGCCATACCGGCACTCTCCTGTCACCTGTGCCAAGCAGCCAGCAGTACTGTGACACGTGAGGTAGGTTTTCTGGAGTTGGCCTTAGCTTTTTTCCCCTTGGAAGAAACAGTTCCTTTTCTAGTTTTTCCCCTGAACTTTTCCTAGCTAATTTTTAAAAACCTTTCCTTTCCACAGCACAGCACTTAAAAGATCAGAGTGGGGTTTGGTTAGGTTCTATTTCTAAGAGTAGAAACAATTAGGCTTGTAAGAAATGAGAGGTCTCAAATAAGACAGACAGACCACCCTCACTTGAAAGGTAAAACAGAAGAGGACTTTAAGAGCAGCAGCTCTCCCCTTCAAGAACCTTATCTGGCACTCACTACAACCAGTGACAAAAGCCCTGCTGTGTGACGAGGCCTTGGGAGTGACCAATCACAGTGCACAGTGGCCTGGGGGGCGGAGTAGTGGGCCTGAGATGCTGAGAGTCCGTGGAGAACAGAAGCCACCACCCTCGCTGGCCCTCTCAGCAGAGAGGCTGAGCACTGAGCAAGCCAGAATCCCTCTCTTACCCCGAGAGCTGGTCCCTCCAGGTCAGAGTTGGGACACAGTGGCACGGGGTGGCTGGGGGTGGCTTGCACTGCCGCTGCCCGTGCTGTATCTGTTCTGTGGATAAACAGAGGAGCTAAGTCTCCAGGGGAGTCACCTCACTCATCAGAATCGAAGGTAAAAGTTCAAATGGGAACAATGCTTCTGGGTAAGGAAAAGAATGAACCAAAATCAAACCCGAACAAAACGGCTGCTGGTGCTAGTGCTAGCTTTGCAAAACAAAACAAAACAAAAAACAAAACAAATGAAAGGAGACACGATCCCAATTAAGATGTTTGATCCCAATTAAGATGTTTCGGCGGAGCGGCTTTGATGGAACATGCAGAGTCTCAGCCTGCCACCTGACAAACACCCTGAGAACTAGCCCTGCCTGGACCCTTTCCTCTGCCCGCGAGCTTCGCCCCGGCCTCTCCCAAAGTGGCACAGGACAGGACAGCAGTTGGCTCTTTCCATTTTATCTCTGGGATAGGAACAGCAGCAAAGCAAACAACTAAAGGAAAAAAGTCTCACCTATACCATTTCCTCGATAGCTTTGGCCTCCCTCTTACCGTCTTGTGCCACACAACAGGGAAGTTGGTGCTGCTGGCAAAATTCTGGGTGATGGCAATGGTGGTATCAAGGTTGAGAACAACGTGCCACCATCCTCCTGAAATTCAACCAAGGAACAGTTACATAGGTTTGGTCCTATGCACAATCACTGTACAAAAGACTCTGGAAACTGGGGATTCCTATCCAGAGGGCAACACAGGGCAGTGTCCTGCTCCAGGGACTGCAAATATGTCAACAAAAGTTTTATCGGAGCACAGACATGCCCAACTGTTCACATACTACCTAAGGCTCCTTTCCCGCTACCAGGGCAGGGCTGAGTAGTTGTGACAGAGACCATAAGGCTCACAGTGCCTGATATGTATACATAAAAGAATAATTTTATTTAACTTTACTCATTTTAATTTGACCAGAGAGGGACAGAAAGAGCGAGCGAGAAGGAAAGTGAGAAACCAAGCTGCCAGGTCCAAGACTTGAACCACAGTTGGCCATGTGGGAGTCCAGCGCCCTTAACCACGTCACCTGCTGGCCTCACGGTGCCTAATATTTATCTTGACCCTTCACAGAAAGTTTTTTAATCTTCATTAATCAAAGCTGTGACCAAAACTGTATAGGCAGAGAGTTCGTCAGCTTCTAGAATACCCACCTTAAATATCCTCACTTTCACTCTCGCAGCCTATCAAAGTGTAGTTGCCTGGTGAGGGATTTTTTGCCTCTTAACTGTAAACCACTATTTTTGGATCCAACCCAGCCAGTGCTACACTGTATCAAGAATACAACTTACAGAAACTCCTAGGAGCCACTGTTTGTATACAAAGATACTAGGTAACTCTTCAGGATGGAGCTCAGTATGACCTTGACATACATGAAGTGTACCAAGAACGGAACAGACAAGAGCTCCCTGAGTGCTGGAGAACACAGCCATACTTCCTGCCAGTTCATTCACCAGGCAGCATGCAAAAGAATTTTTCTTTTTTGCCTCCTCTATTGACAACTCTGCTCCGAAAGGATAAATTACTAAAATTTACAAAGTATTTTCTATCTGTTCTTCTATACCTGGTACAAAGACAGTCTCTCCTGGCTTTTGTAGGATTTCCAAGGGTTTGAATTCAGGTGGCCAGGTTGGAAGCTGTGTCCGGGGATGAATAATATTAAACCAGGTAATAGCTTCGTCTTGCTGGTTCCCTCCTTCTTCTCGGGTCACTTTGATGAGCTCCCTGGGAGTGTTTGTAGGGAACAAGCACCAGCGCTTGTGGCCTTGAACTAACGCATTCCAGGCACTGGTTCCCAGAGGATCGATGTGAATCCCGGTTCCAGAGCGTGGAGGCCCCATCACAAACCACCTAAAGGATGGAAACAGCCACACGTGAAGGGTAATGTAATACACATACACGAAACAGTGAGGTTTTCAGTTTTATGTATTATCTTTATTCTCAAAGCTATATACTGTCTAATACTCAGAAACACTGAGTGAATTGTGCACAGATTGACTCCTAATAGGAAAAAAAAAATCACAGATGTGGCTTATTGCTGGACTTCGATTATTAAAATTTCCTATATTCATCAGCAGTTCAACTTTAGTTGCACACTCCAATCACCTGGGAAGCCTTCAGAAATCCTGATCCCCAGGTGGCACTCCAGCTAGGGCCCCGGCAGGCATCAGCAGCCCCTGAACTTAATCACCAGCCAAGGGAGAATCACTCACTGTTTTGGAGAATGTTAGCTGACTGAACGCTGTTAACCAATGCTGTTGAAGGTAAGATTACTTTCGCCACTCAACTGCAGGATACTTTACCTGTAAGGGGGCCTTCGCTTCTCCCCTGCATACTGGAAAAGGTCATCAGTGAAAAACTTGGGCACCTTGTAGTCTTCCAGAAGTTTCCTTCTTTTTGGGTGTTCACCATAACTGCTATCAAAGATGTAAAGGGGGCTGTCATCTCTGGTGCTCTCCATGTACTCGATGTAGTACTTCATCTTCATCTTCACCGAGTAGCCGTCGTTATCCTCCCCGCACTTGAACTTCTGGTTCCGGTATTTCCTTTTTAGGCGCTCCAGAGTCCATTTCTCCTGCGCAGACCAGCCCTCTTGGGCATTCAGCAGAACCACGGGCTTGTAAGGTCTTTCATATCGCTCCACGAATTCTTCCACGGACAACTGTAAAGCATCTGCCCTTTCCACGTTATCCTGTGGGAATGAGAAGACTATCCAGTTAAAAAAGTCAGCTGGCAGAGGTCACCCACAACCAACTGACAGGTATCCAGATTCTCTTTCTGACTCCTCCTCGGGAGGAAGAGGCCCCGTGTGCATGTGGGCACGTCGCACCCAGAGCCAGTCCCTCAGGAGACGGGGCTGCGCACCGCCCACTCGTGAGCCTTGACAGCTCTAGGTCCATTAGGGCCCAGCCACCTAAGGGCACCAGGGGCGCCTGGCTTTCTTACCGACGGCGCCAAAGGTGCGGGGCGCTGGTAGTGCAAGCCAGCGGCAGGCGGCTGCAGAGAGAGGGAGGCCCTCCCTGGAGCCCGGGCCTCGGGGACGCGGCACTCTGCGGGCTGTGGGTGCCTTCCCAGCTTCGGGGTGCGGCGCTCGGGGCGGGGAGGGCAGCCCCAGAAAAGATGCGCCGCGACCTGGAGGTGCCGAAGCCCGGCCCTGCGACCCCTGCCCGGCCCCACTCACCGCCACGGCCGCCGGGCTCAGCGAAAAGCTCTCGTAGTAGTTGTGCCGGGTCCAGTCCAGAGAATCCTTCAGCTCCGGCCGCGCACTCCGCTTGGCCTCGCGGATCCGCTTCTTGCTCTTGTGGTTCATCCTCCGGGGTCACCAGCGGGTCCCGCGACGAGCTCGTTTCCTGCCACCAACGCACCCCTCCCGGCCCGCGCGGTGGCGAAGGCACTGAAACGCCCTTCGCTCCGTCCGGCGCCTTTAAAGTCGCCTTCCAGAAAATTCACCCCCCAGCCACCTCCCGAGCCTCGGGTTGGGCGTTCGGCCGCCGTCTTCCCCGCCCCCGCTGCTCTCGCGGTCCGCATTGGCCTGGGCGCATCCTGGCCCGCCCTCACACACGCTGGGCCTCCGCCATCTTGGGGAGGTCACGTCGGCGACCGCACCACCTTTCCCACGCCCACTTCCGGCGCTCGTCACTTCCGGACCCGCGCCTCCTGTCTGCCTCGGCTTCCGGCCTGGCCGATTCCGGACCCAGATCTCGGTGCGCCGCCTTGCTTTGTTGAGGCTGTGCTGTCGCCGTGCGGCCGCGTCCTTGCCGGAGCAGCGCTCTCCTGCTGTCCGGAGCTAGCGGCCGGGCGGGCTGCGGAGAGCCCGGCGACGCGGGAGGCAGCCCACAGCCGGCCGAGCGTGCCTGCGCGCGCATCCTGGCGGCTCCGCGCCTCTCGCGGGCCCCTATTAGTCCGCGGCCGGACGCTCTCCTGGGCGGGCCTGGGCTCCGAGGGCATATGGTCCGGGACCAGCGCTTTCGATTCTCAGGGGAGCCGGGCCGGGGAGCGCAGGGGGCCGTGTTGGAGGTCCAAGTCCCGCAGGTGCGTGCGGCGGGAAGCGCCCTCACCCTTTCTCGGGGGCGTTTCAGCCCCCCTCCACCCCTGGTCTGTCTCGTGCACGTGTCTGCGCAAAGAAAAGAAATACAGTTTGAGAGAAAAGGCCAGTCTCCAAATGACTTTACATTCAGATACCCTAGTGGATTTCCGCTTCCATTGGGGAGTTAGGGTATTCCCTGCGAGAGCAGAGACCTCTTTCCACCCAAATCTGTACTACCATATAGTGTGGCCCAAAGTCCTTCACTGGGGAGGCAGCCAGTGGTGCAGATGCGGGGCATAGGCGGGCCCTGGTTTCCTCAGGGGGCCGCCCTGCGGGAGAGCACTTGTGTGCAGATTATCTGGGTTGGGGCTGGGTCAGAGTGTGGGGACCCTGCTGGGGACGCCTCCCTCTCTCTCTCTCACTCTTTGTCTCATGGAGAAAATAAACTGCAAAAGAATAATGAATCCTTCATGGCTGTGCATTACACTCCTTGCCGGCTCAGGCGTTCTTGGCGTTTAGTCATGCCGTACCTCTACAATTCGGGCAGTGCCGAGCTTATTTTGGACACTATGATTTTATTTTTGAGTGGACTGAATGATTAAATTTGGATAACCTGTTCCTTCACCCTTGATACTTGGATTTCTGCAGCTTCCTTTTCCACCACCCCATCAGGGACACTTTTTTTCTCCAGAGGACAAAAAACCTTAAGGTTCGCAACTCACTTGCGGAGTGCTTGCTTACTGTCTGGCACTCCTACTAAGCTACTTGCATAGCTGAATTTTGCAGTTGAAGAAACTGAAGCGCAGCATGTAGCTGTGCCCTAGCCTCTCATGTGCCCTGCCATGCTCATGATTCTGGTCTTTCCAAAGGCTTTGCATTCTTCCTGCTTTCCTAACAGGAATCTGCTCCACTCCCTCTTCTGTCTTCCTAGGACCACACTGCTTCCATTAGCCTATCAAGTTACTTTTTCACTAAAAACCCTCTGGTACCTCCCTGTGGCCAAGACTCCGCAGGTCAGTTGCTGGCTTTCCTGTGGCTTCCAATTGCACTGCAGCTATGCCTCCCGCAGCTCCCATGTTTACCCCACCAGGGTTGTCTGGTCCAGGAACTGAAGGCTTTCAGTTTCTGCCTCAGGGTTTGTGCCTGAATCTTCCTCTCCCTATCTAGAGCAGTTGCTTTGTGGTCAACCCTGTAGCTGCTTGCATGAAGCTCTCACATCTTCATTTTACTGTGTAGCATTTATCACTAAAACAAAATTATCTTGTTTGTTGCCCCTCTCCAGTAGGATGAGGACTTCAAAAAGTTTGTGAAAAATAGGGGCCAGCAGGTGGCTTGGTGCTTAAGGGCGCTGGACTCCCACGTAGACACTATGGTTTGAGTCCTGAACCTGGCGGCTTACTTTCTCATTTTCTCTCTCTTTCACTGTCTCTCTCTTGTCAAATTAAAAATAAATAATTCTTAGAAAAAAAATTTGTGAAAAATGGAATTATGAGTTAATTTTGGCACCAAAAATGTAACACACATGGATTTTTCATTTGGGCATTTTCCATGAACTTTTTGAAGGTCTTGTGGATGTTCTATGGGAGCCATCTACATCCCTAGTCTAAGGATGGTCCCTGAGACTTGAGCACTGGATAATGCTTGTGGAATGAAAGAGCTGTGGAGTGCTCATCATGTGGTGGTGTGCTTTTAGATTTCTTTCTTACTTTTATGAGAGAGAGTCTTGCCATCCTGTAATCCTCCTTGCACATCCCCCAGCCTTCCAGGCAGCCAGATCACTGGTGTGCCTGAAGACCAGGTACTTGCAAATCCCACGTTATGCAACAGCGCCCCCCTGCTCACACTACCAGGCACTGCAGTTTTTTTATCCTGATTGTGTCCTGGAGAAGACCAACTTCCAGCTGATTATTTATGGTATACAAAAAATTTAAAAAATCTTTTCAGGTTCTACATCTTCAATATGGAATGTACGTCTGGCCCTGTGCTGTGGTTCTGGCTCAGTACCTGTGGTTTCACAGAAGATGTCTGCCAGGCAAAGCTGTGTTAGAGGTACAGTGCCCCTGAAGTTTCTCAAATCAGGTTCGGAATCAGTGTGTATGTTTCTGTTAAATATTGAATGGGGGGCCAGCAGCAGGTGGCATGGTGGTTAACATACTGGACTTCCTCATGCCCGACTGTGGTTTGAGCCTGGAAACTGGCAGCTTGAAGATCACACTGGACACATGCCTGCATGCCCCCAATACTTAGTAAAATGGTAAAGAGATTGTGAGTGGCCATCCCCCAGAGGTGGGTGAGTGGGGGTGATTTTACTTTCCTTTTTTTTTTTTTTTTGAAAGGTTTTTGCTATAGAGCGCATGTGCTCGCCGAAAAGACAGAGCTCTTTTCTTCGCCCTCTCTCTCTCTCTGACAAGTGCACATACCCTATGACAAAAACTTAAAAAATACTGAATTGGGGACTAGCCTGGTGGTTAAGGGGACAGGTTCCCACATGGCCAATCACACAGTTCAAATCTTAGGCCTAGTGGTGTGAGAAATTGACCAAGCACACGTGTGTGTCCCCCAAATCCTGAAAGTAGGGAGAAATGGAGAAAGGATTGCTGTGGCCATTCCCCTTTGTGGGTGCTTTAAGTTATCATCTTGAATGATTAATCTTCTTTAAATTTAATTTTACTTATTCATTTACTTTAATTTGACCAGAGAGAGACATACACAGAGGAGAGGGGGAAAGTGAGAAAGCAAGCCACCATGTCCGGGTTTTGAACCATGGTTGCCCATGTGGGAGTGTCCAGCACCTTAACCACCGTGCCACCTGCTGGTCCCCTGCTTTCTTTCTTCCCCTAGCAAGTACACCTGCCCTTTGGTAATTTTTTTTTTTAGAAAGACAGACAACAAGAAATCACTGCCAAGGGGGGTGACCATGCTGCAAACCCTTCTCCTCCATCCTCCTCTCGGGATATTGGGCATGCATGCACACACACACAGCATGAGTTTAAACCACCGGGTCCGGGACTCGAACCTTGGGCATGCATGCACACACATACAGTGTGAGTTTAAACCACTGGATCTGGGACTTGAACCGTGGTCGACTACATGGGAGTCCAGTGACATAGCCATTATACTAACTTCTGGTCCCCCTTTTGGTAAACTTAAAAAAATGTAGACTCAAGTGATTTGGCCAGTTTGCAAAGTCTCTTAACATTTTTTCAAATTGCTTTAAGATATTAAAATTTGCCACAGGTGGGACCAGCAGTTGGCTACATGGCTGTTGCTGGACTCCTATGTAGTTGACTGAGGTTTGAGTCCCGGACCCAGTGGCTTAAACTCATGTCAGGCGCATGTGTGTGCATGCCCAAGAATGGGAGAAGGGATTGCAGCAGAGTGGCCATCCCTCCTGGGGGTTGATTTCTCGCTTTCTGTGTCTGTCTTTCTGGCAAGTGCACGTGCCCTATAGCAAAAACTTCTCCCCCCCCCCCAAAAAAAAAAAAAAATTGCCATAGGGCACGTACACTCACCACAGAAAGGAGCAAGCTGCCAAGTCCACACCATGACCTGTTGTTGGCCAGGTAGGAGTCCAGTGCCCCAACCACCATGCCACCTGCTGGCTCCTTCACTTTTAAAAAAAAAAAATTACTTGATTTTATTTACTATTATTTTTCAGTTTGCCTAGACTGAGAAAGTGAGAAAGCTATCAGGTCTGGAACTGGTTGGCCATGTAGGAGTCAGTCCAGTACCTCAACCACTAGGCCACCTGTTGTCTTTTTTTCCTTGAGATTTTTGTTATAGTGCCTATGCACTCACCAGAGACAGAAAGCTGAGAAATCACCTCCCAGGAGTCCCTTCTCTTAGTATTTTGGGTGCAAACGTGTCTGGCCTGAGCTTTAAGCCACTGGGTCTGGACTCAGAACTGCTGTGGACTATGTGAGTCCAGTGATGTAACCATTACACCACCTGCTGGTGCCCCCATCCTTCATTTTTAATGTTATGGAGCCCACAGGTGGTCCACAAAACTGTAATACTTATCTTACTGGCCCTTTATTTCTGATGGTACCCATTTTTTTTAGGTGTCCAAATAGGGTCATCTAGGCTCTACCATATTTGCAGTCCATTTCATATATCCAGGTAGCTTATAAACAATCTTTTAGAGGCTAGGAAAATCAAGGTGCTGGCAGACTGACAGCCTACATCCTAGTTCCCAGTTCCTTAGTAAAGTTAGTGATCTGGTTTTCAAGGTTTTGCCTTTAAGATCTAATCTCATCCCAGTGGCCCCATTCACGTTGATTTTCATGTCTGACAAGAGGAACACAAAACATTCAGACCATAAAACAGCCCTTATTCTGCTCAAGGCCTGAAAAATTTTTTACTAAGTTTATAAAAATGGTAGACTTAGCACTATGCTTTCGGCTAAAAGTTATACTCATCAGCTTTCTCCAACTATTGCAAAACTATGTAAAATTAAAGAATTTGGCATGGTACTAGCAGACGGCATAATGGTTATATTGTTGAACCCCCACATGGCTGTGGTTTGAGTCCTGGATCTGGTAGATTTAAACTAGTGCTGGTGGGTGCCCGTGTCCAAAATCCTGAAAATGGAGAAGGGATTTTGGCATGGCCACCCCCCTAGAGGTGATTTCTCTGATTATCTGGTGAGCATATGGTGCCCTGTAGCAAAAATTAGGGGGAAAAAAATTGGACACACTTCTGCCTCAGAGTCCTAATTATTAGGCATTCAGTGCTCACTTGCAAACTGATAAATAGGAAACTTGTATTTCAATGTCAGTATTTGTGAATATATTACTTGGCACGATTTCTCCATGTTTGTAAGATACCACATTCAAGGCCCAGCTGGAAGCCTTTATACTAGAAGCCATACCATAGACCTTTCAAGTCTTAGCTATAGAAAAGCAGCCAGTGGCAACTGAACAGCTGTCTGTGCAAATCACCTGGTTCAGCGTTAAGACCTGATGTCCTATGAACTTGCCTAATGATAAAAATGACTGATACATTATAAACTCAAAACCCCAACTTTTTATGGTAGTACTTGTTTTAGACATTACCCAGGAAATGCACAAATACTGTCTCTACTCCTTGTTAAATAAGGATAAAACAATGAAACAAAGATCCCTAATTATTTGCAGTTTCAAGTATCATCCTGAATTCAAACTTTTGTTACCAGATTGGAGCTGGAGTGAGCCTTCCAGGAATTTTGGCTGCAAAATGTGGTGCCAAAGTAATACTGTCAGATAACTCTGAGCTGCCTCACTGCTTAGAAATCTGTCGGCAGAGTTGCCAGATGAACCACCTGCCAGAGGTACCTGTTGTAGGACTAACATGGGGTCACATATCCAAGGATCTTCTAGCTCTACCACCGCAAGATATTATTCTTGCATCTGATGTGTTCTTTGAACCAGAAGGTAAGCCTTTTTTAGAACTCAACGTTTAAATTAGGTCCAGATGCATTACAGGAAATACTAATTAAGATCTTTTCTCCCCAGACTTCGAAGACATTTTAACTACAGTATACTTTCTGATGCAAAAGAACCCAAAGGTCCAGTTGTGGTCTACTTACCAAGTTAGAAAGTAAGTATCTAGTATACTCAATTTTAGAGACAACCTAAACTTTACTATTTTTATCTAAAGCATAAAAGAGAAAATACGTTTTATCTGAAGCAAAACAGAAAAAGCATGATTTAAAAAATATTTATTTCCCTTTTTTTCAGTGCTGACTGGTCACTTGAAGCTTTGCTCTACAAGTGGGATATGAAATGTGTCCATATTCCTCTGGTGTCTTTTGATGCAGACAAAGAAGATATAGCAGAATCTGCCCTTCCTGGAAGACATACTGTTGAAATGCTGGTCATCTCCTTTGCAAAGGACAGTCTCTGAGTTATATACCCCAACAAGCTTTTCTAGGACAAGGTCAATATTAATTAGCAACCAGGCACGTTAAAAGCCACTTCAGCTTGAGAAAATGCAGCTGGGGCTTGAAGATGGTCACATCTGCTTAAGATCACAGAGGGTTGCCTAGATTACACTCCCAGGCAACATAACAAAGAAAACGAAAATTAAAATACCTATTAAGAAAAAGCTTGGATCATTCTTTGTGAAATAGGGCACAAATTAGGCCAACCAAAAGATACAACTGAAAGAAAATGCTACCTTTAAAAGTACTGGGTACTCACTGGCATTTCCACTTTTTAACATAGAACAAGTCAGGTACTTAAACATTTTACTTTAGTACTATTACACAGTCAGTAAAATTCAGGATGATTGCATGTCTTTCAAACAGGGAAAAAAGACCAAGACATATTCTGAGAAAAGCTAACACCAAGGAAATGTTTTAATTAAACTACAGAAACAATGGTTATAGTACAGAATATTCATAAGCAAAAAGTTACACCATGTTATAAGTACTTACAAAATTACAAACCATTTGCTTCCTTAACATAAAATTTCCACATTTCAAATTTATACATGAAGATGAAGTTTACCATTTTGAGGGGGGAGGGGAAGGGGAAAAGGAGTATTTATCATCAGCTAGATGTGCTCACTGTATGCTCCGTTATTTATATGCAAGGCCCGGGTGACTGGAAGTGCAGTTGTCAGGCATTTTAATAAACTGGACAGCCATTTGTTTCTGCACGACAAGGCATCTTTACACAGGAGCAATCAGGAGAAAACAGGAAACAGCCAAGCACTCTGCACTGCAACACGCCACCTTAACAGCTAACCAGCATTACTCAACTGCTACACAACTGCGCCTAGTGCACAAAAATACATAAGAGAAGAGATTAGAATTGTGTTTGGTAAACAATCCTTTCAAAAAAAAAATCAAGTCTTTTCACCTGAAAAGTCTTTATACAAATTTGGGTTCAGATTACCACTTAGACCTGAAGACAAATAACATATACAAACAAATTTTACACCAACTTTTGTAGGTTTTTAATTTTAAAGGAATGAAGGCAATGTTGAGTCAATCTCTTGACAGCTTTAGGCTGTGTAATGGCTGCACATGTTTCCTTAAAAATCAGGAGGCCACAAATTAGGTTACCAATCTGTTTAATTTCAAACAAAAAAAGTCAGCACTATATAAACAAAAATGAAATTTTACCTCAAATATCCAATCCAATAATGAAATCTGAAGTCGTTCACCTCACTAAATTACAAGAAATTTGAATAACAGCAACAAAATGGCACATAAAATGAAGCTTGCCACCTGAGGCAAAGCTTAAAACAAGTAAAAAGTTAGACAAATGTTACAAAATAACCTTTTCAATAGCCAGTTGCTTGTTCCAAGAACTCTTCCATGGACTCAGTATGTGGTCCTTTTCCTCTAAGTCCTCCATTAAGTTGCTTGCCGACACATCTAGGTGTGAAAAGAAATACATTCAGCTTACCTTACACATCGCTGAGAAAGTACATAAGGGCACATGGTTTCAGTTTCGGGCATGTACTTACTAAGGCTCTGGTGAAACGAATAGGTTACAATAAGGTTCCACCCAGCCATTATCGGTTTTTTTAAAGGCCCAAATAGGAAATGTTCAAGGGCTACATCAGTATTTGTAAACTTGAATTTTTGTATTCTTGGCCAAATACCCAAGGAAAAACAAGGGGAGGGGAAGGGGAGGGGGAAGAAAAGTAAAAATAAAGAGGGCTGTATCCAAACAAAAACTTGAAATCAGGTAATCAGTTTATACTTTAAGATAAATTGTTTTCAAATAAAACATTTGACAATCAAGAATAACTAGTACTTTAATATCTGAGCTACTCAGGGCCCTTTCCTTTTAAAAAATAGGACCAAACAATTTGAGAGTTAAAGACACACTATCCTTTCCCCACCCAAAGCGATACCTGTAAACTTTTTTGGGGTTCCAAAAGTTCATAGCTTCTTATTGCAATTCGTTTGCCACATCCATTAGAAAATGAAGTCCCAGTCAGCACAACAATAGTTGAGCTGATTGCTTTTCTCTAAGAGGATAGTGCATCTTTAACATTTAAAGACAAACCTGCTCCAATACACGCCCACAGAAACTGGTCCCTGGAGGATCAGCCAAATCAGTTAAAATCTGCAATACTGGCCAATATTCTTTTATCAAACAGGAGACCGCAGCTTTAAAGGGGAAAATGCAGACGTTGGATAAAAACAGCAAGAAATAGTCATTTTCATTAATAGGTCTCAAACAGTTTACGTAACAGCGATTATTATCTAAGTTTTACACACATCCTTTCTGCAGACCCCTCTCAGTATTACTCCCAAAGCTGAGAAACCTCAGAGCAGCACTCTTTAACGTTAGGAGTCACTTTTACATTAACATGGCTCTAAAACCTACTCCAAACCCCATTTATGAGTCAGGATTGTGCGTCTCGGATCCCCATGGACATTACCATTTTCTTAAGAGGACACCGCTCCTTCCTCTTCTGGAGACTTCGGGGGACTCTTGGACCGCGACCTGGACTTGGATTCCCTCTTGGACACGGGGGGAGGACTCCTGGATCTAGACCGGGACCTGGACCGCGAGCGAGATCTGGAGACCGACGACGACTTGGATTTGGATCTTCGCGCAGATCTGGACTTGGAGGTCGACCGGGAGCGGGAGCGGGTGCGGGATCGAGACTTGGAGCGGCTGTAGCGAGATCGGCTGCGGGAACGGGAACGGCTCCGGCTCCGGGAGCGGCTGCGGCGACGCCGCCTAGGGCTGCAGGCGGGACGAGCGGCACGTCAGGGTTAAGCCAGGCAGCCGGGCCGGCCCCGCCCGCGTGCTCCCGCCCCGGCCGCCATTATCTCGCCGCCAGACGCCATTTCCCCAGTCGCGAGGCGGGGTCCTCCGTCCTCCCGCCCCAGCCTCGTGCCGTCCCCGCCCCGACCCAGGGATCGAGCCCGCGCGGCCGGGTAGGGGTCGGGACGCGCTGTGGGGCCCCCCCCGCCCGCTCGGGCCTGAAACACGTGCTCCGCCGCGGACCTTTGTGAGAGCGCCGGGCGCCCGCCGCCCCGTTTACCTGCGACTCCGGCGTCCGTAGCCGCCGCCCCCATATCTGCGGGGTGGCGGGCCCCGGCGGCTATGGTGCGAGTCCGGGGGGCGGCCGTAGCGCGCCATCTGCACCCGCAACTCGCGACCGTCCAGCACGGCGCCGTCCATGGCATCCATGGCGTCCTCGGCGTCGCGCTTGTCGTGGAAGCGGACGAAGGCGAAGCCGCGGGACTCCTTGGTGTAGCGGTCCCGCGGGATGTACACGTCGCCGACGCGCCCGTACTTCTCGAAGACGCGCCTCAGCGTGTCTGGCGAGGTACGGTAGGTCAGGTTGTCCACCTTGAGGGAGGTCATGCCCTCCACATCGGGAGGCGGGCGGCCGTAGCTCATGGCTCCGAGAGGCGGACCAGGGCTCCGACAACTGGTGCCGAGACACTAACGCCCCGGGCGGGCCCGCGCGCTCCGACGCGGCGACGACTTCTTCAAGCCTGGGCGGTCCGACGGCGCGCGTCTTCTCTGCAGTTACTTCCCGCGTGGGAACGCTTAGGCCAGATAGGAGGGGAGCACACTAACAGCGTAACTGTGCGCACCTGGGCATCAACTGGGCGGGCGGCCGGCTCCAGCGCCGGTTTATATGCCTTCGCACAAAATGGCGCCCGCGCCACCCGGAAATGAATTCTCTGATTGGATCGCCGCACCCCGCCCCGTAACGTCGCTGCCGCGCGCCCCGCCCCGGCCCGAGGCGCCTGCGCAGAGCCCAGCGGGCGGGCCGAAAAGCGCGGAGTCACTGCTGGAGGGAGGGGGAGCGGCGTTTGCGGGCAGTTGGAAAGCCCGCGAAACGCTCTTTCCGCCCGCGAGGCGAGGTGAGGGCGCCGGGATAGGAGGAAGGGGCGGGGCTTCCTGGCCGGGCCCCGCCTTCTTTATAGGCCAATATCTGGGCGCCACGCCGCTTTCCGCTAGGCCCTCAGTCAGATCTCAGTCAGAAGGCTACGCCTGCCTCCCTTTGCCTGTTGTGTACCCTAGGCATCCTCAGACACCCCTCACGTCGACTCCAGACCCGCGGCCGCAGCGCCCGACTGCTCCCCGCCTCCCAGTATCCCTCCGCCTGCGCCCGGGTGCCGGGCCACACTCCTCAGAGGGCGGAGAGACCTCGCGACGCCCCTGCGCAGCCAGCGCTGCCTGGGGACTACATTTCCCAGCGGGCCGAGCGGCCGGCGCGGCTGCTGCGGTCAGGTGACCGAGTCGCATGACCCACGGTGAGTCAGGGCCCCGCGGGCGGGGCCGCGCCGGCCGCTGCTGCTCGCCTTTTGGCCTCTTAATCCCCCGGCGGGCCCCTCAGGCCGGAGCTGCTACATTCTTGGCGCTTCTCAGGGTGTGGGGCCCTTCCCTACTCGGATCCTATCCTAGGAATGTCCTAACTGTGCCATGGGGAGAACTTCACCCTAAGCCCGGATTCGGATCCGAAAACCGCAAGTTGACAGCTCGGTTGCCTTGCTCCTGCATCTGCTGTCTCCTCTCACCATTTCGTTTCTCACCAGGATTGTCAGTGGGTTCGCCCCGAGGAGAGCTGACCGCCCTGGGCTGCCGCTGACCTCGGCAGAGCTGAGCAGAAATGTCCCCGGAATCTAAAAAGCTTTTCAACATCATTATTTTAGGAGTTGCGTTTATGTTTATGTTCACCGCCTTTCAAACTTGTGGAAATGTGGCGGTGAGTTGGAATCCATTCGCCCTCCTTTGAAAGGGGGCGTCATGCATCCCCCAAAGATGCCTGGTTAATCATATCTCACAGTGCGCTTTAAATTGCGCCCTTCATTTTCCCACCTGGTTTTCTGCCTTTTTATGGTTAGGTTTGGTTTCATGTGTCAGGCATTGTTTTCTTTTGGGAGGTGTTAAATGTTTCCTTTTATGTCTCCAATTTGATTTGGGTTTCGGATGTTGACCTTGTTATTTCTTGGCTATGAAGCTTTGCCTTAGTACTTGGGTGGTTAAGGAAACAAAAGGCAGCTGATTGCCTCCCTTTTGCCCTGTCACGGATCTGCCCTCTCTAGTTCTGTTGACTTTTTTTCTTCTTTCATAGTGGACTTTTAGTATTAAGCATTGTGAGTTCTGACTTTTTCCTCTGAGTACTAAAAGTCAGGCTTTTGTAGGGGGAAGGAGATCCCAAAACGTTTTCGTTGATTAGTTTTATCTTCTACACAGCAAACTGTCATCAGGAGCTTAAATACCACAGATTTCCATGGCAGTGGATATACCAGGTACTGTACTGTTAACCGATTGTACTTTACATGTAATGGTAGTTTATTAAATCCCACTGGAATCACCAGTAATAAAAAATTGGGATCGAATTAGCAATGATTGCTTTTGTTTTTCTCTTTAGACTATTTGGGAGAATGTAATAGACTAAAACTTGATGAGTTTAGATTTCCTGTAGAATTAGATATGAGTTTGAAATCCTGCCTTCACAGCTTACTTGCTTCGTTTTCTTAGGCAGATTATTTCCATGAGCCCAGTTTCCTTGCTCAGACAACACATGTAAAGCCTTGACACAGTGTATGGCATTCGGGAATCTCCCAGGAATTGTCATGATTACACTTTCCCGATCCTAGGCAGATGTTTTATGTGATTCTTGAAACATTTAGTCTTCTGTTTTTATAATAATTTTATGTAATTACTATATACTTCCATCAAGAGCTTTTAGATTTTTGTTAAGGTGTTGAGTTGCAATTTTACAGGTGGAGAAAATAGAACGATTGGATCTGGGAATATAATACGTGTATGTATATAAATGCAAACAGGTTTCTCTTGAAAAATTTTTCCCCAATGTATGGAAGGGAGGGAGAGAAAATGGAATTTTTACAGGGTATTGCCATGTCAAGATTCTTCCTGCCCCAGACTCCCAGTCAGGTAGGACCACTGTACCTGATTGTTTAGATTTGGCTGGGAACCAAACCCAGGCCTCCCATGGGGCCTTAGCCATCATGCAGTGGTGCCCTTCAGCTTGTAATACTGCAGGGAACCTAAAACTTTATTTAACAAATAAAAATTGTATGTATTAACCATGTACAACATGTTTTTTTGAAATATATATAAAATGAAATATCCATATCATGGAATGGCTAAATTGAGCTATATACTCAGGTTTGTTAATTTGTCTATCGACATATTGAGTCATGGCCCTCCTGCCCAGCCCAGCAATTCTTCCTACTTGGTTCCTTATGACATATTCTAAGCTTTGTAAATGATATTTGAGAATGAAGAGATGTTAATGTCCACCTTTCTAAGTGATCAGTGATAATACAACAAATTCCTGGAGCGGTTTGTCTCCATGTGTATCCTGAAGAATAAATGAAAGAACATGTTTAATACTTGAGGGATTTATAGAAGCCCAAGACTACTTCGTTGGGTCTATGATAGTAAAGGCAGGACTCACAGGATGATTTTTAGTCACATTTTGCATGAAATGTCCGATTTACGGCTGGATCAGCAGTAACTGAATAATGTTCAAGTGAGACCATTAGATTGAATTAGATGAGTTCAGGTGTAAGCAAGTTATAATTGTGCTTGTTATTTATATCAGAAATGTCATGCAGTTGCCAGGAGTTGTAGCCTAAATTTATAAGCAGACTGGTTGACTAGGGCACCTGAAGTACAGATTGCCAAGGATGAGTTCTTGGCTTGCCATTCACCAGCCACTCCTTGGGCAGCTGACAGATTACTTAACCCCGCTATGTTTCAGTTTTTTCTGTAAAATTAGGATAATAAAAATACTTTTTTTGGGGGGGAGAGGTTTTTGCTATAGGGCGCGTATGCTCACCAGACAGACAGAGAGAGACAGAGAGACAGAAAGCGAGAAATCACCCCCCAGGGGGGATGGCCACTCCGCAATCCCTTCTCCTCTGGGGATCTTGGGCACGCACGCACACGCGCCCGGCGTGGCCACTAACCGCAGTCGGCTATGTGGGAGTCCAGCGACATAGCCATTACGCTAACTGCTGGTCCCTAAAAATACTTTCTTTCTGGAGCTGTTAGGATTAAGGGAGAAAATTTACGCAGAAAGTACTTGGCACAGGGCCTAGTATATGTTTTATGTTAGCTGTTATAATTTAGCAGTATGTTAAAAACAGATCGATCAGGTAGACCGATTCAAGGAAACATTCAACAGGACTGCAGTATTTTGTACAAACAAAAACTTTTAACATGTTCAGTTTAATGATAAAATTATCATGAATCTGAGTAGAGAATATGAATGCTTATTGCAAACTCTATAGACTGAATTTTAAAAAGCAAACTTTTTAGACTGCATTTAAGAGTATTTTTGTTTATCTTCTCTTCCTTTTGTATGTTATATGTGCAGCATGGCAATTATTTACGGAGTGTTCTCGGCCTCAAATTTGATCACTCCATCGGTGGTTGCCATTGTAGGACCTCAACTCTCTATGTTTGCCAGTGGTTTATTTTACAGGTAAGTAAGACAGTCTTGTTTTGCTAATTTAATTAGAATGCTTTTAGCATCTTTCAAGCACATAGTAAACTTTAAACAAGAGCTTGAAGACTTGAATTAGATAAAATATAGATGGTATTTTAAGATTTGTTCTCTACTTGTTGCTCAGGGATACCATATCACTATAATGTAATAGGGTATATGTGTATCTGCTTTTGTTTTGATGTTAATAAAAGTAGTATCCAAAATTGCTTTCTATAAAGGTTGAAGGAACTTCCCATGAAATACTCTTATCTTCTATCAGGTTGACTAATGGGCTCGTCATGTGCTAATAAGCTTATTGGTAAAGGCCATTGGAAACTTGTAAAATGTCTGGTTTACAAATTTGAAATAGTAAATAAGTGAATGGAGCAATTTGTTCCTTTTTTCAAACCCAGAGAGGTGCTTTATAGGTTGAATTTTAAAAGAGAACCTTCAGAATTGATTCCTAGAAGGCATAAGGGCATTCTGTTTCAGGTATTGTTTGACTATAATACGTTGACCTGTTATATTTTAGCATGTACATTGCCGTTTTTATCCAGCCTTTCACATGGTCCTTCTACACAGCTTCTGTTTTCATTGGAATTGCAGCTGCTGGTAAGCAATTTGATTTTTATCTTTTCTGTATTTTTGTTTTTGTTTTGTTTTGTTTTGTGGGGCTAAGCTAAGGGTATTCTTCATGTGTTTAGTTTGTAAAACTAAGTGATTTCTTTCATTCGGTAAACTTTTCATTTGGATTTTAGTACTTTGGACAGCACAAGGAAACTGCCTGACAATAAATTCAGATGAACATACTATTGGGAGAAACAGTGGAATTTTCTGGGCACTCTTACAATCTAGGTAATAAACCTTTTGGAGATCAATATATTTTTGTTATTGTTCGTCATAACACTTTTTAGGTCTAGATTGTTTTGAAAATTTGGGTCTTCCATGTTAATATTTTTTTTTCCCCTTAGGAGATTTTTGCTATAGGGTGCATTGCTTGCTAGAGAGACACAGAGAGATAGACAGAAAGCGGGAAATCACTCTCCCCCCCCAACCCCCCAGGGGGATGGCCATGCTGCAATCTCTTCTTCTCCATTCTCCTCTCAGTTTTTGGGCATACACATACAAGCACCAAGCATGAGTTTTAGGTCGCCGGGTCCAGGACTCAATTCATGGCAGACTACATGGGAATTCAGTCACGTAACCATTACACCATCTGCTGTTCCCATGTTAATATGATTTTAATTTCTTGCTGAATATGATAGGGAGTTAAAATTTTATTGAATTACTCAAAATGCATAGAACTAACCTCACTGGGATTTATGATTGATAAACAGAAAATAATATTAGTATCCACATATGTGGCATCTGCTATATTTCAGAGACTCTTGGGTTCTTAATTTCACATAGCTTCATTTCCATTCAGCAGATGAGAAAACAGAGATTTAAAAGTTAAGTAATTTATCCAGGGTAAATTATCATTTGGCCTCCAAAAGCCATATCCTTTCCAATGAACTATGCTGTGACAACCAGTAACAAGTATACTAAAATGGAAAAGTGAGGGCTGTCCCCTGGCTTAAGAGTTTAGGGAACTTGATCCCACAAGGCCAATTTCACGGTTTGAATCCTAGCACTGGAGGCTTATAAAACACACTGGGTGCATGTATATGTCCCAACTCCTGACTGGATGGAGAAATGGAAGAAAAGGGATTGTGGTGTGACCATGCTCCATTGGAGGGTGCTTTCTTCCCACTTCTCTATGTCTCTGTCTCTCTCCGGTGTGCTCATGTACCCTCTGAACAAAAAAAAGCAAATCAACAGTGACTAGTTATACCATTTATGAACAATATGGCATATTATATGTTTCTTAAGAAAAATCAAGGTAAAAGCAGATGGCACAGCAGTTATGTTGCTGGACTCCCAGTCTACCCCAGTTCAAGTCCTGGACCCAGCAACTTAAAACTCACGCTGGGCACCTGCATGTGCGTGCCCAAAATCCTGAGAGGAAAATGGAGAGGGGTTGCGGTGTGGCCATCTCCCTTGGGGGGTGATTTCTCGCTTTCTCTCTGTCTCTCCAGTGAGCACATGCACCCTATAGCAAGAATCTCTCTTAAAAAAAAAAAATCAAAATAGTCCTTCTGCTCATGACTGTTGGATTTCCGGAACCTGTCCTGAAGGTTACCCTAATGGATTTTGTCTAAAATTTTGACCTTGATAAAACTTAGCAAATGCAAATGTTTACTTTGGAGGGGTTGTATACATAGTAAGAAATAGTAGTGTACATTGATGATAATATATATGGTAATATCTTTGACTTGACTAATAAATACTTTATTCATGCTGAAAAAAACCATATTGTACACCGTAAAGATGTACAGTGATGGGACCAGCAGATGGTGTAATGGTTATATTGCTGGACTCCCGCATGGCCAACTGTGGTTCAAGTCCCTGACCCGGTGGTTTCAAACTCACATCGGGCACATATGTGGGTGCCCAAAATTCTGAGAGGAGAATGGAGAAGAAGGAATTGTGGCATGGCCATCCCCCCACCCCCGGGGGGTGATTTCTCATTTCTCACTTTCTGTCTCTTTCTCTTGTCTCTCAAGTGAAAGCACACACCCTATAGCAAAAATCTCTTCTTTAAAAAAAAAAAAGATGTACAGTGATTAAATGTGAATTTTAAATATGTTTTTAAAAAGAAAGAAAGAAATAGTCGTATAGATGAGTGATTCCTTTCCTAGGAAGTATTTGATTCATGCATAGAATTACATCATTAATTGTTCTTCCATAGATTCTTCAAAATACAAGATTTTAAAAGTAGCATAAGCTTGTTTCCAAGGAGTTATTTTTCAGTTGCAGTAAATCACATGTTTCAAAGTGAGTCAGGTCTTCTCTGAAGGTTGGCTCTGAATCAGGTCACTGTCACATGGAAGGAGGCTGGATTCCATCTGGGTCAGTTAAGTTTCTCTGAGTCAGGGTGAAGTTGATACTTTAAATGACCGAGGCAGGTCAGAACTTTAAAAGCGATGTAGGTATGTGCGTCTTTTTATCTCTCTAGTGCTCTTTCTTTTTTCTCAATGAACAGTAGGATTAATTATTTCTAAAAAAAAATGACTATTAAAATAATTTCCCAATTTTCTGTCCTTCCTTTTCTTCCCCCAGTTTGTTTTTTGGAAATCTCTACATATATTTTGCCTGGCAAGGGAAAACTCAAATATCAGGTTTGTTTTATTCACTTCGTTTTATTCAGATATATATAAAACATATTAACAGTCACATAGAAATACCTATTATTGGTTTGCTTAAACATCACTCTAGTGAACTTTGGTACCTCGAGTCCTATCAGTTTTCAACTTTTAGTAAGCTTTTTCCTTGGATGGTATTTTGAAGCTAGGCTTGTAGTTTATGACTGTGCTTCAAGTGGTATTTCAAGGTGAGAGAGAAGGATATGCTACAGAGAAGCTCACAGGTCAGTCATCAGAAGACTTGAATGCACAGTAGTCTGTACATATCTTTGATGAGAAGAGCGTGGTTATGTTCCCTAACTGAAAGACAAAGGTGGCAGGGTCCTATTTATCTTCTTACCCTAAGTTTTTACTGATGTGTTCAAGTCCAGTGAAGAATGTTTTGATGGTTAGAAGGAAGCCTAGAGATAATCCTGATTTTGGAATTGCTTGGTCCATGCCATCTACTTTCTTCTCCTTCTCTTTTCTCCCTAGAGAGCGACCGAAGGACAGTGTTCATTGCCCTTACTGTGATTAGCCTTGTGGGGACAGTTCTGCTCTTTCTCATTCGGAAACCAGAGTCTGAGAATGTCCTGGGAGAAGATGAATCTTCTGATGACCAGGACCTGGAAGTCAATGAGTGAGAAATTGAAAACATTCCTTTTTATTTTAAATGGACTTTGAGTACATCTAGTGTAGAGGTGTCCAACCTGTTCAGGCCTAACCAATACTCGTGACTCTGTAGGCTGGCTCAGGCAGACGTGAGGGCAACGTTTCTGAGCAAGTAAGGGGAAGGGGAGCGTGAGGGAGGGAGAGAGAGGTGTGCAGGACGTTTAAGGCTGCTCCCAGCTGCTGCTGACACGGGCGTGACCCTGGACAGGAGCAGTGATCTCCTTCACGTCTGTCCCTAGACTTCAGTTTCCTCATTCACCTCGGCGACACACCTCCCATGTGTGTTCATGTGTGAGGACATGGCTGGCGAAGTGAAATGGTGACAGGGTAGACTGTCTTTGTCCTCGTTTACTGCTCTGTGACCTGGCTCTAAAGTGTTCAATTCCAGTGGAAGGAGCGGGTGGCAGGGCCGTCAGCAGTGTGACCACCAGGCTCTTACTTCACGCAGGTGGTTTTCCCCGACGCAGTCCAGGTGGAGAAACTGTATACAGCCCTGGGTGTTTGTAAAAATTGAGTATCACCTGAGCACAGTTTGATTATAAAGGACTCTGTTCAGAATACCCAGGTCCTTTCTCTGTCACCTAGATCTGAGGACGGAGCTGAGATGGCAGTCTTTGCTGTCTTCACTTTGCCTTGCTTGGGAACTGATAAGTCGCGAAGGTGGCCTTTTGGCATCATGTCTGTTGCTAAAACGTTTGTGTAGAGCATTCTGTGCTGCCTTTTTAATCCAAAATGGGACCTACCGTTCTCTAGTCATAGGATCATTAAAGGTTCAAAATGCAAACTAAGTTGGTTTAAAGCAAAAGAGAGATGGTACTGTAGTTTGGATATGGAAACATATGTGTATGTTTTATGTGTATGTACATATACATGTTAGCATATATCTGCATGTGTATTTTTAGACACAAACCAATAGATTTTGGAGAGGGGTCTACGAGGATGAATCTCTCAAACTGGACAACAGTTAACACCTGGGCTGCTCTGTGGTCTGGTGGGTAAGGCAGCCAGGTCCCACATGGCCAGCTACTTGGTTTGAACCCTGGACCTGGTGGCTTCAGAAACACACAGGGCACATGTTCACATGTGCCCAAAGTCCCAGAAGGAGGAAAAGATGGAAGAGAAGGGATTGTGATGTGACCATGCCCTGTGGGGAGAGCTTTCTCTGCCCCTCCGTCTGTCTCTCTGGCCAGTGCACGTGCCCTCTGACACTCATTCACTCAGCACACTGTTAGGTGGGGGAAGACACACACTCCCCCTGCTTTCCAGGCACTTGGCTGCCGAGTGGAGCTGAATGAGGCCTGGTCACCATGGTAAGGTGTGGTGTTCAGGAATACTGCTCAGCCCCTTGAGCACTCTCTTCCTCTGAGTCGTCCCCCACACGTGGCGCTTCTGTATTTCTGTTCTCTGAATAGCACCAACTTGTGCCAACCTACTTCTAGACCCAAGCAATACAGCAGTGAACAGCACAGAGCAACCCCTGTCTTTGTGGGATGTATGTAGGGGGTGGCAGATAGCACACATACAAGAAAATACCAAAATAAGTGTTACAGGGCCAGCTGGTGGCGTGGAGGTTAAGGTGGCTGGATCCCACATAGCCAACTCCACAGTTCAAGCCCAGGCCAGCAGCTTGACAATCACACCAAGTGCGTGTGCATGCATGCTCAAAATCCCAAGAGGAGAATGGGGAAGGAATTAAGGCATGGCCATCCCCCTGCGGGGTGATTTTTTCATGTTGCCTCTCTGTCTCTGTCTCTCTCCTGTGGGCATGCATGCCCTGTGGCAAAACCCCAAAATGTTAGGAAAACAGTGACGGGGGGAGGTGCTGGAGAGCTGAGTGGCTCCCTGGTCATGCCTGATGAGGAGTGAGATCAGTGGATGGCCGTTGCCAAGGCCAGTTCGAGGAAAGCAGCATGGTGTGGGAGTGGAAGCAGAGGTGTCTAGAGTAAGCAAGGATTAGGTTATGTAAGCCTTGGTAAGGAGTTTGCGTTTTGTTCTTGTATTAGAAGCTATTGAGGGTACAAGTAGGATCTGATTTTAAAGGAACCACTTAAAAGGCTTACAGAAAATGATGTCAAGATGCAAAAAGGCAGCTCAGTATTAGTCTTCTCTGTCAAGTGTTTGATTTAATTTCTGAAGACTTGTCAGGTTGTCTCTAGGCATTTCTTCAGTGCCAGGTGCCTCTGCTCCCCACTCCTTTTCTTTCTTTTTTTTTTAAATTTTATTTATTATTGTTCATTTGTTTAGGGCACATGTGGTCACAAGAGACAGACAGTGAAGAGAGAGAGGGAAAGTGAGAAAGCCAACTACCAGGTCTGGGACCCCAAGTGCGGTCAGCCATGTGGGAGTCCAGTGCCTTAACCACCACGCCACCTGCTGGCCCAACTAGATGCAATTATTTTTATTTTAGAGAGGTTTTTGCTGTAGGGTGCATGCGCTCGCCAGAAAGAGAGAGAGCGAGAGAGACAGAAAGCAAGAAATTGCCCTGCAGGGGGGATGGCCACACCGCAGTCTCTTCTCCTCCATTCTCCTCTCAGGATCTTGGGCACGTACATACATGCACCCAGCATGAGTTTAAGCCACCAGGTCCAGGAATCGAACCACGGTCAACTATGTGGGAATATAGTGACAGCCATTATGCCAACTGCTGGTCCCCCATCTTTTTCTTTTTTTTTAAAGAGATTTTCGCTATAGGGTACGTGCACTAGATGGAGAGACAGAGAGAGACAAAGTGAGAAATCACCCCTCAGGGGAGATGGCCACGCCACAGTCCCTTCTCTATTCTCCTCTTGGGATTTTTTGGGCACACACACACACACACTCCTGGCATGAATTTCAAGCAGCTTTTGGGTCCGGGACTCGAACTGTGGTCCAGTACGTGGGAGTCCAGCCATGTAACCATTACGCCATCTGCTGGTCTCTCCCCCTTCCTTTTCTGTTTATCCGTGTCCTTCCTTCCTCTGAATTGGAGTGTCTCAGATGTGTTGGGCGTGGTTTGGAGGATAATGTGTTGAACACCAGAGATAGAAGTTGGTTTATCATGGAGCTTATTCTCCAGTGGGGAACAAAAGAAAAGAAAGAAGAAAAAAATTTAACAGCTTTGAGATATAACCATGTAATTCATCCACTTCACGTGTACAGTTCAATGGATTTTTAGTATATTTGTAGAGTTGTGCATCCATCATCAAAGCCAATTTTAGAATATTTTTGTTACCCCAATAAGGAACCCTGTACCCCTTAGCCATCTGGTACGTATGTATGTATTCATTCATTCATTCACTCAAGTTTTTGACATAGGATGTGTGTACTTGCCAGAAAGAGACAGACAGAAAGACACAAAGAGAGAGAAAGTGAGAAACCATCCCCCCAGGGGATGGCCATGCTGCAGTCCCTTCTCCGTTGTCCTCCTGGGACCTTGGGCATGCACATGTAGCCGTCGCGATTTTCAAGCCACCGGGTCTGGGATTCAAACCATACTCAACCGTGTGGGAGTCCAGCTCCTTAACTATGCCACCTGCTGGTCCCAGCTGTCTGGTATTTAAACAAGGAGAAATACAAAGCAGAGAAGTGTTTTGGAAGTATGGACTGGGGGTTGTGGGGAAGGTTTGCTAGTATAGCGTTGCCAGGGAAGGCTGAGAAGGTTTCAGGCCTGAAAGAGGTGAGCTCGTTGTAGCTTTAACTCGGAGGTGGGAAATCATCAGAGGTTTGAGAGGATTGATAATGATCTGTTAAACCCTCCGCTCTCACATGGCACACCTGGGGTCCCCCGTGTTAGAATTGTACTGAAAGGGCTCCCTGTAATAGCTCACTGGATTCGGTCAGAAGTGAAGTGCAGCTGAGTGGAATGTATTTAATAGCATGGAGAGTGTCCGTCAGTTCTTACTTATTTGGGGCCTGAAGTAGGAGAGACACTGGAATCTTGTCCAAGTACAAGGTGAGGGCACTGCCGGTCACTGGAGGCTGAGTAGTACCTGCCCAGGGCAGGCGGGAGTTTCAAGGTGAGGGAACGAGTTTTCTTCTGGTTGGAACATGCTACCTTTTTTGTATCGGTAGTTTTCTTTCTTGCTGTTCATTTTGTTTCTTTTCTTTTTTTATCCTTTTTTGCTCTTTTTTTTTTTTTTTTTTTTTTTTTTTTTTTGGCCAGAGGGCATGTGTGCTTACAGAGAGAGAGAGAGAGGAAGAGGAAGAGGAGAAAGCCTCCCACCAGTAGGGCGTGGTCATGCCACAGCCCTTCTTCATTTCCCCATCCTATTAGGATATCGGGGCATGTGGGCACACACTTTGGTATGTCTGTCTATCTGTCTGTCTGTCTTCTCTTTTTTAAAGAATTATTCGATTTAACTTTATTTATTTATGTATTTTAATTTGACCAGAGAGGGAGAGAGTAGGAAGCAGGCTGTCAGGTCCAAGACTAGAACTGTAGTTGGCCATGTGGGAGTTCAGTGCCCTTAACCACTATGGCCCTGGTTGGCCCCAACTTGGTATGTTTTTCAAAATGTCAGAGTCAGGATTCAAACTGTGTGGTTGACCATATGGGGTCCAGCTTCCTTAACCACAAGGCCACTGGGCTGACTCCAATAGCTTCTTTTTGTTTGCTTGTTTTCTATAGGTTGTGTGCCTGACAAAGAAAGAGATAGAGCGGGGGAAAGTGAGAATCTCCCCCACCACCACCCCCGCAGAGGGAGTAGCCATCCACGATCTTTTCTCTATTCCCCACTCGAGATTTGGGGCATGCACACACCACACACACCAGGTGTATTTTTCAAGCTGCTGGGTCTGGGACTTGAACTGACATTTGACCATGTGGGATCCAGCCACCTTAACATCCATGCCACTTACTGTATCTTATTTTTATTTTCTTCGGTCAACTCATCTTTAGATTTTTCATTTCTTTTCTCTCTGTCTCTTTTTTTTTTTTTCTTTTTTGCCAGAGGCATTAGAGAGAGAGAAAGAGGGGGAAAGAGAAGGCACCCCTCTTGGGGAATAGTCACACTACAGTGCCTCCTCCCGTCTCTCTCTCCTTTCAGGATGTTTGGGCATGCCTGTGCACTCATACCTGCCAAGCCTCCAGGTCTGGCATTTGAACAGCACTCTCAGTCATGTGAGATCCGGGTCATGGGGCCGGCTTTCTCTCTCTCCTTTCTTTTATTTTTATTTTTGTTTTATATAAATACCATATTTTAATGATATAGGAGAAGTCACTTGACTGGTAGGGTAAGAAATAAAACAGTTTAAAACTTTCTCACTGTAATTAACAATTACATTTACGTTACATTGTCTGATTTAATTTCTGCAGGCAAGTGGTAGTGTCCCTGTTTTACAAATGAGGAAGTGAACTTAGAGAATTGAAGTAACTTGCCTGAAATCACATGACTAATACGTGGCAAAGCCAGGACTGTCACCTGAGCCTATATTTTTAACCAATGTACTGTTCTTTATCTCAACCACGTCACTGACAGGGCTTTAATGGTTTAGGAGAGCTTTAATCCTGAGGAACTCACTTTTTACGTAATGCATTTGGTGGATATCCAGTATGCATAGAGTTTTTTTTTCTTTAAGAATCATTTAATTTTGTTAATTATTACTACTTTTAGAAATTTGCTTATAAAGCACATGCACTCACCAGAGAGAGAGAAAGAAAGTGAGCACACAAGCTGCCAGGTCTGGAGCTCGAACCCCAGTTGGCCACGTGGCAGTCCAGTGCCTTAACTACCACACTACCTGCTGGCCCCCTCACAGGGTACTTTTCACAGTTTGACATAGCAGGCCAGAGGTCTGTCGGCCCTGCCTGAAGTTTTGTTTATGCAAGAGACATGCATGAGAGTGGATGCATGCACTGATTTAACGCAGGGGAGTGGCCTTCCATGAGTACGAATCGAGAGGCTCTGGGTGGCCCGTAAACACGTGCACTGAAGTAAGGGTGCCTTGGTGCACAGAGCACCGAGGGTCATGGGAAATACTTGCCAGACCTCGTAGAGAGTAGAGCTTACCAACTGAAATGAAAACGTCATGGTGCTTTTGTCCTCTTTTTAATTTTAAAGAGAAAAAACTTTTAAAAATTTTATTTTCTCAGGTCTGCCCAGAACAATATGACAAAGGCAGTAGATGCGTTTAGTAAGTATTTTCTGTAACTGAAATGCAAGAACTGTTCAGGAACAACTCCAGCATTTGCTTTTCCCCTTTTCCCTGGTAACTTTGGATTGACGATACCCCAGTGTGTTCGTTTTCCCAGGTATGCTGCTCTGAAAGTATCTCATGACATGGGGGCGTGAGGGATGGACGGTGACACTGGTGACACGGGCCACCCAGCTGAGCGGCTGTGAAGGGAGTGGGAGGAGGCTGCAGAGCGGAGCTGGGGTCTGCTGGGGACCCCCCGGAGTGTAATAGCAGGTTGTTGTCACTCTGTCACTCCTCAGAGCAGAGCAGAACCAGTCAGCGAATTGCTCTCCTGTGCAGAGAACCCTTCCTGGCCAAGGACTCTGCTTCCCCTCGTGTGTTTTATCTTACTTAACTCTTAGGATTCTGAGTATCCTTTAACACACACGTATCATTTTGTGGGAGATAAATTATACAGACGAGAAAGCAGGCTTGAGAAATTAAATAATTTACGTCAAGTCAGCCAGCTAGTAGGTGACTGAGCTGGAATTTGAGTCGTAGCTGCCTGACAGGCAGAGCCAGCAGCTGTTACAGAGGGTGGCCACGGTTCCTTCAGGATCCAGTACCTGAGGCCTCAGACTCCAGTGAGTCACATTGGCTTCTGCCTCTGGCCGCCTCAGCTTCTCTGTCTCCCCAGCAGAGGGTCTGGTCGAGACAGTTACTTCCAACAGGGAGCAGCCCATCATAGTCCACTGGGCCTGAGAAAGGACAAGAATTGTAGCCAAGATGTGACTACCTAGTGAATGGTTCCCCACTCCAGGAAGAACCCCATACTCATTAGCTGTCACTTCCCACCCCGCCCCTACCTCCTGGAACCTCCTTCTGACCCCCAGGCTCTTTGGTTGTGTTGTACTTATTTTGGACATTTCATATCAACCCAACCATCCATCTAATGTGTGAGCTTTCACGACTGTTTTTTTTTTTTTTTTTTTAGCAGTTTCAAGGCTTATCTATATTATAAAATGTTACAAAATTTGACTAAGAGTTTAGGTATTATGAACAATGGTGTGCAAGGTTATTTTTGTTTTATTTTGCTGTAGGGCATGTGCACTTGATGAAGACAGAAAGATGTAAAGTGAGAAGTCACTCCCAGGGGGATGGCCACATTGTAATCCCTTCTCTTACATTCTTTTCTCTAAATTTTGGGCATACACACACATATACCTCGTGTGATATTTTTTTTTCAAGAATTATTTTCTAAATTCCATTTGTTGTTTTTATTATTAATTTGACCAGAGAGAGACAGAGGAAAAGTGAGAAAGCATGTCACCAGGTCAAGGACTCAAACTGTGTTCAGCCATGTAGGAGTCCAGTGCTTCAACAACCATGCCACCTGCTGGTCCCCCAGCATGAATTTTAAGTTGCCTGGTCTAGGACTTGAGCCACGGTTGACTACTTGGGAGTCTAGCTACATAACCATTACACCATCTACTGGTGCCTTTAATTCCATTTTTCTACAAGCTTTTGAGGTCCCAAGACCGCCAGATTCTTGCACCATTTTATATTCCTGCCAGCAGAATCCAAGAGACAGAAATCAAGAAATCAACCCCTAGGGGGGATGGCCATGTCACAGTCCCTTCTTCTCCATTCTCCTCTCGGGATTTTGGGCATGCATGCACATGTGCCCAGCGTGAGTTTTTTTGTTTTTAGAGGTTTTTGCTATAGGGCGCGTGCACTCGCCGGACAGACAGAGATAGAAAGTGAGAAATCACCCCCCGGGGGGATGGCCACGCCACAATCCCTTCTCCATTCTCCTCTAGGGATCTTGGGCATGCACGCACATGCGCCCAGCGTGAGTTTAAGCCACCGGGTCTGGGACTCGAACCACGGTTGACTATGTGGGAGTCCAGTGACATAGGCATTACGCTAACTGCTGGTTCCCCCAGCGTGAGTTTTAAGCCACAGGGTCTGGGACTTGAACCACGGTCAACTATGTGGCAGTCCAGCGACATAACCATTATGCCATCTGTTGGTCCCATCTTTTAAAAATTGTTTTATAGGCTGTTGTGGGTCCCTTGAATTCCCATACAAATTTAGGATCAATTTGCCAATTTCTGTAGGTAAGTTGTGTAGGTGTTCTTCTAAATAGACTATATTTAGAGCAGATTCAGGGCCATAGCCAAACTGAACAGCAAGTGTAGTGCGTTCTACTACATGCATAGCTTCCCTGTTTCAGTGACCCCGTTAGGATGGTACGTCTATTATTGGGGACCCCACATGGACACTTCATGGTACCCATGATTGTGGTTTCCATTAGGGTTTATTCTCACTGGTAAACATTTTGTGGGTTTGGACAAATGTATAGTGACACGTATTTACCATTATATTAGACTATGTTTTAACATTTTTTTTTTGTTAGGTGAATCTTCTGGTTATACTAAAATGGACATGCCTTGCTAGTATAATTATTTTTAAAAAATGTTTTGAGCTATGTATTGATTATTTGTTTTCTCTTGGTAACACTTGAAAATAATTATTAAGCATATCTTATTACATTTATTCTCACCATATTTCAGTGAAATTAGAAAGTGTCCTCTTTGGGGGACCAGCAGTTAGTGTAATGGCTATGTCGCTGGATTCCCACGTAGTCAACCGCGGTTCGAGTCCTGGACCCGGTGGCTTAAACTCATACCGGGCGTGTGTGCGTGCGTGCCCAAGATCCCGAGAGGAGAATGGAGGAGAAGGGATTGTGGCGTGGCCATCCCCCCTGGGGGGTGATTTCTCGCTTTCTATCTCTCTGTATCTCTCTGTCTGTCTGGCGAGCGCACACGCCCTATAGCAAAATAAAACCTCTCCAAAAAAAAAAAAAAAAAAAAAAAGAAAGTGTCCTCTCTGGCATATGAAGCGATTCAGGACAGTGTGACTTATGTAAGCTTCATGGTCAGCAGTTGGATAAGAACTAAAATCTGGACCTGTTAATGCTGTTAGTTTAGTATATGAGCATAGATGAATATGCTGGATTGGTGGCCTGAATTATGAGTGGATTAAAATAAAACAGTGAAGACTGCGAGGTGGTGCAGCAGTAAGGCAGCTGGATCCACATGACGAAGGTCCTGGGTTTGCGACCCTGAACCTCTCTGAGCACACACCCAGCGTGTGTGCCTGTGATCTGGGCTGGGGAGACTTGGGTGGATCGTGGCGTGAGGGCCTCGCCGTGAGTTCCTGTTTCTATCTTTTCTTTCTCCTCTTCTCTCTCTCAAGAAATAAATCAACTTTAAACAAAACACAGTTAAATTCAAGATGTGGAGTTTTAAAAAATGCATTTGCCAGTACAAATTTACCTTAAGTTAAACAATGTAGAAACAAATGTTAAAATGATTGTAAACAAACATGCAGAACTAAAGTTTCCATTTCAGTCTTCAGATCGATAGAGTCAGAGTTTTAGGGGAAGTAGTGCCCCTTCTTTGTGGTCAGAAGGCTTCCTTGATGAGATTCTGACCCAGAGTCCATCTTTTTATTTACTTTTTATTTTTTTTAAGGTTTTTGCCATGGGGCATGTGCACTTGCCAGAGAGAGACACATAGAGAAAGTGAGGAGTCATTCCCACGAGGAAGGATGGCCATGCCATGATCCCCTCCCATCCATTCTCTCGGGATTTGGGGCATGCATGCACATGTGCCTGGTGCAATATTCAAGCTTCTGGGTCAAGGACTTGAATCACATGGTCAGCCATGTGAGAATCCAGCGCCTTAATCACCATGCCACCTGCTGGCCCCCTTGAGTCCATCTTAAAGCTGCTCCATGATACTAGTTTAGTACCCCTTTCTTTTTTTTTGGAGAGGTTTTTGCTATAGGGTGCGTGTGCTCACCAGACAGAGAGAGAGAGAGAGAGACAGAAAATGATAAATCACCCCCCAGAGGGGATGGCCACACTGCAATCCCTTTTCCCCCATTCTCCTCTCTGGATCTTGGGCACGCACGCACACGCGCCCAGTGTGAGTTTAAGCCACTGGGTCCAGGACTCGAACCGCAGTCGACTACATGGGAGTCCAGCGACATAGCCATTGCGCTAACTGCTGGTTCCTTGAGTACCCCTTTCTGAAATGCATGGGACTAGAAGTGTTTGGACTTGGGATTTTTTTCAGATTCTAGAAATGTTTGTGTATATATAATGAGATGCCTTGAGGATAGGACCTAAGTCTAAACACAGATTTTATTTATTTTTTTTTTTTTTTATTTTTTGGAGAGTTTTTGGCTATAGGGCGTGTACGCTCGCCAGACAGACAGAGAGAGACAGACAGAAAGCGAGAAATCACCCCCCCGGGGGATGGCCACGCCGCAATCCCTTCTCCTCCATTCTCCTCTCGGGATCTTGGGCACGCATGCACACGCACCTGGCGTGAGTTTAAGCCAATGGGTCCAGGACTCGAACCGCGGTCAACTACGTGGGAGTCCAGTGACATAGCCATTTTATTTACGTTTCACATGCAGCTTAACACTCATAGCCTGAAGGTATTTTATTTTATACAATATTTTTTTATTATGGCATTTTTAAATTTATTTTTATTTTTATTTTTTTGAAGAATTATTTTATTTAACTTTATTCATTTATTTGATTTTAATTTGACCAGAGAGGGATAGAGAGAGAGAAAGCAAGCTGCCAGGTCCGGGACTCAGACTACAGTCAGCCATGTTGGAGTCCAGCACCCTTATCCACCACACCACCTGCCAGACCCTATTATGGCATTTTTGACTATGGTCTGTCACATGAGGTCAAACATGGAATTTTTACATTGGTGTCATGTCAGTGCTTAAAGCATTTCTGATTTTGGAGCATTTCAGATTTCAGATTAGAGATGCTCAACCTGGAGCTCCTCAGGAAAGTTACCCTTTGCCAGTTGTTAATTCCCTGAATACTCTAGCCTTAAATCGTGTCTGTGGGAGTATTCTGTTGTTTTGTTTGATGATGATGATGATTTTTTTAGAGCGATTTTTGCTATAGGGTAGGTGTGTTCACTGGAAAGACAAAGACAGGGAGACAGAAAGCAATAAATCACCAACCAGGGGATTGCCACGCCACAATCCCGACTCCATTCTCTTCTCAGGATCTTGGGCATGTGCACACATGTGCCTGGTGCAGGTTTCAAGCTGCCGGGTCCGGGAATCGAACCATGGTCGACTACGTGGGAGTCCAGCAACATAACCATTGTGTCATCTGCTGGCCCCCTATTACTTTTATTTTTTAAAGAATTATTTAATTTTATTTATTTTCTTTTCTTTAGAGAGAGAAATTTTTGCTATAGGGCATATGCGCTTGCTGGAGAGACAGAAACAGAGAGACAGAAAGCAAGAAATCACTCCCTAGAGGGGGTGGCCACACCGCAATCCCTTCTCCTCCATACTCCTTTTAGGGTTTTGGGAAAGCACATACATGTGCCCAGTGTGAGTTTAAACCACCGGTCCCGGACTTGAACCACAGCTGACTACGTGGGAGTCCAGTGATGTAACCATTATGCCATCTGCTGGTCCCATCTTTTTGGTTTTTAAATTTGCTATAAGGTACATGCTAGAGAAGAGAGAGAAAGCATGCTGCCAGGTCTGGGTCTTGAACCGTGGTCTGCCATCTGGGCATCTAGTGCTCTAACCACCATGCCATCTGCTGGCCCCTCATTTGATTACTTTTTATAATTTATTCATTTCTTCCATGAGAGAGAGAGAGAGAGACAGAGAGAGGCATTCACATAGCAGGGTCTTAATGCCTCGCTCACTCCCAACCTCAGGCAACTCGGGTTGCAGGACGCACGTGTGCTTGCTGTGTACAGGGAGACCTTGGGACATGGACCTACGACCTCGCCATGGGGTCCAGCACTACAGGATGTGATGTTTCTGCTTTGCCACTGGCCCTGGATTCTACTTTTTTTTTTTTGGAGAGGTTTTCGCTATAGGGCGCGTGCGCTTGCCAGACAGAGAGAGAGAGAGAGACATAGAGACAGAAAGCGAGAAATCACCCCCCAAAGGGGATGGTCACGCCGCAATCCCTTCTCCATTCTCCTCTCGGGATCTTGGGCACGCACGCACGCACACGCGCCCGGCATGAGTTTTAAGCCACCGGGTCTGGGACGCGAACCGCGGTCGACTACGTGGGAGTCCAGCGACATAGCCGTTACACTAACTGCTGGTTCCCCTGGATTCTACTTTTATCTCGTCCTCTTTATATTGTTTTTGGTATAAGACTTGGAAAACGTGTCAAAAAAAAAATGCAACTGTAGAATATATTTAAGCACTTGAAATAAGCATTTTATCTATCAGTATTTGAATCTGAATCACATGTCAGCGAATTGCTTATTACCATTATTGGTAAGGGGTGTTTTGGTTAAAAGAATGTTTTAGAACATTTGTTTGGTTAGTTATGATCTAGTTAAGTACCTCCTTTTTTTTTCTTTTTCACAGAAAAGTCTCTGAAATTGTGTGTCACTAAGGAGATGCTCCTCCTCAGTGTTACAACTGCTTATACAGGTAATGGGATTACTGCTTTGGGGTTCTGTTCTGCATAATGACAGTGAGGCTGAAAACAGTACCCTCGTTCTTTCTCTTAGTTCTGTGCACCGACTAGGCTCAGCTGGGTTCTTCGCTGTCACTTGAGATTTCCTGTGGGTGCTACCAGAGGGTGGCTGGGGCTGAGATTTCCAGGGTGGTCTCATTCACATCTCTGGAGCATTGGCAAGATCAGATGGAGGCTGGTACTCTCTCCATGTAGTCTCAGGGTCTGCCTGTTTGCATGAGCCCCTGCACGAACTCTCCTGAGACCCACAGAGCAACCATTCTTAGTGTACTGCTAAGTGCAGGACTAGCGGATGGCATAATGGTTACATTGCTGAGCTCTCATGTAGTCAACCACAGTTCAAATCACGGACATGGTATGGTGGCTTAAAACTCATTTCGGGCACGTGTACGTGCATGCCTAAAATCCCGAGAAGAGAAGGGATTGTGGTGTGGCCATCCCCCCCGGGGGCAGGGGTGTTACTCGCTTTCTGTCCTTTCTGTCTCCCTGTCTCACTGGCCAGTACGTGTGCCCTCTAGTAAAACTTTCTTTTTTAAATATATATTTTTATTTAATTTTATTTATTCATTCTTTTATTTTAACTTGACAAGAGAGAAAGTGAGAAAGCAAGCCACCAGGTCCGAGTCTCGAACCGTGGTCAGCCATGTGGGAATGTCTAGCACCCTAACCGCCACACCACCTGCTGGTCCCCATAGCAAAACTTTCTCTTAAAAAAACAGTAGCTAAGTGCTCCAGGTGTAGAGCAAAAGGAAAAACTACCAGATCTTAAAGTGGGGCCTGGACTAGCTCAGCCTCCCTTCTCTTGCGTTCTGTTGGTGATGGCAAATACCAGGGCCAGCCCTTGTGGGAGGATTCTACATGAGGTCAGGAAAGCCAGGGTGTACAGCGCATCAAAACCAGTGATCTTGAGGCCACAGGAGAAACTGCGGAAAACACCCATGGTGAATCTCTGTAGCAGTACAGGGATTAAGGTAACTGGTGAAATAGAAGCCCGTGATTATGTGATGTGCTAACAGTCCAAGTGCTCTTAGACCTGAAGGATGATGAAGAAATCCATTTCCTTTTTAAAAAAATGCTGCTGTGGGCCAATTATTACTTTGCCTTCATGGGCCCAAAAATCTCCTTTTTAGAAGAAACAGAGTAAGGGACCAGCAGTTAGCATAATGGCTATGTCGCTGGACTCCCATGTAGTCGACCACGGTTCGACTCCCAGACCCAGTGGCTTAAACTCACACTGGGCGCGTGTGCCCAAGATCCCAAGAGGAGAATGGAGGAGAAGGGATTACGCGTGGCCATCCCCCTGGGAGGTGATTTTTCACTTTCTGTTTCTCTGTCTCTGTCTTTCTGGTGAGTGCACGTGCCCTATAGTAAAAATCTCTCAAAAAAAAAAAAAAAAGAAGAAGAAACAGAATAAACATTATGCACCTTTAAAATTCACTGTTAAAGTTTTTTTGTCTTGTTTTGTTTGAAGAGGTTTTTGCCTTATGGCGTGTGCCCTCACTTTAGAGAGAGACAGGGAAAGTGAGAAATCTCCCCCCAGGGGATGGTCATGCCATAATCCCTCTTCTGTCCTCATGGGATCTTGGGCACGCACACACATGTGCCTGGCATGAATTTCAAGCCACTGCTGGATCCAGGACTTGAACTGTGGTTGACCATGTGGGAGTCCAGTGACATAACTGCTACAGCATCTGCTGGCCCCAACTGTTAAAGTTTTATAACATTAAGGAATCAAGGTCTTGTACTGATTTGCCCTAATTTTGGACTCTTAGGGATTGTCTTTTCATAGGAAAAATGGTTTAAAACATTGTGTCTTTAAGCAACAGTGACTAGTATGGTTTTCCAGAACAGTAAGAATATAATCCAGTAGGCATAGGAATACTCCTGACTCCTGGAAAGTTGTTCATCAGGAAATAAGCACATTAGCATTCGCTGTTAAAAATGTATGTTGGTTTTATCCTCTGCCCATCCCTGCCTGCGCACAGGGTCAAATTGAACATAAGCGTGACTTTTTTTGAGCTCTATGTTTTTGTCTGAAAGACATGACCACTGCCACCACCTGTAGTGTTTTAGTCTGGGCTGCCGTAGGCCACTGACCTACGTTTCTCCTCGTTTTGGAGCATAAAAGTCCCGGATCAGGGAGCCAGCACTGTGGGGACCTGGGGAGGGCGCCCTCCTGGTGTGCAGATGGCTGTCCTCTTGCTGTGCCCTCACATGGCGCAGAGCAGAAAGGAAGCAAGCTCCATGGTGTCTCGTGAGGGCTCCACCCTGATGACCTAACTGCCTCCCAGCGGCTCATCTCTGGATATCACCATGTTTGGGAGGTTAGGGTTTCAACATACAGATCTGGGGGGACGTCAGCATCCATGCTATGGGTGTGGCTCACTCTGTTCTGTAAGCTGTGTGGCGTGGAATTAGGTCCTGCTTGGGGAGTAACGTTTCAGTTTAAATGAATTTTGCTTCACGTGTTTCTTTGATATGTGTGTAGCTCAAATACTAATCTGATTCTTCTTAAGGTCTGGAATTGACTTTCTTCTCTGGTGTGTATGGAACCTGTATTGGTGCTATAAATAAATTTGGAACAGAAGAGAAAAGCCTCATTGGACTTTCTGGCATTTTCATTGGCATTGGAGAAATTTTAGGTTAGTATTTGCATTAAAAATATCAGTTTGTTATAATAGAAATGTTAAGTGTCTATCAGCAGGTGACGTAATGGTTACATTGCTGGACTCCCTTGTAGTCGATTGTGGTTTGAGTCCCAGATCCAGCAGCTTAGGCTTAAAACTCACACTGGGCATGTGTGCATGCATGCCCAAAATCCTGAGAAGAGACTGGAGGAGAAGGGATTGCAGCATGGCCATTCCTCCTGGGGGGGGGGGCGGCGGATTCCTTGCCTTCTCTCTCTGTCTGTCCAATAAGAGCATGTGCCTTATAGCAAAAATCTCTCTCTCAAAAAAAAAAAAAAAAAAAAAAAGGAAGAAAGAAATTTTATAAATATACTTTAACCTGGGGCCAGCAGGTGGTGTGGTGGTTGGTTAAAGCCTGGACTCCCACATGGCTAGCCAGAGTTAAGAATTCTAGACCTGGTGGCTTGCTTTCTCACTTTCCCTCTCTCTCTCTCTGTCTCTGGTGAGCACACGTGTCCTATAGCAAACTTAAAAATAATAACAATAATAAATGTACTTGAGCTCTCCTTGAATTTCCATTTTTTGTGCTTATTTTTATCCAATAAGTATGTCTTTGTTTTCTTATTATCACGGTTTTAAGGTAATTATAAAATATTTGCCAAATAATTCATAGATGGAAACAGTAATTAAATATATAGTCTGTTCCAACTTTTCTTCTTAAATTACTTAGGGAAAATGTCTTGGAATCCCTGACTTTCTGGTTCTCTGATTCTTTGGCACCAAATGGGTGTCTAAGAATTCAGTCCTATCCAGACACTAACCACCTAGACTTACCATCACACTCAGGTTTAAGAGCTTAGTCCCACCACCTGCCCTCACTGCAGGCTCCTGTCACAGTGCTTGGCCTGCGGAGGCCACTGATTTGGCTAAGATTTGGGAACTCCCACAGTCTCGCCTTTCGTGTTCAGTAATTCACTGTAACAACTCACAGAATTGAGAAATATGCTACACTTGTCACAGTGTGTTATAAAGGACACAGTGAGCAGCTAGATGAGGAGGTACACAGGGCATGAAGGGAAGGGCTCCACTGCAGGCACTTCCATCCCTGCGCAGCTGGGGCGCACCTCCCTCCAGCACATGGCCCGTGCTCCTTTCTCCAGGGAGTTCCACCAGCTCTGGAGGGGTTTTTATGGAGTTTTTATTCTGTCGGCATGATCAATTAAGTCATCGGCCAGTGGTGATTGGACTCAATCTCCAGTCTCTCCTGTTCCTGAGGAGGAGGGAAGTGGCCTGAAAATTCCAACCTTCTAATTAAGGCTTGGTTTTCTTGGTATTCAGCCCCCATGCAGCCCCCATCCTCAAGCCAACCCCTCTTCTTCCAAGAGATGTCTTACTGGCAAAAACTCTGGTATGGTTGAGAAAGGGCTCCTTACAAATACCCGTTATATCTTCATGTATTTTTTCTGTCTCCAACTCTTTTTCCTTTTTTTTAATACGTTTGCACTTATTTTCATGAGCGAGACCAACAGAGAGAGGGAGAGAGAGAGAACAAGATGGAAGCGCACAGCATCCCTGGCAGGGTCAGGATGCCGTGATCCACTCCCAGCCTCAGCCAGCCCCAGATCATGGGCGGGTGTGGGATATCAGCGGACTAGAGCTTGGAACCTCCCACTGTGGGAAGACCACTGTCCGGCCGGTCCTGGGTCTCTTTAACTTTCATGTCTCTACTTAACTTTCTGAGTTAAGTACTGCTGCTGTGAACATTTGTGAGTTTTTGTGCATGTACTTTTTTTTTTTTAATTTATTCTTCAGTTTGACCAGAGAAAGCCTAGAAAGAGATTGGATGAGTGAGAAAGCAGGCTGCCAGGTCCAGGACTCAGACCATGACTGGCCGTGTGGGAGCCCAGCACCTTAACCACCCCACCACTTGCTGGTTCCTGTGCATGTATGTTTTTGTTTCTCTTGGGCATGTAGTATACCTAAGAAAAGAACCGATAGGTTGCATGGTAAGAAATTCTACCTTTGGTTGATTTTTCTCCTCATTATGGGCCCTGTTTTCCTGGTTCTTGGCGTGCCTACTGGTATTTTATTATGGATGGCAGCCATTGTGAACTTGATCTTGTTAGGTCCTGGATGTTTCTTATCCCTGTGTCCTTAAGCTTTGTGTATAGATGCAGTTTATTTCATTGGGAACAGTATGATTCGTTCAGGTCTTGCTTTGAGGCTTTATTGGGCAGGAATGGAAGCAATGCTCGGTCCAGGCTGATTGCTGCCTACTCCTGAGGGAAGACCGGTGCCCTGTGAGTCATGGGTTTTCCAGTCTGGCTGGTGGGACCAGACTCTGTTCCCAGCCCAGGGCAGGGCATAAACCACGGGTCCTCTTGGCTTGTTCTTCCTCTGCCCTCTGCTAATTTGTTCACATTCTGTGCTCCTCAGTGCTCAGCTGGAGACCCAAGGGCGTCTGCAGGTCTCTGACAGCGTTCCATGAAGCTCTCTTCTCTGCTACCCTTGTCTGTGAGCCCTGGCCACCCTGGCAGCCCCAGACTGTCTTTTCAGTTCAGGGCGGCTTGGCTTCCACTCTGCCACAGTTTGCATTTTTAAAAGAGCTGCCAAACTATTTTCTAGAAGGGCGGTGCCAGCAATGTCTGAGCGATGCCATGTTTCCGAGTCCTCACCAGCACTTGGTGTTACCACCATTTTTATTTTAGCCAGTTCTAACAGATCTGCAGCAATAGTTCATGGTAGTTTTCAGGCTTATCTTCTACATGGGAAGTGTTGTTTTAGCCAGTATTTCCTCTTACTAATAACTGAATATGATGGACTGGTAATTTACAAAGAATAAAGGTTTATGCAGCTCACTGTTTTGGAGGCCCAAGCATCTGGTAAGGGTCGTCTTACTGATGAGGACTTCCTGCAGAGTCTTGAGATTGTGCGGAGTATCCCATGGTGAGAGGGAAAGAACGTGTGTCTGCTCTGGTCTCTTACAAAGCCACTGGGAGTCAAGAGTGGGGACACCACCCCAGTGACCTTATCTAATCATAATCACCTCCCAAAAGTCCCACTTCTTTTTTTTTTTTTTTTAACTTATTTATGATTTTTACCAGACACACACACATACACACACACACACACACACACACACACACACACACACAAAGTGAGAAAGCAAGTCACCAGGTCTGGGACTTGAACCATGGTCAGCCATGTGTGAGTGTCCAGCACCTTAACCACCATGCTACTTGCTGGTCTTTCAAAGGCCCCACCTCTTTTTTTTTTTTTTTTTTTTTTTTTTTTTGGTTTTGGAGAGGTTTTTGCTATAGGGCCCATGCGCTCACCAGAAAGACAGAGACAGACAGAAAGTGAGAAATCACCCCCCAGGGGGGATGGCCACACCGCAATCCCTTCTCCTTCATTCTCCTCTCGGGATCTTGGGCGTGCACACACACACACATCCAGCATGAGTTTAAGCCATCAGGTCTGGGACTCGAACCATGGTCGACTACATGGGAATCCAGCGACATAGCCATTACACTAACTGCTGCTCTCGTAGGCCCTGCCTCTTAAGACCATATAGTGGGGCTGGCAGATGGCGTGGTAGTTAAGGGCACTGGACACCCATGTGGCTGACTGTAGTTTGAGTCCCGGACCTGGCAGCTTGCTTTCTCACTTTTCCTCTCTCTCTTGCTGTCCCTCTCTGGTCAAATTAAAATAATGATAATAAAGTTAAATAAAATAATTCCTAAAAAAAAAAAAGACCATAGTCAGATTAAGTTTTTGCCCTGTCAACACCATCATGATAGCAATGAAGTACAGCACACGAATTTGGGGGGACACGTTGATCATAGTGTATGTCGAGCAACTTCTCAGCTCCTGTTTGCCCTCTGTGTATCCCTCTGGTAAAATACATGTGCATATGTTTGCCCATTTGCTAGGAGGATTTTTTTTTTTAACTGTTAACTTTCACTTTTGATTTTTAGGTTTTCAGGTGTAGATTTCTTTAAAGGCAATGCCCCGTAGTCTCCTGCCTTTCAGTTTTCTTGCTCTCGAGGCATTCCGAATCGTGCTGTTGAACCGTTGTAAGCCTTTGTTGTTACCTTCCTCTGGAGGTAACTTTACGACGATTGCTTTTTGGTATGACACCTTAGCTCTTTTGGCTATGGTTACAATAGAAGCATAGCCATGGTTTATAAATTGTGTCCTTTTTAAAACGTTTCTTTTATAAGCTGTGGCTCAGAGGGGATAGGTTTGGGGGTATAGAAACGCCTAGAGAAGAAGGTAAGAATGCCATGGACAGACGTACAACTTGTTTTGATACCTTATTCTTTGTTATAGTAGGTGGTGTTGGTTGTCATCATCGTCGTCTACAAGTGCCGAGGCCTTGGGTTTTTTGAAGATGCTGAACATTTGAGAATGTCCATCCCTTGCCTCCTTGATAGTAACTATGAAGGCTGCTGTGTAACCGTCAGCAACGTTAGTAATGTGTCTGCTGTTTTGATTTATAGGTGGAAGCCTCTTCGGCCTGCTGAGCAAGAATAATCGCTTTGGTAGAAATCCAGTTGTGTTGCTAGGTATTCTGATGCACTTTATCGCTTTCTACTTAATATTCCTCAACATGCCTGGAGACGCCCCCATCGCTCCTGTGGAGGGGACCGACAGCAGTGCTTACATCGAGCCCAGGTGTGGTGAGGACGCTGGGCGGTACCGGGCAGCTCGCTGTTCACAGTGGAGCAGTCCATCCTCTTCAGAGTCTGCTGTCCTTATGAGGGCATCTGTCAAGTGCTGATAGAGTCAGAACGAGCATACGTAGGAATCCGCAGAGAATCCCAAGTTAACGTTTGTAATGGTTGGTTTTAACCTTTTCCCATGTGAGTCTTTTTCCTCATCTGTAAAGACGCTCACAACTATCTGATTTGAATTTTATGCCTCTGCTTTTTGAGTAATGAAATATCCCTGAGTCAGATGGATTAAAGGAGAGACAGAGGGACCAGCAGTTAACATAATGGCTATGTCGTTGGACTCCCATGTAGTTGACCGCGGTTTGAGTCGCGGACCCGATGGCTTAAACTCATGCCGGGTGCGTGTGCGTGAGTTCCCAAGATCCCAAGAGGAGAATGGAGAAGGGATTGCGGTGTGGCCACCCCCCTGGGGGATGATTTCTCGCTTTCTGTGTCTCTGTCTGTCTCTATCTTTCTGGTGAGCGCACGCGCCCTATAGCAAAAACCTCTCAAAAAAAAAAAAAGGAGAGGCAGAGAGGAACAAGGGAAAGTCTGCCCGCTTCAGTTCTTGGCAGAGTTAGTGTTGACGTGTCGAGGAGATTGTTCTGTTCTAGTGTACTCACAGCCTCACAGCTTCATTGTAGGTACAGACATTTGTGTCCAGATATATGAGCTCAAGATGAGTCCAGCCCAGAAAACAGTATCTGCTTCCCAAATAGTGTTTGTTAGGAGGTGAAGGTGTGTGTATTTGCACAGGAATTCGTACTTTGTAAATTCTAGTATGTACTTATTCCTGTGTTGTAGTGTTTAAAAAGTTGAAGGTAAAATGCTTTTGCAGGTGGGTTGCTTTTGTGTTTCAAATGGCTGTAGCAAATATTGGTAATACTCAAACTAAGTTAATTTTTATTTTCTCCAGCAAAGAAGTTGCCCTTCTCTGCAGTTTTCTCTTGGGTCTGGGAGACAGCTGCTTCAATACCCAGCTGCTTAGTATTTTAGGCTTTCTCTACTCCGAAGACAGTGCGCCAGCTTTTGCTGTCTTTAAGTTTGTTCAGGTAAGAACCTCAGACTTCTGTTTAAAGTAGGGTCCTCCTTTGTGCTTTACCTTGTTTTCTTTGGTTACTAAGTTTTGATTTTTAAATGAAACTTGGAAGGAGCCTTTAAGAGGATTAGTCAGTAGAATCAAGAAGCAGTGAGCAGTGTGGTACCCCCCCCCCACTCCCCCCACCCCCGTCTGTAAGAGAGTTTACAGTCTGGTCTTGATGGCTCGGGTGACCGACGTTTCCTTCCTTAGAATCCCTGTCTCTCCGTCTGTGTGCATGGTATCCTATTACTCCCGTTTTCCACAAGATGCCATTTAAATGGCAGAGATTGTGGCTTGCTCGGTCATTACCCACTGTCGGCAAGGTCCAGGGTGCGTCAGTACGTTCTCAGCAGGTGGTGAAGCCACACCTGCATACGGAAGGGGTGGCCACTGCTGCTCGTCCCAGGTACCCTTCGGTCACACAGCTGGGTGGGGTGTGGATTGTGGAGCCAAGCTGCTCAGTCCTGTGTGCATTCTGTGATTTGTTTTGTTTTGTTTGTTCTTAGTCTATTTGTGCAGCGCTGGCATTTTTCTACAGCAACTACCTCCTCCTCCACTGGCAGCTCCTGGTCATGGTGGTATTTGGGTTTTTGGGAACCATTTCATTCTTCACCGTGGAGTGGGAAGCTGCTGCCGTTGTAGCCCGGGGCTCCGACTACCGCAGTATTTGAGCCGGTGCCAGCAAGGGGCGTGTGCGTCTTCAGAAAACACAGCCAGACACAGAGCTCGGCTGAAGAAGCCATCTTCCTTTTCACACTGTGTTGGGTGGTGATCTGTATGGAAAATCAAAGAAGTAAGACTTCAACCAGCCAGTGCTGGTGTTCAAGTTTACAGATCTTAGCTATTTAAATCAAGTGGAATAAGGGAAATCTGTCTATTATAATTATTCAAAGATGTTTTTTGGTTCATTTATGTCGAGTCCTCTATAATCATGTTACAGATTGTAAATGTTTTCTTCTCCTCCAGTTCTTGCTGGAAGATGATGCCTTGACTCAAAACACTAGGTCATCTGTCATAGAAAGTGTGTATGGACTGTATCTTACTACCTGGTAATAGGGAATCACTCCACATGTGTACTCGGGAATCACATTTTAATAATTAACTTTGAAAAGCTTTTTTCCTCTTGAAATGTTTTGTTTGAGAAGTTTTCTTATCTTGTAGTTCATAGCTTTTAAGTGGCCAATGAAGTATTATAAGATGGAGTGAAATGATCTTAAGTCTTAAAAACATGGATTTAACATCTGTAAATGAACAAAAACACATTCAGAAAGCAAACGCATGGGCTGGTCCCATGGCTTAGTGGCTAAGGGAGCTGGATCCCACAGGCCAACCGTGGTTCAACTGCCAGTTCCAGCGGCTTGCGAACCATGCCACCCTGTGTGTGTCCGTGCCCAGAATCCTGACAGGATGGAGAAGTGAGGAAGGGACTGCAATGTGACTACCCCACTGGGGGTGCTTCCTCCCTCTTTCTCTGTTTTTTTTTGTTTTTTGTTTTTTTTTTCTCTCTCTTTGGCAAGTGCATGGGAGTACTTTTGTTAGTCATTTTCCTGGCAGATGGGATGCAAAGAAACCCAAAGACAGACCTGTAATGAGATCTGGGCAGAGGGGGCAGAGGTCGCCGTTTATACAGCTGCTTTAGTAGATGCCCAGAAATTGTGATGTACCTGGGAAAGGAACATAACTTTTAGAAACTGAAGATGGGACTCAGAAACCATAAAATTCACCATTTTAGTGTACAGTGTGGGGCCACACAGCTCTGCCGTGGTAAACTATGACACTTTGCGAGGCAGTCTCACATGGGAAGGTTTGTGGTTCAAGTCCGAGACCTTCCTGAGTATGCCAGGTGTGCACGTGCCCACGAGCTGCGGCTGGCCGAGGCTGGTGGTGGATCATAGCATCAGGACTGTTGGTGATGCCTTCTCTCTCATTCATGGAAGAAATAAACTTTTAAAAAGTTTACAGAAGTGTGTAATTTTAATGTTCTTAGTGTTTACTCACAGGTTGTACATACATGCAGGTCACCATTATCTAATTCTAGAATATTTTCATCACCCCAAAAGGAAACTCTGCCTGTTAGCAGACATTTCCCCTTCTTTGGTGTGGAACTTCTAATCTGTCTGTCTCTGGATTTGCCTATTCTGGAAATTTCATATAAATGGGAGAGCTCACTTTTAAGTGTGATATTTAACTGTACAAATGAAGTGTTCCATGGCAAAATAAACGAAGCCCAAGGACAGATGGACTCTACAGTCAGGGTATTAGCAGGGCTCGGCTGCAGGAGGACCTGGTTCCAGGGCACTCGTGTGGTTGTTGCAGAAGTCAGGTTTGCAACAGCATTTGAGGGTCTCTGTCAGTTTCTTTGCTTTTCCTTTTTTTTGGAGAGGTTTTTGCTATAGGGCGCATGCACTTATCAGAAAGAGAGACAGAAAGCAAGAAATCACCCCCCAGGAGGGATGGCCACGCTGCAGTCCCTTCTTCACTCTCTCAGGGTTTTGGGCACGCATGCACACGCACACGCACCCAGCATGAGTTTAAGCCACCAGGTCTGGGACTCGAACCATGGTTGACTACATGGGAGTCCAGCAATGGAGCCATTATGCCAACTACTGGTCCCAGGTCTCAGTTTCTTATGGCTAGTGGCTAAGACCACTCTGTTCCTTGTCACTTGGAGCTGTCCTCAGGGTACCTCACAACATGTCAGTTGTCTTCATCCAAGAAAGCAGCAAGAAAAGCCAGAGAGTGAGCAGTGAAGGCCTGTTCCTGCAGGTCACTCTCAGAAGCAGCTTGCCATCGCCTCTACCGTGCTCTGTTTGGAGGTGCCGGTCACTGGTTCAGCCTGCCCTCAGGGTAGGGGGGCCCCCAAGGGTGGGGTACCAGAAGGCATGGGGTAAGACTGCCTGGCACCAAGGCTTATGTTTCAGGTGGGAACTGGTCTCCCTTGCCAAGTTTTCTACCTTATTCCCAAGTTCTTCCTCCCAGGCTCTTGTGCCCCGTTTGCTCGTAATGGATCTGTAGAACTTTGCTGGCAGAGTTAAATAGCCTTTTCTTGATACTGGATATTTTAATCCTAGAAAACTGTATCATCTTATCACCACTTGTAGAATTCCTGGCGATTGTCAGGACCAGCATTTGGCATAATGGTTATGTCGCTGGACTCCCACGTAGTCAACCACGGTTCGAGTCCCGGATCTGGTGGCTTAAACTCACGCTGGGTGCGTGTGTGTGCGTGCCCAAGATCCCAAGAGGAGAATGGAGGAGAAGGGATTGCAGAGTGGCCATCCCTCCCCCGGGGGGTGATTTCTTGCTTTCTGTCTCTCTCTGTCTTTCTGACGAGCACATGCACCCCATAGCAAAAAACTCTCAAAAAAAAAAAAAAAAAGAATTCCTGGTGATTATCAAAAAGGGAAGGGAGGAACCAGCAGATGGCCGCTTTCTGTCTCTGGAGAGTGCACGCTCCTTATGTTCCCTATAACAAAGATCTACTTAAAAAAAAAAGATTGTTGGGGGGAGGGAAATACAGTGAGGTGCTACACTGAGAAGGTCAGGAGCTCAGCTTCCTGGTCGTCACATGCTCAGTATGTGCTTTATTATTTAAGTTCTGCACTTGCTTTTCTTGTTTTGGGTTTCTTTCTTTCTTTCTTTCTTTTTTTAAGAATTGCTTTATTTAACTTTATTTATTCATTTATTTTTTTATTTTAATTTGACCAGAGAGAGGGACAGAGTGAGATTGAGAGAGAGGGAAAGTGAGAAAGCAAGCCGCCAGATCCCGGACTTGAACTGCAGTCGGCCATGTGGGAGTCCATTGCCCTTAACCACCTCGCCACCTGCTGGCCCCTGGGGGATTTTGTTTTTACTTAGTTTTTTAGTAACTATAATGTTGATTTTGGTGGTCTCTTTAAATGACTGGGTAACAGTAAACTCGTCTTTTAAATTCTTAGCACTAGTTAAATTAAAAAGAAAATGTGACAGGGCCAGTGGGTGGCATGGTGATTAAGGTACTGAACACCCCCATGGCTGACCACAGTTCAAGTCCCAGACCTGGAGACTTGCTTTTGCACTTTCCTTCTCTCTCTGTGTCTTTCTCTGGTCAAGTTAAGAAAAAAATGAATGAACGAATAAATAAAAATTAAGATAATTCTAAAAAAATAACAATATGAATAAAGAGTTTTAACTTTTATGTTTATCTTAAGTATGCTACCAAATAATTTTACCTCCACACCCCTTGTTAAATAGAAGCCTCTGCTTGGTCTCACTAGGATGTGTGGCAGTATGGGGGTGCTGCTCTTTGGCTGCAGGTTTCAGACCACACTTGTTGCACATTTGACTTAGACCTTGAGAAGCCTTGATTGAACCACAGATGGGTTTCTGTGAGTATACACATTCCTTCCTCCCTCCCCCCTCAGCATTTTTCCATGTCCAGGCTTGAAAACCTTTAAACTAGGGCTTTTGGTATAAACGGAGGGCTTCTATACTCCAGGAGTTTCTGTTGGTTGGTTGATTTTTGACTGGCATACTATATATCCCTTGGGAGTTTTTGGATTCTCAGAATACAGGTAAGTTGTCAATAGTTAAAGTATTTTTGTATCTTCACACCATCCTTTACTAGGATGGCTGCTATTAAAAACCAGAAAGTGAGTGTTAGTAGGATGTAGAAAAAGTGAAACCCTTGTGCGCTGTTGGAGTTATAAAACGGTACAGCTGCTTTGGGAAACAGTATGGCAGTTTCTCAAAAACTACGTAGAATTCAATATAATGTGACCCACCAATTCCACTTCAAGGCGCATATTCCGAAGGATTGAAAGTAAAGACTCGAAAGATACTTGTACACCCATGTTCATAGCAGCGTTATTCCCAGTAGCCAAAAAATGGAAACAACTCCAGTTGTTCAGTAATGAAAGAATACACAAAAGGTGGTTTATCCATATGTTGGGATATTACTCAGCTTTAAAAAGGAATTCTCAAAAAATAAAAGATTATCCAGCAGTTTCACTTTAGGGTGTGTACAAAAAAAGAATTGAAAGCAGGGGGCCAGCAGGTGGTGTGGTGGTTAAAATGCTAGACTCCCACGTGGCCAACCATGATTCAAGTCCTAGACCTGGTGGCTTGCTTTCTCACTTTCCTTCTCTCTCTCTCTCTCTCTCTCTCTGTCTGTCTGTCTGTCTGTCTCTTGTGAGCATATATGCTGTAGAGCAAACTTAAATAATCAAATAAAATAATTTTTAAAAAAAGAACTGAAAGCAGGTCTTAAAGTGGTTTGTTCACCCATGTTCACAGCAACATTGTTTACGATAGCCAAAAGGTTGAAACAACCTAAGCGTCCACTAGCGGATGAATGGATAAACAAAATGTGGTACGTCTCTGCAATGGAATATTAAAAAGGAAGAATATTCTGACACAAGGCACAGCACAGATGAACGGATGAACCTTGAGGTCATTAGGTTGAATGAAATAATCCAGCCACACGAGGCAGAATGCTGAATGACTCCATTCATACGAGGTAGCGAGAGTAGTCAAATCCATAGAGACTAGAATGGCGAGCTAGGGGGAGTGGGGAGTCAGTGTAATCAGTTAGGGTTTTGCTTTAGCACAATGAAAGGAATTCTGAGATGGATGGTGTTGATGGTTACGTAGCAAAGCGAGTATCAATTGTACACTTAAAAAACTGTTGAGATGGTGGAGACCAGATGGCATGATGGTTACGTCGTTGGACTACCACAGTCTACTGCAGTTCGAGTCCCAGACCCAGTGGCTTAAACTCACACTGGGCAAGTGTGCGTGCATGCCCAAGATCCCAAGAGGAGAATGGAGGAGAAGGGATTGTGGCATGGCCATCCCCTCTGAGGGGTGTTTTCTTGCTTTCTATCTCTGTTTCTGTTTCCAGCAAGTGCACTCACCTTATAGCAAAAATCACTCTTAAAAAAATAAAAACTGTTGAGATGGTACATTTTCTGAGTATTTTATTGTGATTAAGAAAATACTTTTGGAAGCTGCATGTGTGCTAGTGTCTTAGGGGAGCCAAGAACTACCTCTACGTTTGGAGATGTGCTGAGAAGACTCGCAGGACTCGGCATATCTTGTGCTCACGGCTAAGATTTACTTAGTGACTGGGTGAGGACACAGCCAGGTCTTGAGGAAGGCCTGGGCTGAGCATATGGAGGAATGGGTTTGGGCTTCCTATGCACCCCCTCCCCACAGGGGTCATGCAGAGCTCCGTGGGTGAAAAGTGTTTGCCTGGGAAAGCCCATTAGGCATAGGCACGGAAGCTTTCATGGGGATTTGGTTGCGTGGTCAGCCTCTGTCTGGCTCATGCCAAATTTTCAGACTCCTAGAAGGGAAGCAGGTATTTACTTAACACAAACCATGTTGTTTGCACAAGCAGTCTGGGCACGGAAATCGTTCTTAGCAGTTAGCTGCTGACTGCAAACGCTGAGCGCCCAGAGGCTAGCCAGCCAGGGGCCAGGCTTGTCGTCAGAGCAATTGGGCCTGTAGGGTCAGCCCGTCTCTGCATAATGCAAAGCAGTATTAACCAGTGGTCCTGTGAGGTTGGAGTACTTCCTCATCACTGACAATACAGGGAATCCTACAGAAGGAAAAGCCTTTAAGTGAACTGGCCCTGGTTTTTTGTCAGGCATTTCCTAGGGCCCCAACTTGTTAGATTTTGTCTTTTTTTTTGGAGAGGTTTTTGGTATAGGGTGAGTGCACTTGCCAAAAAGAGCGGGAAATCACACCCCGCCCCCCCCCCCCCAAGTGGGGTTGGCCACCGCAATCCCTTCTCCATTTTCCTCTTGAGACCTTGGGCACACACACATGCACCTGGTGTGAGTTTAAGCCACCAGGTCTGGGACTCAAACCACGGTCGACTACGTGGGAGTCCAGCGACTTAGCCATTACCCAATTGCTGGTCCCAAGTTTTGTCTTATTTTTAAGAGCTAGATATATGACTTATTACACTAGACGAGAATCTGGTTTCCCCCATTCTGAGTCTTCCAGTGAGGGCTGTGTATGACGGAATCTTAGAATCGTTCTCAGGAACTCCATCATCTAACCCGTTTCCGGCACAACTCCTCAGAACAAATGCCAAAGGCCAAGATAACAAGGATTTGAGGAATTTCAGCAGAAGGTGTCTATCCTTCCTTGTTTTTTCAAAGTGGGAGACTCAGTATGTGATTGAAAGAAAAAACCCTTTGCCACAGGACTATAATGGGCTCAGTTCTCTTGCCTTTGGTCCTCCAAGAAAATGGAAACTTTGGGAAAATTAGGTCAAATTCCAGCCATAAAGCGTAGAAATGTAATATGTTGGACCTTTGTTGTATGATTAGTGTGAAATGCTTATGGATGTGGATTACAGGTATTGATTGAGAAATAAGTTTGAGAAACGACGTTCCATCAAAATGTAACAACCTGGGCTTGTTTTGGGGTTCTCCCGGTTGGGTTTCCAGCATGTTAGTAAGTAGACAACTCTTCTCTGCAACTCATATTTCCTAAGAACTACGGAAACATACTCCATGGAAATATTCTGACTTGACATTTTTGTGTGTGTGATTTGTCTTTGGTGATCTGTAGTGTACTAAATGTTACTACTAGGAAGTGTATTTGTGTTAATCTGGTAGGCCAAGAACAATGTTTCAGTGACTCTCAAACCTGACATTTTTTTAAGCTCATTTATTTTCTGAGAGAGAACACCCGCAACAAGACCCAGATGCTGTGATCCTCCCAGCTTTCAGCCACCCCCAGGCCATGGCGTGTGCCTGTTCAGCACACTCTGGGAGGCCTCGGAGTGAACCTGGAACCTCCCTCGTGGGCCTGCCTCTCAGAGCATCATTTTGAATGCCGCACCCCTAGCTCAGCATTCGCCTTCGCATACGGGATAGGCTGGGTGTGCCAGGAGCGCTGCTCCGGGCATCTGGTCGTGATGGTGTTCTGAGCTGCGGTTAATCTGGAAGGTGGGATGCTCTTCTCACAAGTGGTTCTGCCCTAATTCTGTGTGAACTGAGGCCCTTCAAAGAAAAAGTGGGTTGTGGTTTCAGAGAAACTAGTCCAGAGGAGGCTCATTTGAGCATTTCTTTCTTGCTTCATTTCAATGCATGGGTCCTCTTTTCTTTCTTCTTTAAAATGTTGTCAGCTAGTCCCAATTCTTCAATCTTTTTTGTTTACATTCTAAGCCTGTTTGCCTTTTTTCTTATTGGTTTAGTTCTCTCAATTTTACATTTGAAAAGGGATCTTTGGGGATAATTATCGCATGAACTGAAAGCAAAGTGATGACTCAGATCGTAGACAGGAGCAAGCACATTGAGGCAAAGCCACATGTTTTTCTCTCTGCTTCTGTTTTTGTGGTTTCAAGCCTTGGGATGAGAGCGGAGCCAGCACGTGTTTTCCCACAGCAGGACCTCGGGTGCTGTCGGAGGGAGCTGCGTGGTGTGGGGCTGGCCCCAGGTGGCTGTCTGCAGAGCTGCCCTGGGCGTGCTCCATTCTGCAGAAAATGCTTTTGCAGCCACGGCTCACTGTGGACTCAGGACCTTGCCTTGGCGCCCCAGACCTTTTGGTTTAGGAACCATTTTGGCCTGTCCAGCGTTTTGCAGGCTGACATGCCTATGGTTGGTCACAGTTTGGTTTCTTTCCTGAGACATTAGCTCTCGTTTGTTCTGTTCTGGGTCAGCGTAACCGCTGAGCCGAGTGCAAGGTGACTAGCGCCCGGCACGGTTACTCCTCTCGTCCTTCTAAATGCTTCATGTGCTGGGTGAGCTGGAGCACAGGCGTGTGGCGTCACGCCCTCCTGGTTCCGAGGCTAGTTCTCCTTGTCTGCGGACACCGACACCGCTGATCTGTATTGAGTGCCCAGCGACGTGCCAGGTGTTATTCAAAGCACTGCACAAGTAATTATAAGCTGCTTGCCATTTTGCCCACTTACAGCTGAGAGAAAAATAAAGGCACAGAGAGCTCAGCTCACCCGAGATGGCAGAGCTGAATTCTGCCAGATGCTCTGTTTCAGCTGTTGGCACAGGTGACCGTCCCCCAGGGTGCCATGGTGGTCATGACTGAGGCGATCTGAAGCAGCCTGTTTCCCAGTTACTAGAGGGAGTATGGCAGGAAGAAGAACCCCCAAATGTGTACGCATCCAGTCACGAGTCTGTGACAGGCCAGGGGATTTAAAGCTGCAGGTGAAGGGGACCAGCAGGAGGTGTGGTGGTTAAGGTGCTGGACACTCCCACATGGCCGACCATGGCTCAAGTCCTGGACCTGGTGGCTTGCTTTCTCTCTTTCTCTCGCTCTGTGTCTCTCTCTGGTCAAAATAAAATAAGTAAATGAATAATTAAAAATAAATAATTCTTTTTAAAAAATGTGGAATATGGTACGGGGTCTTTGAGAAGGGAGTAGGCGTTAGGGCAGGCCCCCCATGATTAGCCCTGGTGGGTTTATTAGGAGAGGGAATGAAGTCAAGCGGACCCACACACTGCTCTGCTCAGACTTCTGCCCCCACCACGTTATCCACCGGCGAGAAGACCCTCACCAGATAGGGCCCCAACCTTGGACCTCCAAACTGTGAGCTGAATAAACCTCTATTTTTTTTGGAGAGGTTTTTGCTATAGGGCGCTTGCGCTCACCAGACAGACAGAGAGAGACAGAGAGATAGAAAGCGAGAAATCACCCCCCACAGGGGATGGCCACGCTGCAATCCCTTCTCCTCCATTCTCCGTTCGGGATCTTGGGCACACATGCACACGTGCCCGGCGTGAGTTTAAGCCACCGGGTCTGGGACGCAAACCGCGGTCAACTACGTGGGAGTCCAGCAACATAGCCATTACGCTAACTGCTGGTCCCAATAAACCTCTATTTTTGTAAATTACTCAGAATCAGGTATTTCTGTTATTAGCAACAGCACAGATCTGGAACCGTGTCCAATAATTCAATTTCATTCTGGGTACAGACCCCACAGGTGAAAGGAGGGTCCCGCTCCACTGGATGGCGGATGTCAGATGCAGATGGCAGGGCTGGGTCCTCCATACTTTACTGTCCAGCTGGAAAGTTGGCTGTTTCCAGGAGCCCTGGCTCATGTCTGAGTAGCCAAGTGGAAGAGGTGTCCTACATGGGATGGGGAAGGGGCAAGCGCCTTCATGCCATCTCCAGCACCTCTGTGTGTTCACCAACCTGGAAACCCATCGAATCTCTAATTCGAATTTTATGGGGCTTCATGTTCAGCCTCCTGCTGGGCTGTGGTGGGCCTGAAAGTCCCAGCTTTCTCATCATTTGATCTTTCTGGTGACCAGCCCCATGCTGAGGCTGTCTAGGGGTTACCTATGTCACTGCATTCGCATAAACTCAGGGATGATCAAAGGGGCGCAGTGCGAATAACAAACAGGAAAACACTCCTGGGAGGAAATTCCAGGGATTTTTAGGAGCTCTCTGCCACTGGGGACAAAGGCCAGGTACATTTTGTACTATATTACAGGGAGCGCAGGTCTCTGTAAGTAGTCCACCACCGATGAGCTGTTCTAGTATGGCTTGAGAAACGGGAATGGAATAGATTCTGAACGGCAGCCCTGGAACTGTGAGACGCAGACGTGGAGGGAACCTTGGAGAGCACTGCAAACTGAGGACACTCATGGGATAGAGGAGTCTGTCGTTCCCCACTGTAGTGCAATCGCGCCTCTGTGTCCTAAACCTCCATGCGAGGCATTTTCCTTCCCCCACCTTGTTTCCATCCCCGCTTTTACCCAGAGCTTAATGGTCACCAGAAATGTCTGTTGGGGAGCAACTCTAAGACGCATCGTCTTCCACCCCTGCTCCCCTGGTTCCTCCGGCCGTCCCTCTTGCTGTCCAGCCACGGCTGAAGCCTTAAGGCCTGTCGCTTTCTCCTTTCACAAACCGGCTGAAAGGGCTTCTTGGCACTGTCGTGCTGAAGTGGTGTCCTGCAAGGAGGTAAAAAGCCCCAAAGCTGGCCTGCGTGTCCTGCGAGAAATCACGTACTCTGGGGCAGACGGGGATGAGCTGTCTTTGTAACGGCCACTTCGAAATTCTCTCTGATTAAACAGCCTTCTCCTTTGTGCTGTGGTCTCTCAGTATCAGCTGGGCCGTTCATCTGCAGGTAATAGCCAACTCACAGTGGATTGTTGCTGCTATTAATCTTTTTTTTTTTTTTTAAAAAAGAAAATGATGCACATAATAACCTGTTTGAAAATGCCCCCAGGTAGTACATGGTTATTTGTTTCCTGTCTGTGGAGCAGTGAGGACAGCACCCTACAGAGCCGGTGAGTGAAATACACTGAGGCTGAGTGCTTTTCCCCTAAGATCAGGAAGCAGGCAAGATACACGCTCACCACTTCCGCTTTAAGACCGAGAAGGCAGGGACCAGCACTTGGCTTAATGGCTATGCTGCTGGACTCCCATGTAGTCAACTGTGGTTCGAGTCCCGGACCCAGTGGCTTAAACTCACGCCGGGCATGCCCAAGATCCTGAGAGGAGAATGGAGGAGAAGGGATTGTGGTGTGGCCATCCTCCTGGGGGTTGATTTCTCACTTTCTGTCTCTTTTTCTGGTGAGCACATGCTCCCTATAGCAAACAAACAAACAAACAAATAAATAAATATATAAAAATAAAATAACCTCTCCAAAAAACAGACCGAGAAGGCAGCATCCACGTCGTTAAAGAAATGGGACCACCAGCCCGTGATATGGCAGTTAAGGCAGTTGGATCCCACACGGCTGATGGCGCAGTTTGAGTCCCTTGAAAAACACATTGGGTGCCGGGAACCAGCAGTTAGCATAATGGCTATGTCGCTGGACTCCGACGTAGTTGACTGCAGTTCGCGTCCCGGACCCGGTGGCTTAAAACTCACGCCGGGCGCGTGTGCGTGCGTACCCAAGATCCCAAGAGGAGAATGGAGGAGAAGGGATTGCGGCGTGACCATCCCCTCTGGGGGGTGATTTCTCGCTTTCTGTCTCTATGCCTCTCTCTGTCTGTCTGGCGAGCGCACGCGCCCTATAGCAAAAACCTCTTTAAAAAAAAAAAAAAAAAAAACACATTGGGTGCCTGTACTTGCGTGCTCAAAATCTCCAAAGGAGGGAGAGATGGAGGAGAAGGGACTGCAGTGTGATCATGCCCCCTGGGGGTTGCTTTCTCACTTTCCCTTTCACGTTCCTTCTTTCCATTGAGTGCATGTGCCCTCTGGCAACATTTTTTTAAAGAGATTTTTGCTATAGGGCACGTGTACTCAAGAGACAGAGAGACAGAAAACGAGAAACACACCCCCCTGGGGGGATGGCCACGCTGCAGTCCCTTCTCCATTCTCCTCCTCTCAGGATCTTGGGCACACACGCACATGTGCCTAGCATGAGGTTTAAGTCAGTGGCTATGGGACTTGAACCACGATTGACTGCGTGAGAGTCCAGTGACAAAACCATTATGCCATCTGCTGGTCTCCCTTCTGGCAAAATTTTAAAAACAAAAAAAGAAATGAGACTGTTACTTGCAGATGCCATAATCTTGAATGTTAGTAATCCTGAGAATCCACAGGAAACCTCTTAAGAACTGGGTATAGCAGGGCTGCATTGTCAACCTGTAATGGGAAGCTCAGGGAAAAACAGTGTATTTGGGGGCCAGCACATGGCACAGAAGTCAGGGCCGCTGGATCCCACATGGCCAGCCATGCAGTTCGGGTCCAGACCCGGGGGCTTGAAAAACGTGCCGGGTGGGGGAGGAGGGACCAGCAGTTAGCGTAATGGCTATGTCGCTGGACTCCCATGTAGTTGACCGCAGTTCAAGTCCCGGACCTGGTGGCTTAAACTCACGCCAGGCACGTGTGCATGCATGCCCAAGATCCCGAGAGGAGAATGGAGGAGAAGGGATTGCGGCATGGCCATCCCCCCTGGGGGGTGATTTCTCGCTTTCTGTCTCTATGTCTCTCTCTGTCTGTCTGGCGAGCGCACGCGCCCTATAGCAAAACCTCTCAAAAAAAAAAAAAAAAAAAAAAAGAAAAAGACAAAAGAAAAACATGCTGGGCATGTATGAGTGCCCGAGATCTCAAGAGGAGAGTGGAATAGAAGGGATTGCCATCTCCCATGGGGGCGATGTCTCACTTTCCATCTCTGTCCCTATCTCTCTGGTGAGCACATGCACCCTACATCAAAAACTTAAAAAAAAAAAAAAAAAGTGTAGGGACCAGCAGGTAGCATGGTAGTTAGGGGTGCCAGACTCACACATGGCCTACCACTGTTTCAATTCCGGATCTGGTGGCTTGCTCTCTCTCTCTCTCTCTCTCTCTCTCTCTCTCTCTCTCTCTAGCTCTATCCCTCTCTGGTGAAATTGAAATAAATAAATGAATAAATAATAAATAAAGTTAAGTAAAATAATTCTTAAAAAAAAAAAGTGTATTTGGCCAAAAATCAGGATTGCTTGGACGTCACAATATTCAAGTTGCCCTGAACAATGTATACTGCGGTCTTATAGATTTCAGGGTGATTTTTGAAGGCAAAACACTGCAACGGGGGCAGGGGGATCCATCAGTCTTACATGGGTCCAGAGTTACAGCGAGAAATCACCCCCCGGGAGGGGATGGTCACTCTGCAATCCCTTCTCCTCCATTCTCCTCTCGGGATGTTGGACACGCACGCACACGTGTCCGGCGTGAGTTTAAGCCACTGGGTCTGGGATTCAAACCACCGTTGACTACATGGGAATCCAGCGACACAGCCATTACGCCAACTGCTGGTCCCGATTTAACTAGAATTTTACAAGCTGAGTTCAGCTTATGGCATTTTTTTTTTCTTTGATCCAATTCAAGAGAATTTATTTGCTAAAGTACATCGAAGTGGCTTGCCGAAGCATCACCTTGTTGGGGTGTGGGGAATGTACCCCCGCTTTGAAATATGGCTTGTGGAAGGTCTGGTAAACTCGGGCTAATATTCCCAAATGAGGAGGGTGGCTTAGGATGGAAGGAGTCCCTGTTTCAACTGAAGGAGACCTCCGTTCTGAACTCCTCTGTACGGGAAACTCGCTTCCTTCTTTTGCCTAGAGTAACCAGAGTGATCAACACGCCGACTGTCTTCACTAAATAACCCTAAATAAGCCGAATCTCCCTACCCTAAGCGTTCCTTGGTGATGGAATGTCAGTCACCAGGCCCCTTGCCCTGAGCCTTGGAGACCACTGAGATTCCACGGGTGTAGGTAGGGGTGGAGCACACCCTTAGGGATGACTGCTCCTGCTTTGTAAGTCCCCACCGCTACCCGGACCCGTTCAAGCCCACCGCTCTTTGTTCTTGTGATGGCCAGGTCGGTCCGGGAAAGGTGGTGATTTTTGCCTTTATAAGCACCCTCCTCCCTACACTGGGAGCTGTGGGAGTCTGAGAGACTCGAGACCCCATGGCCTCCGGCTTAGTCAATAAAACTCCAATAAATTTGGCTATGTCTGGACGTCCTCCTAGTTCTCGCTGATTAGACTCTAACACAACTCCCCAGGTGCTCCCGACGTGAGTGAGGGGCAGAACTCCAGTTCGGGGCGGGGGCCTGCAGGTCTGGTGTTGGCTGGCTTAGGCTCCTCTGTCTCTCTCTCGAATTACGCTCTTCTGTGCAGATTCCCTACCGCTTGTCTCTCTCGGTTTTGGGGGTCAGCAAGGCATCCACGGTGAAGCCGATTTAAGCTCAGTCGAGCCTGCGAGTATTAACATGGATGCTGGAAACAGGGCGGACGACAGAGCTGGCCAGAGAAAGTCTCCCTGTGCTCTTCACCGGAGTCGCAGGGAGCTGGGAGATGAAAAATGACCCCGGGGGTGCTGTGGAGGGAATTTCATTTCATGCAAAGAAAAATTAGATTAAAAATATTTGCAGACAATAAAGGGCCTTCAGCTGCCTGCCCTGGGCAAATAAAGCAGCAGTCACAGGTGTGGGGGAGAAAGGGTGGGCTGAAAGGGCAGGGCAGTGCATGCAGGGCAGGTGGGGCCGAACGCTCTGGTGCTCGGAGCTGCCTGGGGGAGGGGTGTGGAGTCGGAGGAGATCCAGTGTCTTCTGGGCAGGGGCCGCCTCTCAGTCGCTGGGCAGCTGTGCTGTCTTTCACTGGTTTTTAGTCTGTTAGTGATTTGAAGCATACCTTTTTCTTTCTTTCTCTTTCTTTTTAAAAAAACGTTTATTTACCTGTTTATTTGCTGTGATTTTTCATGCCGTCAGTGGGCTATGAACCAGTGGGCTACGTGGGAATCCCTAACCACGCCTTACCCACCACTCCACCTGCTGGCCCCAAAGCTCCCTCCTGTGGGGTTGGGCACACGTGCACACGCACCCAGTGTGCTGTTGCTCTGTGACACGTCCCTCTCGAATTCTGGAGCAGGGTTTCTCAGCCTGCCCTGCCGTGATGTTTGGGACCGGACTGTCCTCTGGTGGAATGGGGGGCTGTCCTGAGGCATCACTGGCCTCTTCCCGATAGACAGCAGGTGTAGCCCCCCGGTTATGACAACCCAAAACGTCTCCAGACGTTGCTAAATGTCTCCTGGGGGGGCAACCCGCTGAGAGCCCCTGTTCAAGGAGGCGGCAAGAATGAGCTGAGCCTAAAGCCGTCTGGGACGCTTTGGTGCTGAGAGGGGACGGCCATAGTTTAGAATAGGTGGAGTCATCTGCGTAAAGCGTCTCCATGGGATTGAGCGACTAATGGGCGGTGGATGTGGTAGGCAGAGTAACAGGCCCCCAGGGGTGTCCACGTCCTTGTACCAAACTGCGACGTTACCTTATATGGCAAAAGGGAGCCTGCTGTGATTAAGTGAAGGACCTCGAGGTGGGGAGCCCGTTCGGGATGACCTGGGTGGGCTCCACGCGGGCACGGGAGGAAGCAGCGGGGCCAGAGTCAGAGGCGTGTGCTGTCAGAAGCAGAGGTCTGGTAGCCCATTTTCCAAGACCCTCCCTTCTTGGGAGCTCTGGTTTTTCCTTCCCTTTCAATAAACTTCCCACTTTGTTGTAAAAAAAAAAAAAAGAAAGAAAGAAAAGAAAAGAAAAGAAAAGAAAAGAAAAGAAAAGAAAAGAAAAGAAAAGAAAAGAAAGCAAGGAGCAGCAGAGGCAGGACATCCCACCCTGCTAGCTTGGAAGGTGCAGGGAGGGCTCCCTGAGCCGAAACTGCGGCAGGCCTCAGAAGCTGGAAGAGGCACAGCATAGCTGAGCAAACTGCAGGCCCCCACCCCTCCCCACCCCCAGCCTCTCCTACCACTGACATCCCCACCAGAGGGGACACCTGTCACACTCGAACCCGGCAGGTGATGTGGTTAAGGTGGCTAGACTCCCACATGGCTGATAGTGGTTCAAGTCCCAGACCTGGCAGCTTGCTTTCTCACTTTCCTTCTCTCTCTCTGTCTCTCTCTGGTCAACTTCAAAAAATTTTTTAAAAATTAAAAAATGACAATAAAATAAAATAATTCTTAAAAAAAGAGAAAAGCTTTCTAGATATTACTCTTTTGAGAGTGAATTTGCCTAACTAAACACATAAGGACGTGAGCTCCAGCAAGAACGACCCATGGAACTCTTGCTGCTCTTGACCCGAGAAGACGCACAAACAGGAAGTCTGGAAAGTAGCAGCAGAAACAAACGTATCAGCTCATTCTGAACCAAGAGTCTGCCCCCCCACACACACACTAGAATTCCTAGAAAGTATAGTAGAATAGGTGTAGTACCTACACTGGGGGTTCTCAAAGAGTTCATGGAAACAATGCATATCACGAAAAAACTATGAGAGAGAAAAGAAAAGAAAAGAAAAGAAAAGAAAAGAAAAGAAAATACCCCCCAGTGGTGTGGTCATGCCTCAATCCCATCTCCTCCATTTCTCCCTCCTGTCGGGACCTGGGGTGCACATTTGCAGCCGGCATGTTTTCCAAGCCATGGGGATGGGATGCCAACGTGGGCAGCGACGTGGGCTCCAGCTTCGTATGCACTGAGCTTAACCACTGCACTGCAGGGCCGGCCTGTCTTCAATGTTGTTTACACTGAAATAAACCCAGAACTTAATTCCATTTTTTCTCAAGCTTTATGAAGTTTCATTGTATTTTACTACAAAATCCTTTAACTCCACTGAACGTTGCTGAGAAAATACTGGAGAGCTCCATGCCAGTCGTGAGCGAGGGGCCTCCGTTCTCAGCAGCGCCTCTGTGCCGTGGCATGGCTGAGGGGTTACGGTTCTGGCAGCAATTTGGGGATGTTTTATGTAGCCCTGGGTGATTTCTGCAACCTCCTTTGCTTTTTTTAAAAAACATTTGCTATAGGATATGAGTGCTAGCTGGAAAGAGAGAAAAAGAAGAAAAGTGAGAAAGCACCCCCGAAGGTGGTGGCCACACCACAATCCCTTCTCTTCCAGTCTCCTTTGGGATTTGGGCACACACACACACACACACACACACACACACATACCTGGCATGCTTTTCAAGCCGCTGGATCTGGGTCTCCTCCCGTGCAATTGGCCACATAGGATCCAGCCACCGCCATCACCTCCGTGCCACCTGCTGGCCACTGGTGACATATTTAAAGGTAAACAGTTGTAATGTTTGCAATAGACTCTGAAATTGCACAGCAAAATATCTATGAGAAAAAGAAAGAACAGATGACGAAAATAACCCCCAAAAGTCAAATTACTCTTTTTTTTTTATTTTTTATTTTTTTATTATCATCATATTCTTCTTTACACTACATTGAATCACATACAACTTTACATTGTATTACACTACTTTTTCAAAAGGGAATGCCATGCATGTCAGTCAGTACAGAGACATTAATCTCCCCGCTTCAACATTCAATATCTTTTCTATGTTTTCCCCAATCATTATTATTATTCTAATTATTTTTTAAGACAGTCCATCGCTATTTCTCATGTTGCTTGTACAAATACTTTGCCCATCATGAAATACTTCTCAGACAAATCCAGTTGAGAACACTATACATGTCAACATCAACAGTTAATAAGCCATATCTGTTTCTCACTAATGTCCTGCCTCTCTATTGTTCATTTGCTATCTTTCTCTATCCTCTTCTCTTCACTTCCCCCATTCCACACTGTCCCACTCTCATTAAGTACCTTCACTGCTTTTATGTCCTCCAATTTTTTTTCACTATCATAGAATGCTGATAGTCGGTATATATTGAGTGGATACATACAATATCTTTCTTTCATATCCTGGCTTACTTCACTCAGCAATATATCCTCCGTATCTGACCACTTTCCACCAAATTCCAGGGCCTTGTTATTTTTTATGGCTGAGTAGTATTCCATAGAGTACACATACCACACTTTTCCAATCCATTCATCAGTTTGTGGACATTTAGGTTGGTTCCATGTCTTGGCAATTGTGAATAATGCTGCAATAAACATTGATGTGCAAGCACTTTTCCGACTGAGCGTTCTCCTGTCTTTTGGGTAAATACCCAGAAGTGGGATTACTGGATCGAATGGTAGTTCTATTTGTAGATCTTTGAGGAACCTCCATATTGTTCTCCACAGTGGTTGAACTAGTTTACATTCCCACCAACAGTGTAGGAGGGTTCCCTTTTCACCACATCCCCGCCAACACTTATCACTTTTTATATTCTTAATCTTTGCCATTCTGACAGGGGTTAGGTGGCATCTCACTGTAGTTTTCATCTGCATCTCCCTTATGATGAGGGACGTTGAGCATCTCCTCACATGCTCCCCGGCTATTCGCATGTCCTCCCTAGAGAGACCCCCGCCCAGCTCACCTTCCCACCTTTTAATTGGGTTAATCATCTTTTTTCGCATAAGGCACCTGAGTTCCCCATGCACCCTGGTCATCAGTCCCTTGTCTGAGGCATATTCAACAAAAATATTTTCCCACACTGAGGGTTGTCGGCCCACACCCGCCACTGTGTCCTTTGCTGTGCAGAAACCTCTCAGTCCAATATAGTCCCACCCGTCCACTCTAGGGACCATTGCCTGTGCCCTGGGAGTCCCACTCAAGAAGTCTTCGCCCACTCCAATGTCCCCCAGAGCCTCCCCAGCATTTTCCACCAGCAGTTCCATTGTTCGAGGTTTTAGGTTAAGATCTTTGATCCATTTCGAGCCGACCGCTGTTAGTGGTGAAAGATGGGGGTTCAGTTTCATCTTTCTGCAGGTGGACACCCAGCTTTTCCAGCACCATTCACCAAAGATGTCTTCCCTTTCCCAATGGATTGACTGACATCCCCTGTCAAAGATCAGTTGGCTGCAAGCTTTGGGGGTTATCCCTGGGGTCTCCATTCTCTTCCATCGGTCCACACGTCCGCCTTCATGCCAATACCATGCTGTTTTGACGACCACAGCCCTATAGTATATCTTGGGATCAGGGAGTGACATGCCTCCTACTCCACCCTTCTTGCGCAGGATTGCTCCTGCAATACGAGGTCCCCTATGGTTCCAGACAAATTCCATGATTGCCCCCTCCAGATCTCTGAAGAACATCCCCGGTACTTCGACCGGAACTGCATTAAACATGTAGATCAATCCGGGTAGAATTGCCATTTTGATTATGTTAATTCTTCCAATCCAGGAGCATGGGATATCCTTCCACTTTTTTATGTCACTTTCAATGTCTCTTTTAAGATTTTCGTAGTTTTCTTTATAAAGATCTTTGACTTTCTTAGTTAGGTTTATCCCTAGGTATCTTACACACCTTGTGGCTACGGTGAAAGGGATTCCTTTCTTCAGCTCTGCTTCGTTCAACTTGTTGTTCATAAATAGAAATGCTATAGATTTTTGGATATTGATTTTGTATCCTGCCACTTTACTGTATTCACTTATTACTTCAAGCAGTTTTTTCATGGATACCTTTGGGTCTTCTAAGTATACCATCATGTCATCTGCAAATAAAGATATTTTCAATTCTTCTTTGCCTATTCGAATGCCTTTAATATTGTTCTCTTCTCTGATTGCAATAGCTAAGACTTCCAGTACTATATTAAAGAGCAGTGGAGAAAGTGGGCAGCCCTGCCTAGTACCTGTTTTCAGAGGAAAAGCTTTCAGCTTTTCCCCATTCAGTATAATGTTAGCTGTAGGTTATTCATAGATGGCTTTTATTGTGTTCAGAAATGACCCTTCTATACCAATCTTACTGAGAGTCTTAATCATAAAAGGATGCTGTATTTTATCAAATGCTTTCTCCGCATCAATTGAGATGATCATATGGTTTTTATCTTTCTTTCTGTTAATGTGGTGTATTACATTTATGGTCTTGCGTATATTGAACCATCCTTGCATCCCTGGTATAAAGCCTACCTGATCGTGATGAATGATCTTTGTTATATGTTGCTGGATACGATTTGCGAGTATTTTGTTGAGAATTTTCGCATCTATATTCATCAATGATATTGGTCTGTAGTTTTCCTTTTTTGTCATATCCTTATCTGTTTTGGGGATGAGGATGATGGAGGAAGTCAAATTACTCTTTTGATGACTTTCCCCCAACATCTTTGATTCCCTTCTCCTTTGCACGTGCACACACACTCGCACTCACATGCACACACACACAGTCACACCTATATACACATTCACTCCCCCTCACTGTGCACACACTTGCACACGCTCAGCCCAGTGCTCGCACATGTGCTGCATACTTCCCTATGTCCTTGTGCACGTGTGGGCGCGTGTACACCGACTCCCCACGCTCCTGCCCTTCTCGTTTCACTCTCCCCAACCTCAGCCACCCTTCCCCTGATGTGACCCCACCTGGTTGCCCCCTCGCTTCCCACAGGTCGCCTGCTCCTGCTCCGGCCCACCCGGCCTCCTGTTTTCCCGAGCATTCTGTGCCCTCATCAGCTCCTCTCTGCACCAGCTGGGCTTCGCAGGGTCCCTCTCCCGGGGCCGAGCACAGGGGGCACGCGAGCTTCCCGGGCCTGCTGTAACAAGGGCCCACAGCACGAGTGGCCCGGACAGCAGGTGTTTACACCCTCCCTGTTCTGGAAGGCAGGCTCCCACGTCCAGGGGCCTGCAGGGCTGTGCCCCTCTGAAGGCTCCTGGGTGGGCCCCTCCTTGGCCGGCCCGGCTTCTGGGCACACCACTCCAGTCTTGGCCCGCGTTGTCAATGGCCTTCTCCTCCCTCTAGGTCTCCCTCGGCCTTCTTCTTATAAGGACACTTCTTACGTATTGGAGTTAAGCCCAGTCGATAATCCAGTATGACTGTGTCCTAAGGCCCTTAATTTAATCGCATCGGCTGTCTTCCAAATAAGACCGTCCACGAGCTCCAGCGGTGGACAGCCACTGCCGTCCCCTATCCACCGTCACAGTGTGTGTGTCCACCCCTGTGGGGGCTGCTCCGGGGGACAGCTGAGCAGGAGTCCCCCCCTGCCTGGCCTCTGCTGGGAGCGGGGTGGTGGGGAAGGAGGCCGCATTTCCTGAGCACACCTGCTGGCCCCCGTGTCTGTGTGGCTCAGTTTCTTCCCCGGAAATCTCTGCTCGTACTGGGTTAGGTGTGAGTTAGGGCCAGGCCGGGCCTGGCGGGCTGGAATTCTGTGTGGATGAGTTGAAATGGGGAAAACATTTGTCCTGGGTGACCCTCCAACTTCCAGGAGGCCGACCACGCAGCCTCTCATTAGCAGCATGCCCCGGCCTCGGCCGCCCTCTTGGTGGGGTTGGGGAGGGCTCTGAGGCCTGGGGTTTGGGGACAGGAGCTAGAGCATCGCTTCGTTTTGGGACACACAGGGGTCTGGAAGGCCCATCATGGGGAGGCCCACAGAAGAGCGCCTTAAAAAGTTCCTCCCAAAGACAGGACCCAGGAGTGTCAGTCTCCATCCTGGCACATCCCTGGGCCGTCCCCTATCTGTGCCGACGGCAGGTCTGGGGCAGGCCCAGCCCTGGGCGTGCTGGAGGGTCGCCGGGGTCTGAGTCCGGTTATCGTGTCTGCCTGCTCCGTGTGGGCATTTTTGTTTTTAATGCTTTCCATGAACTTTCCCCAAAGTTAATTTTCTTCAGGAGAGAGCCCACGTGCACACGCATGGAGGGGCAGGAGCAGGGGGAGAGACACCCTTGACAAGGGTTTGTCACGTGGCAGTCCCCTTTCCCGGCCCTGGCGGGTGTTCAGGTCACTGAGGATCTGAACCCCTTGTGGGCCATGTGACTTCTGGACTGCAGTTCAGTGCCCTCTGAGCCCCTGAGACCAGCCCCCTGCGAGTGGTTGTCTGCGGGCCCTCACCCACGACCCCCTCACCTTCAGGGTGGCCCCCAGCCCTGCCCGACTCGCTCTCCAGATGAGCGTGGCCGTCCTCTCCCACATGGGGGCTCCTGATCAGCCCCCGGCACACTTCTCCTTTATGCCACCTGCCGTGGACAAGGCTTGGTGCCCTGGCCTCCCAGGAGGCCAATCACTGCAGTCTTGTCGTAGAGCTCACACCCTGCTCCAGGCCCTGCAGGCCAGGTTCCGACCAGCCTCTGGGACGGCTCAGCCCAGGTGAGCCCCGTCAGACGCCTGCGCACAGCCGCCAGCCCTACCCAGTGGGAGAACTCGGACGACCTCGGTCACACCGCTCCTCCTCCCCTCGGAAAGATGGCTTGCAGGATACGATGCTCAGCGGTGTCCCGAGGTGACGTCAGAGGTGTGTGCGGATCCGGGCAGCTGGCGGGGCTTGGCGCAGGGTGCCCACTCTGGGACTGGGCAGAGCACACGAGTCCAGCCCTCCCTGCTCCCTGCTGGTACCTGCACCCTGGCCAGAGGAGGCAGGCTGTCCGAAGTATGTGCCCAGACCCACTGTAATGAAATACTGAGGAGTCTGTTATGGAGGGAGTCTTCTCAGGCTTTTAAGACACTCAAATTAAAATGATTCTTAAAAGCTTGAATTAGGAGGAGAAATAATGCTCCCCATTAAGCGGGGAGATACCTTTTCTGCGGGCATTTGTAGTGCCCCTCACAGGCTGCTTTTTATAGGAAAGACAGTGAGTCTTCACCGGTTAAGTCGGGCAGGCTGAGCTTCCTGGCGTCAGAAGTCTGAAAGCAAAAGAGTTCTGTCTCTCTCCTCCTGCCCCCGGCTGAGTGGATTCCTCTGACTTTGGAACAACTGAGAAGCTCTGAGCATTAAAAGGACATCACGACAACCAGCTCTGGAGGTTTAATGTAGAAACATGTGCTTGTGGGGCTGGCAGGTGGGATAGTGGATAAGGGCGCTGGACTCCCACATGGCCGACCAAGGTTCGAGTCCTGGGCCTGGTGGCTTGCTTTCTCACCCCCCCCTCTCCCCCCCCCGTCCCTCTCTGGTCAAATTAAAATAAAGAAATAAAGTTAAATAAAAAAAAAAATTCCTTAAAAAAAGAAAAAGAAATGTGCATGCATGTGTTTTTTAGCTGATAACATTGTTTGTGATATAGAATATGTATAGAATGGATGTGAGACTTGTTACTTTTCCATGGAGCGTGTGTGTGTGTGTGTGTGTGTGTGTGTATTAGCTAGCTGTTGCTGGATAACAAATTATCCCGAGTTAGAGTCCTAAAACGGTGCTCATTAATTACCTCACCATTTCTGTGGTCAGAACTGGGCACAGCTTAGCTGGGTCTTTGGCTGCAGGGGGTTGCATGTCGGGCTAGGGCTGTGTTCTCATCAGAGGGCTCAACTCAGGGACAATCTACTTCTGCTCTCACAGAAAGGGTCGTTGGCAAGATTCGGGTCTTTGCTGGCTATCTTTCAGTTGACGCCGGTTTCTGGCCATGTGAGCCCTTGTACAGAGCAGCTCAGGACATGGCAGCCAGCTTCTCATGGGGCAATTGAGAAAGCAAGAGGGGAGCAGGCAAGACAGAGGCACTAGTCACTTACTTATTCCATGAGCAAGGGAGACAGAGACAGAGACAGAGAGCGAGACGGCATCCCTAACAGGGCTCTCACACAGCGACCCACCCCCAGCCCCAGCCAGCCCGGATCATGCACACACGTGTAGCCAGTGTTCAGGGAGGTCTGCATGCAAACCAGAGCCTCCCCATGTAGGTCAGCCTCACGGTGCATGGTGTCACCACTGAGCCACCCTCTGGCCCTGGGTGCCACAGTTTTCTTTGTAACTTAATCTCAGAAGTGACTTCTTATTTTTGTGGATTCAATCTATACCATGGGAAGGCGATGCAGGCGGCCATAAATTCCAGGAGGCGAGGCTCATGGGGCTGTCCTGGAGGCAGCATAGCGGTCATCCGTCTGGGAGTGTGTGCATGTCGGGGTGTGCAGTCGGCCTTGCAGGAGTGTTACCCTCTGTGGAGTCATAGCCCGGCGTGTTTTCTTTCCGACTATGTGGAGGAGTGGGCCCGTTTAATGGTTTGCTCATGTACTCGACTTGTGTGTACATTTTGCAAACGACTCGCTTCTGCCTATGATAGGGTGCAAGTGACAGACACATGCAGCTGGTAGCTGCACACACCTCAAAGTGCCAGCTAAAAAGTGTCGGTGACAAGATGCTTTGCTGAGGGTTGGCAGGTGGGAGCCCTGCCTGACAAGCGGGCCAGACCTTACCCTTCAGGGCAGCTGGACCAGGCGTGCGTTAATGAAGCTGAGCTTGCCCTGGGGACATGCAGGTCCCAGCAGACAGTTCCCCTCATTTCTGCTACTAGTGAAAATAACTTGGCAGGTCTCATTTGGCTGCAACGACAATCCACTGAGCAGGCAGGCAGCTCCTTGGCCACCGGGCAGTGTACAGGGGGGAGGGCGAGCAGGGGTTGGACCACTCTTTCCTGAATAAGAACTGTTTTTTTTTTGGAGAGGTTTTTGCAATAGAGCATGTGCACTTGCCAGAAAGACAGAGAGACAGAAAGCGAGAAATCACCCCCCAGGGGGGATGGCCACGCCACAATCCCTTCTCTATTCTCCTCTCAGGATCTTGGGCACGCATGCACACGTGCCTGGCGTGAGTTTAAGCCACTGGGTCCAGGACTCGAACCACAGTCGACTACATGAGAGTCCAGCGACATAGCCATTACGCTAACTACTGGTCCCATGTGAATTTTTTTTATCTTGATGTAGAACATTTATTTGTTTTTTTTTCCATGAAGCACTCAAAGTTTAGGTCAGTGGGAAATCATTTTTTTCAGGGAGATTTTTGCTACAGGGTGCATGCACTCACCTGAGCAACAGAGAGAGACAGAGACAGAAAGTGAGAATCACTCTACATGGGGGGGTGTCTATACCACAATCCTTTCTCCTCCATTCCCCTCTCAGGATCTTGGGCACGCATGCATGAGAGCCTGACGTGTTTTAAGTTGCCAGGTCGGGGACTCTAACCGCAGTTAACTACATGGGAGTCAAGTGATGTAACCATTGCGCCACCTGCTGGTTCCAGTGGGAAATAATTTTAACCAAAGAATTGCACATTTTCTTCCCACATATCCTGCCTTTGTATTAGAAAGTGACACATGGATTTTATTTTATACAACGACTTAAAAATACGGTGCCTGCATTTTACTTAAGTTTCTTTTCTTTTCTTTTCTTTTTTTTTTTTTTTGCCATAGGTTGTGTGCACTCGCCAGGGAGATACAGACAGAAAGGGGGAAGTTAGAAAGCACCCACCACGGGACAAGGCTGGCAAGTGGCATGGTGGTTAAAAGCACTGGGACTCTCATGTGGCCGATCACCGTTCAAGTCTCGGACCTGGTGGCTTGCTTTCTCACTTCCCCTCTCTCTCTGATCAAACTGGAAAATAATAATGATAGTTAAAAAAAACCAAAAACCAAAAAACAAAAAAAAAACACCCACCAGGGGAGATGGCCATGTTGCAATCCCTTTCTCCTCTATTTTCCTCTCAGGATTTTGGTCACACACACACATGCCGGGCTGGGACTAGAACCGTGTAGTCACCTTGTGGGATCCAGGGCTGCCCTAAACTTCACACCTCCTGCTGGCCCCTGGAGCTTGTATTTTAAAATTATGTGAATTCACATGAGAAGCCCAACTTCCAAGGAAAAAAAAAAAATTGTAGAACTTGGGGACAAAAGCCTGGGAGAGGATAGTTTAAAGTTTCAAGGTTTTAGGACCAGCAGTTACGTAATGGCTATGTCACTGGACTCCCATGTAGTCAACCGTGGTTTGAGTCCTGGACCTGGTGGCTTAAACTCACGCCTGGGCTTCTCTTGAAAGAAGTGGACCTACCGTCACACAGTGCAGTGGCGGCATGTCCCCTTCCCAGGCCCCGGCCTTCCACTAGCTCTCTGTGGTGTGTTGAACTGTTTTCCCCAAAATGTGCCCTCACATAGGGTCTTCCCCAAAATGTGCCCTCACATAGGGTCTTCCCAGGCACAGTTAGAATGAGGTCACACTGGCTCAGGAGGGACCCAGTGCCTGGCGTCCCTAAGCAGGAATTTGGACACAGACACTAGAGAAGAGGGCCACGTGAAGACAAAGGTGAGCCTGGAGTGACGCCGCGACAAGCCATGGGACACCAGACCAGCTGGCCATCTCCAGCAGCCGGGACAAGACCTCCCTTGGAGCCTTCGGCAGGCGCCAGCTCGAGCTCTGCTCGTTCCGGAGTTCCAGCCCCAGCACCGGGAAAGGAGGTGCTGTTGCTTCACGCCAGTGCAGTGGTCTGGGAAATGGCCCCGCTCTCGCCCCCACTTGGGGTACTTGAGTATGAGCCCCTCAGACTGCAGGCTAGCGGCATTCCGCCTTTCCCCTTCCTGGGCAGAGAAAGGGATCCAGCTGGGCTAGCCCTCTGGTTGGCCCCTCCAGCCAGGACAGCAGGTTCTGTGGGCCGTGGGAGGGGCTGGTACCATAGCACTGGAGTTTGTGTGTGTGTGTGTGTGTGTTTGTGTGTGTCGGTGGGCACCCAGCCCCCTACACCTGGCTTAGCTGAAGCCCCGTGTCCCACCCCTGCACGTGGCTAGGTGATACCTGTGAGCTCTGCCCCCTACACCTGGCTAGGCTAGGCCTCGTGGGTGCTGTGAACCCAGCACGTGGCCAGGATGATGGCACACAGGCACTCTGCCTGCCCCTGCCCCTGGATAGGCTGACGACCTGGGGGGCCGCCCCCTGCATGTGCCTAGGCTAATTCTCCTGGGCCCGCCCCCTGAACGTGGCTAGGCTGTGTCCGTGTCCCCCCCCCCCCCCCCCCCCCCCCCCCCCGCACCTGGCTAGGTTGTAGCTGCATGGCTGCCCCCTGCCTGGGTAATGTGCACTACTTCTGCACGTGGCTAGGTTGATTCTTGTGGGGACCACCCCCTGATCCTGGATAGGCTGATGCCACGTGGGGGCGCCCCCCTGCACCTGGATAGGCAGATGACTGTGAGTGCCCCGCCCCCTTCACGTGGCTGGGCTGATTCTCCAGAGGCCCTGCCTCCCGCACGTGGCACTGCCCCCTGCACGTGACTGGGCTGATTCGCCTGAGGCCCCGTGGCCTCCTGCACGTGGCACTGAGGCCCCCTGCACGTGGCACTGCCCCCTGCATGTGACTGGGCTGATTCGCCTGAGGCCCCGCCTCCCGCACATGGCACTGCCCCCTGCACGTGACTGGGCTGATTCGCCTGAGGCCCCGCCTCCCACACGTGGCACTGCCCCCTGCACGTGGCTGGGCGGAGTCGCCTGAGGCCCCCCCTCCCGCACGTGGCGCTGCCCCCTGCACGTGGCTGGGCTGATTCTCCTGAGGCCCCACCTCCCGCACATGGCGCTGCCCCCTGCACGTGGCTGGGCTGATTCGCCTGAGGCCCCGCCTCCTGCACGTGTTACTGTCCCCTGCACGTGGTTGGGCTGATGCGCCTGAGGCCCTGTTTCTTGCAGGTGGCAAGGCTGAGTCTGCTGGGCATCTGCCCTGCACCTGGCGAGGGTGAGGACTTCATGAGCGCCCCACCCTCTGTGCGTGGTTAGGCCAATATCCGGTGGGAGCCCAGCCTCCTGTACATGGCTAGGCTGATGCACCTTGGATGGATGTCCCACCCCCCTTTCTGCTAGTGGCTAGGGTGAGGCCATGTGGGCTCTGCAATCCCAGCACTTGGGGAGGCTGAAGCCCCATGGGCACCCTGTGCCGGGTATGGGTACATGCAGGGGGCTGCAGTAGCTAGGCTGATGCTCTGGGGAGCCTTGTGCCAGCTCCTGGGTAGGCTGAGGCCCTGTGGGTGCCTTGCCTCCTTCACTGTCTAACTTGTCCTGGTCAGGAGAGAAGCAGGAGGACAGGGACTTGGGATCTGGGGTGACCTGGCTGGGTGCCCTCCGCTCCTGCTCCCCCGTTCTCCACGGCTCACACAGGGAGACTCCCCACCCTCCTCGGAAGACAACGGACATTTGTCTAGAACGGTGGTTCTCCACCCTGGCCGGTTAGGTGGGCATGACCTGTGGGCATTCAGACAGGTCCCACTGGACCACAGTAAGGACGCGTGCAAAGTTCCGCAGGGGGTTCTGCTGCGAGCAGGGCCTTAGCCCCTCGGGTTCACGGGGCAGGGCCATGTCTGGGCTCCCGCAAGTAGATTCTGAGACTCAGATTCAAGTGCAAGAAGTTGGCTCAGGAAGCGACCCGGGACTACTGACGGGTGAGGGGTGAGGCAGGGGAGGGGAGGGGCCCCTTGGGGACATCACTCCTGGCTCCCACCTGGGACACGGGGCTCCTTCTCACTGGGACTCTGGGAGCAGGTGTGGGACATCCCAGACTGCCTTGCCTGAGGGAGGGGTGGCTGCGTCTGTGGGGCTGACACCGGCACCTCCGTCTGGTGCCCATGAGTTCTCACAAGTCCCCGCAGCTGGGCAGGGGTGAATGGTTCTGAGTAATCTGACTCTTTCCACGCCGAGGCAGCTGTGAGGAGCGGGGCAGGGGACGGACGGTATCGGCGATGGCAGGCAGTGCCGGCCACACTCGTCGCCTTGCTCTGGGGGCTCCCAGGTGTCAGGGCTGTGTGCACAGGCATGCTCGTCACCACCCCATCACAGCCCTCGGGGCAGGCATACGAGCAGTCCCATGACAGTGACGGAACTGAGCTGGCCGCCCCTGCAGTGGGGCGTGGTCACTCTGCAATCCTTCCTCCAACTTGCCATCCAGTCAGAACCCTGGGCATGTGGACGTTCCTAGCATGTTGTCATCAGTCCAGGATTCGAACCCCAGTCAGCCATGTGGGATGTGACACCGCACTTAACTGCTGAGCTACGAGGCCGGCCCAGCAGATGGTCGGAAAAGCAAGCAGGCTGGTGTGTGTCTCTGCATACACCCGCTTTCCCTCTGCCGGCCCCTCGCGTTCGGACTTTCCAGCCACCAGAATCAGGAGCCAAACCAATCTCTTCTCTCGGTCGAGCCCCTGGGCCCAGGTATTCTGTCACGGCAGTGCAATAGACGGGCCATCTCCAAAAGGAACAGGCAGCTGGACCTCTGGCTCACAGGATACCCTTCATGTCCCCACTGTGCACCCCTGCCTGGCCCAGGCTTGCCCCAAATGGCAGAGAGATTCCAACCCTCCACCTGGAAGTCCAGTTCCAAGAGAGTGAGGCCCAGAGAGAGGGGGTGGACTCCCCTGGCTCTGTCACTGTGTTCTGGCTCCTGCTGAGAGTAGGAGATGCACACCCAGCGTGGCCGTGCCTTCCTGGGGCACCCCAGCTCCTCCACTCAGGAGGAGGCCTCTCCTTTGGCCTAAAACGCCAGTCAGGTGTAAATGCACCCCTGAGTTTGTGTGCGGGCTTTCACTCCTTTGCATCCATGTGACTTGGCCTTTACATCCGGGGATTAGATTACTGCCCAAGTTTGTGGCAGGTGCAGGCGCTGGGCACGAGGTATGATTTAGAGGCCTGGCAGAGGCCCCCACTCCTGGCCGGCCTGCTGGGATGCCCACATTTCCTGCCACCATTCGTCACTTCTGCACAAAGGCACAGGCAGCATGTCCTTGTTCAATGCAAATTTGTTACCTCGCTGGAGTAACACATTAATCCGCCAACACCAATTTATCAGCCGTTTTCACATTAGCAGGGAGCACA
>JAKSZU010000011.1:66779444-66863219 GCA_026018925.1 Tupaia tana
GGGGATCTCTGGGTATGACACTTGTCTCTCTGAGACATGCGGGTGCTGCGTCTGTCGCCACAGTGGGGGACAGGCTTGGCCATGGGCTCTAGTGGCTCATCTCTGACTTGGGGATGTAGAGGTCTCCTCTGAGTCCTGCCTCACTCCCTGCACACCTGAACTTGCAGGGTGCGGAGTAGAGGGTCAGAAAATAGACTCTGGGGACCAGATAGGCCTGGATGGGCACCCTGGCGACCAGCTCCTGGAGGGTGCTTTTGGTGGTCACTCACCCTCAGAGGGGAGTAATGCCCACCTTCAGAGTGGGGTCAGGTGGCTCACACCTTGCCTGGTATGGTTGGTACCACCTCCTGGTGCCAGGGAGGTGCGAGCCTGGCAGACCAGAGCCTTCTCCTGAAGCCGGGCCCCAACAGTGAAGGAAGAGCAGGGACAAGTAGAGTCCTGCCCCGTGGGAGGGAGGAACACGGGGTAGAGGGAAACCGAGGCAGAGGCGGTCCTGGCACTGTTCGGAGGGCCGCCCTGCGAGGTTTCCCCGCCCTCTGGGGCAGTCTGCTCGTGGTCTGCCTGCCTTCCTGCTGTCTGGCTCGCCAGTTCCCAGCCGTGACTCGTGGACGTCCCAGGTGGAGGAGGCTGGCGTGGCGGTCGGTGCTCTGAGGGCCCTGTGGTGCTGTCCGCTCACTCGGCCTTACACTCGTCCCTGTGGTTTAACGTGCTTGTCTTTGTCCTTGCACCGGCTCCCAGAGGAATGTCACGCTTACGGTCATTCAAGCCCGAGTGTGAGTTAATTCATCCCATCTCTGGCTCCCCAAGGTGCCTGTCTCTGAGCTCCTGGGTTCTCCTCTGGTGAATGGGGGTAGTACCGGCTCCCCAGCCTCGTTGCGAGGATTCACGATGACAGCACGGAGGTCCTGGGTGGCATCTGGCAAATACGAGGGCCTCCTAAATATTTCATGGCTGTGCCAAGTCTGAAATGAGGGCACTGCAGAAAGGGTGTTGAGGGAAGAGGGCCAGGGAGGGGCAGGGGGCGCTGGAGGCTGGAGGTGGGAAGGGAGTGGGAGGGCGTGCGGGGGAGGCAAGGGGGCTGGCTCCTGGCGAGGTGGGTGAGGGGACGCTTAAGCCACCTGGGTGCCTCCCTGGGCAGGGTGTGCCTGTCTGGGTGAGCCACTGCCAAGGGCTTCAGGGAGCTGGCCAGGGGCCTGAGAGATGGGGACCAGGGGCTGGGGAGGAGGGATCCGTGGCACTGTTCTGCTCTTCCTGCCCATCTCCCTGGGGGCTTTCCCACCCACGGCACCGCCTCACTCTGGCAGGGGTAGGCCCAGTGGCCTGTAGCACCAGGAGGTTGTGGGAGCCCTGCCTATGTGCGGTTCTGCCTGGCAGTGGGGGCGGGAGGCCAGCCCAGCCCCGATCCTGTTCCGCAGAGAGGAGAGGACTTGCCCGAGCCTTGCACTTAACCAGGGCGTGCGTGCACACACGTGTGCTTAGACTTTTTATTGAGGCGTACTCTACAGAGTGAACGCACCCATGCAACCAGCAGCCCAGATCAAGAAGCAGAACATGCTCAGTCTACAGAGGTGTCCTCATTCGTGCCGCCCCCCAGGCCTCCTCCGCAAGGACTCAGGACCCTGCCTCTAACAGCCCGGAGGAGCTTCCCTGCCCCAGCTGTGAGAGTGGGGTGGTGTGGCGCGTGTTTTTGCATCTGTTTTCTTTCTCTCGGCCATGTCTTTGTGAGGTCCCCCTTGCTGCGTGTGGTTGTGGTCACGTGTCCCTGAGGTTGTGTGGCCTTGCACCATATACTTACCCATCCTACCTTGGGGCCATCTGGTCGTTCCCAGTTGGGGGCCCTCCTGAGAGAGCTGCTGTGAACGCAAGCATGAGCCCTTCCTTGGTGGACGCAGGTTGGCATTTCTGTCCAGCAGACCTGCAGATGCGGGTCGGCATCTCTGTCGGGCGCACCCGCGGACGAGGGTCGGCGTCTCCATCGGGCACACCTGGCGCCGGAGGCCCCTGCGCGTTGGGATGTTAGTTCTCAGACCGAGTTCATCCACGTGTAAATCTTTCCATGTTTCCTGGGCTCCTGGTCAGGAAGTACAGCGTCTGCAAAGCTGAAAAGTCTGGGAGGAGGAGAGGGACAGGAGAGAGGCCTCCGGAGGCCCAGGCGAAGGGACTTGGATTCCATTTATATTCGGTTCTCATCATCCCCCCTGATTTCTTTCATGCCCTGGGATCCAGCTGGTTGCTAGAAGAGACCCAGGGCAGGGATGCAGACCTGGGGAGCAGTTTGCATGAGAAGCCCCTCAGTTATCCCCCCTGGCCTGGGGCAGCCTGCAGAAACCTAGGGGCGCATTGGCCGGGGAAGGGCTGAGGCTGGCACGAGGTGGTCGGCAAGTTGCTCAGCTCAACCGTGGAGGTTGGGCTGTTGGGCGATGTGTGGTTTGTGGGGTCTGACAGCCCCCGAGCAGGTTCAGGAGAGGGAGCCATGAAGGCCCTGCCATTTGGGAAAGGAAAGGAACTCTCATGTTAGTCGACCAAACAGTGTGAGCGCAGAGGGAGAAAAACCTCGCCTGAGGGGTAGTCACTGGGCTGGGCTCACAGGCATAGCCTCCTGCAGGAAGGGCCTGGGAGGAGAAGGGTCTCTGTGGACTGTCTCCCTGCAGAGGCTCCGAACCTCCTCTGTGTCAGTCTGTAGTCCGTGACAAAGCCCGCTCGTTTTGGGTGAACATGTGGCCAGAATCTCTCATTCTATGTTCTGCACCCTTGTCTTAAAGATTCAGGAAAGGAGGGACCAGCAGCTAGCGTAATGGCTATGTTGCTGGACTCCCATGTAGTCAACTGCGGTTCGTGTCCTGGACCCGGTGGCTTAAAACTCACACAGGGCACGTGCGCGTGCGTGCCCAAGATCCCGAGAGGAGAATGGAGGAGAAGGGTGTGCTTGGTGGCCGAGTACAGAAATGTGCCCCTCTCTCCAGCTGCGCAGGCGTGGGTCACCATCCCTTCTCAAGTGCCGGGAGGTCCCTGTCATCTGGCGGAATGAGAGTCTATTCAGTTTCTAGGAGCCAGAGGTGAAGGGTGGCTGTGGGGACAGAGAGACAGAGAGAGCGTCTGGGGAGGGCCTGGGCCTGCCGGGTAATAAAACACCCGTGAGGCCCCTCCGTATCTCTCAGCTCCCAGCTTTCCTCGTTTCTATGGAAATACGAGGGAGCCGGTGTTAGCTCTGAGACGGATCCTGGGGCCGCACGTGAGATACATCTCAGTTTACCCAACACCGGAGCGCTGAAGGTGCTGACAGTCCGAGCCAGGGGCCCCTCACTGCAGGACGGCTGGCTGGCCTGGCCTGCCTTCCCCCGGCTGCCCTGCCCACCTTGCCTTTGGGTGTCTGCCAGGCAGCAATGTGCTTGGGCCTCCAGAGCTCCTGAGGTGGGTGGGACCGCCCCCAGGTCCCAGGGGCTTCAGGGGCTCTGCAGAAGGTGGGAGTAGCTCCTGATCAGGTGTGGGGAGGGTCTTGCTGTCTTGGTTCAGTCCAATGGGAAACGGCTTAAAGAACCACCCACAAGGGGTCTGTCTCCCTGGCCGTGGCGATGGTGAACCTGGCAGCTGCCACTGCGTGTCCCGTGTCCTCCAATCTTTTGAGGTCACACCTTCTGTCAACATGATTTTAAAGTTACTTATTTATTTCCTCCACGAGTGAGGGTGAGGGAGCGAGAGTGAGAGGGCGAGAGAGAGAGCGAGCGAGAGAGAGAGTGAGCGAGAGAGAGAGCGAGAGAGAGAGAGCGCGAGAGAGAGAGAGAGCGAGAGAGAGAGAGTGAGCGAGAGAGAGAGCGAGCAAGAGAGAGAGCGAGCAAGAGAGAGAGAGTGAGAGAGAGAGAGCGAGAGAGAGAGAGCAAGAGAGAGAGCACGAGAGAGAGAGCGAGCGAGTGAGAGAGAGTGAGAGAGAGTGAGAGAGAGAGAGAGCGAGAGAGAGAGAGCGAGAGGGTGAGAGAGAGCGAGAGAGAGAGAGCGAACAAGAGAGAGAGTGAGCAAGAGAGAGAGAGAGAGAGCGAGAGAGTGAGAGAGAGAGAGAGTGAGAGGTGAGAGAGAGCGAGAGAGAGAGCGAGTGAGAGAGAGAGTGAGCGAGAGAGAGAGTGAGTGAGAGAGAGAGCGAGAGAGAGAGAGAGAGAGTGAGAGAGAGAGAGTGAGAGAGAGAGAGAGCGAGCGAGAGAGAAAGAGCGAGCGAGAGAGAGTGAGAGGGCGAGAGAGAGCGAGAGAGAGAGAGAGAGGGCGAGAGAGAGCGAGAGAGAGAGAGAGAGAACGAGAGAGAGCGCGCGAGAGAGAGAGCAAGAGAGAGAGAGAGAACGAGAGAGAGCGCGCGAGAGAGAGAGCAAGAGAGAGTGAGTGAGAGAGAGAGCGAGCGAGCGAGAGCACAAGGCAGAGTGGAGCACCCGTGTCCGGGTCTCCATGCTGCCGCCCACCCCAGCTTCACCCAGCCAGGACCCTGGATCCAGGGCACACGTGTACCCCGCGTGTTCAGAGAGGCCTCCGGAAAGAACCCGAGCATTCCATGTGGGTCAGCCTTGCAGAGCGTGGCGCCTTACTGCTGTGCCGCCTTCTGGGCCCGGTGACATTTCTTAGGAGACAGGCCAGACCGTTGCGGGTCTGCAGATTCCCGGGGGGAGGGTGTGCTTATGTCCCGCGTCACTCCTCTCTGACTTCTTGCTTCTGCCCAGGGGTCCGTCCCCCTGTCCCCTCTGTCCCCTGGACGGTAACCGGGTGGGAAGCACTCCGTTCCTGTTCAGCCTGTGCCCAAAGGCCTTAATGCCAAGCCGTGGGCATAGCCGCCTGCCCGAGCTGGGGTCTCCACTGCCCCGCACAGCAGGCGTTCCCGTTCCCTCGCCCTCTCACATCCCTTCCTGTAAGAGCCCTGGCCACTCCTGCACCCTCTCATCCCCTCCTCTGGGCCCTCTGCCTGCCCCACCTCCCTGTCCCTACGCTTCTTCCTCGCCCTCTCCTCCTCTCCCAGGGCCTCCAGCCTCCCTGCTTGAATTCACAGTCAATTAGCTTTTCCTTTGTCTGTTCTGGTACTGGCCCTCCCTGGGGTTTAGCAGAGCAAAGCAGAGCTCTCCCTAGGACAGACTCTCCTTCCCCCCCCCCCCCCCCCCCCCCCCCCCCCCCCCCCGCCTCTCAAGGCAATTAGGGAAGATGCAGAAATGGGAGAAAGGGTGAAAGGGTGCTAGGCCCTGAGTTCAGTGCGACCAGCCTCCTTGTACATGGGTGGAAACAGAGGCTGAGAGGAGTCAAAGGTCTGGAGTCCAGGCCCTCCGACCTCCATTCTGGGCTTCCCCGGGTCAGCAGCCCCTGCTCTGCTCTGGGGGCTCCAGGGCCCTGAGCGCTGGGCCAGATCTTACAGTTACTGATCCCGTCAGCTTTTATTTATTTTTTTTAGAGAGAGAGATTTTTGCCATAGGGTGCGTGCGTTTGCTGTAGAGTCAGAGAGAGACCAAGAGATAGAAAGTGAGAAATCACTCCTGTGGGGGGATGGCCACCCAGCAATCCTTTCTCCTGTCTCCCCTCGGAATTTCGGGCATGCATGCACGTGCGTCTGGCGTGAGTTTCAAGCCGCCAGGTCCAGGGCTCAAACCATGGTCAGCCATGTGGGAGTCGAGTGTCATAACTACTATGCCATCTGCTGGCCCTTCCGTTGGCTATCTTGCAGCCTGGGAAGCGGAGCTGGGAGTGTGTGGTGCGGGGACTGCTATGGCGAGGTCTGGGGAGGAAGCTGGGGGTGGGCTGGGCGAGAGGGGCCAATGGAATGGCCCAGAGGTATCCAGGGGACACAGCGCCACCCCTGAAGCCCTGCTGTGGCTCCGTGTGGCTGGGACACAGTCCCTGTGGGGCCGACTGCCGACCCGCTCTGTCGGCCAGCTCCAGTGCTCTGGGCAGGGCCGGGTTAACGGGCCCTGAGTCTAGGGCGGTCCCCCCCATGACCGTGCATTCCTTTTCCATCCCTCTCCACCGGGGAGGGGGCACCTGCGACCTCGTTCTGCGGGATGGCTCCCAGCGCTGCTCGGCGAGGCCAGGCAGGCTGTGCAGGACGCAGGGCCAGCGTGCCCCAGCAGCCACAGGATGGCAGCGCCCCTGGAGCTGCACCGACTGCTCTTGCCTTGAGCTGGAGACGCTGAGGCCAAGGTGGGGGATGGCTCCCCACGGTCACACGGGATGGAGGCGGGCTGTGGTGGAGGCTCCTCAGACCTGAGCCTGCTGGGTGTTCTGGCTCCTCCTGGCCCGAGCAGGAGGTGCTCTGGGTGCTGGCCCCGGGCCTCACCAGGGCCACTTCAGTTGTGGTACCCGTGCTGCTTTGCCCGAGGGCCTCCATGAGCTGCCTCGTGGCAGGCAGAAAGCGCCAGAGCAGGACTGTCCCCAGGAGCAGCCCTCACCCTGGTGGCCAGCTGGGCAGGAGCACTTAGAGGTGGGCCCTCACCCTCTGGCTCGCTCATCAGGGCTGAGCTCGAGCTGCCCAGGATGGCTGCCTCCCTCCCCTCCTGGGATTGCTTCACTTCCCAAATAAGCTGCCCGCCCTCAGACCCTGTGTCTGTCTGCTCTGCCGCCCCCCACGCCAGCCTGGCCGCCTGGGCGGTGCAGGAGGCCGGGTCTGTGTGCGCGTCCATGTGCTGTGGCCGCCTCATTTGTTACGAGTGATTTAGCGCCCAGCCCCCAGGGTTTGCAAGGAGCTGAGTCGGGATTTCAGTGCCTGGAGCTGAGCACCTTACGGACTGTTCGGAGGGGCTGCTAAAACCTTCAGATTTAATTAGAAAGAAGGCGAGGACTGCTCTGGCATACAGGCATGCACGGCGCTAATGATCGGGGATGATTGGGAAGGAAATTGGGAGGATCTCAGGCCGGCTGATGGCTTGTGGCTGAGGCACCTCGTTTTCATTCCATTTGGTTCTTTGCAAAGTCTCCCCCACCCAGGCTGGGAGCAGAGGGGATGCGGCCTTAACCTGCAGGGCCCTGCCCTTGTTGGTTGATCTTTGGGAATCCACGGCCCAGCGTGAGATGCAGGACAGACTCACCATGGCCTTCTCCAGTGGGGGCCTGGGGCAGTGGGGGGGAGGGCCCAGCTGGGCAGGGTGCGGGGAGGGGAAGCAGGGCCCCTGGCCCGTAGGACACGGGCTCCCAGCCTCCCCGTGCACCAGAATCTCCCAGGGAGCAGGCCAAGTGCAGATTCCCAGGCCCCATGCCCTAGAGACTTGGATGGGCAAATGGAGACCTGGGCCAGGGAATCTGAATTAGAGCCAGCATGGTCAGGGGACTCAGGGGCTGGTGGGTGACTGACCTCACTTTGAGAAACCCTGACCAGCAAGTTCTATCTGGAGCTTGGTGAGGGGCCTTGGGGCTCCGGCCTTCCTTAGCACCTCAGATCTGAGGGTCGCGGGGGCCCAGGGCTCTCAGAGGTGGCATATGGCGCTCCACTTTACAGTTGACAGGCCCGAGGCCCAGGGAGGTGAAAAGTTGCCAGGTGCGCAGCTGGTGGGGGCAGGGCTGGCCCGGTGTCCCCTGTTGGTACCCAGGCACCGTGGCAGGAGGGCTCCTGCCCTGCAGGGTGATGGGTGCTCGCTCTCGGGCAGTGGCCAGGGAGTGCCTGAGAGGTGGGAGTGGGGCTGCGGTCTGAGCGGCTGCAGGTGGCCTCGGGCTGCCTGGGCTTCCCCTGACTTTGCTGTGACTCTGCCCACAGTGATGGGTGGCCCCGAGTCCCGCGGCGTCCTCCGCAAGATGAGTGACCTGCTGGAGCTGATGGCAAAGCGTGTGGACGCACTGGCCAGGCTGGAGAACAGCAGTGAGCCGCACCGGGTCGCTGTGGACAGGTGAGGTGCAGGGCGCAGGGCCGTGGGGGTGTGTGGACTGGCGAGGCGCGGGGTGCAGGGCCGTGGGGGTGTGTGGACGGGCGAGGCACAGGGCACAGGGCCGTGGGGGTGTGTGGACCGGCGAGGCGTGGGGCGCAGGGCCGTGGGGGTGTGTGGACCGGCGAGGCGCGGGGCGCAGGGCCGTGGGGGTGTGTGGACCGGTGAGGCGCGGGGGTGCAGGGCTGTGGGGGTGTGTGGACTGGCGAGGCGCAGGGCGCAGGGCCGTGGGGGTGTGTGGACTGGCGAGGCGCAGGGCGCAGGGCTGTGGGGGTGTGTGGATGGGCGGGGCGCAGGGCGCAGATTGTGAGGATTTGTGGACAGGCGAGGTGTGGGGCGCAGGACTGTGGGGGTATGTGGATGGGTGAGGCGTGGGGCGCAGGGCCGTGGGGTGTGTGGACGGGCGGGGCGCAGGGCGCAGATTGTGAGGATTTGTGGACAGGCGAGGTGTGGGGCGTAGGACCGTGGGGGTGTGTGCCTACTGTGCTTGGCCTGGTGTTCTGGTGTTTGTTCCCTGTTTTTGCTCACTGGGAGAAAACTTGAAGAAAACAGAATGGTGCAAATAATCAGACTGAGAGCACCTTTCCACTGGCCAGGTCTAACAACCATGAGCATTTTGGCACATTTGTGATCGTCTTTCTGTTTTCATTTTAAAATAAAATATCACAGATGAAAAGTGTGGGGCCTTTTAACTGCTCCCTGGAGACAAATGCCTTCCTGAATTTGGTGTGAGTTCTAGTCCATTCTAAATCCTTTTAAAAAGTGTATTGATTTCTTTCCTGAAAGTGAGACAGAGAGGCAGGCCCTCCCAGCAGGGTCTTAGGCTGCACCCCCCTGCCTCCGCCGGCCAGGGTCGTGGGCTCGTGGGCCCGTGGGCCCAGTGTGCTGGGGAAGAGCTGGGATGAGAACCCAGGACGTTCCCAGGGGAGTCCAGTCCCATTACTGCTGTGCTTCTGCCTGGCCCCTGTTCAAGGTATTTTCACACATTTTACATGCACGTTATAAATGCCTGGTGTGTGGTTTAACATCTTTACTAAGTGGCATCTCATGGCCACGTTCTGCGGCCTTCATTCCACCGGACATGACTGTTCTTAGCTCTGTCTGTGCTGAGGGCCACGTGTGGACACCTGCAGACCTGGGCCATTTCTGTCAAGTAGAATTTCCTGGCTTGCGACTAGCAGTTAGTGTAATGGCTACGTCACTGAATTCCCATGTAGTTGACTGCGGTTTGAGTCCTGGACCCATTGGCTTACTTGGGAAAGTTAGCTTTAAAATCATTGAGACCAGCAGTTGGCATAATGGCTGTGTCGTTGGACTCCCATATAGTCGACCGCGGTTCATGTCCTGGACCCGGTGGCTTAAACTCACGCTGGGCGCGTGTGCGTGCGTGCCCAAGATCCCGAGAAGAGAATGGAGGAGAAGGGATTGCGGCGTGGCTATCCCCTCTGGGGGGTAATTTCTCACTTTCTGTCTTTCTGGTAAGCGCACGTGCCATATCGCAAAAATACCCAAACCAAAACCAAAACAAAACCTCTCCAAAAAAAAAGAAATAAAAGAATTTTCTGGCTTACTCGTTCTAGATATTCCCCTACTCAGGCTGAGGTGCCCCTGAGCCCCAGAGGCCATCCCACGTGCCACAATGGCCTCTTCAGGAGCTCAGGTGGAACGGAACCCACACTGTGGAATCTCCTGGACCCCGGAGAATGGGTCCCGGAGCTGGGGCCATCCCCACTGACTGGGCAGTTGTGGCCCCAGGCATGGCTGTGCGGGGGTCTCGGACCCCTCATCTCCGAGTGGGAGATGAGGGCCACACTCCCTCTTTTGTGTAGCAGGTGCGTGATGAGGCTGGTTTGCTCAGTGTGTTCTAGCCGCTAAAGAAAGTCTGAAAGGACGTCCAGACACTGCGGAGAAGCCGCGGCTCAGCGCGTGTGCCATGGAGCCAAGGCTCTGGGGGTTTCTAAGGTCAGAGCTGGGCAAGATTGGAGACACCGAAGGCGTCTCAGGTCACCATGGAGCCTGCGTCAGCCCGGGGAGGGAGGGGCATGGAGGAGGGACCCCCCCAGCTCGGCCTGGCTCATGGGGTGCCCCTCTTACTGGGGTGGGTCCTTGGCCCTTAGTCTGCCTGTGCTGGGCTGCTGGCCATCGGGACAGCTCTCCTCGGCCTTGCCAACTGGGCAAATGTCCTGGACACCCGCTCGGGCTGCCTGGGATCGGCATCATTCTCCTCACAGCAGGTGACATTTTTTGAACGTGCACGAAACCCGGCGTCACTCTGTTACCTCCGTGATCTTGCAGGATGCTTCCACCTCCATAGAGGGGAAGCCAAGGCACAGAGGTTCAGGAGCTCGTCAAAGTCGCACAGCCAGACAGGGTTGGACCGGGCTCCAGGCCAGGCGGGCTGTCCTCACTCCTAACCACTGCCCCTGTTGGCCGTTCGTAAATACGAGGCTACGTGTGGTCTAGTTTTTATCCCTTTGTGAGACTTTTCATATTAATTAATTCACAACTCAGGAAACAAATCCTTTGTTAGATCTTGTGCTCTGAGTTTTTAAAAAATAATTATTTATTTAATTTTATTTATTATTGTTATTTTCATTATTTAGTTTGACCAGACAGAGAGAGAAAAGGAAAGTGAGAAAGCAAGCCACCAGGTCTGGGACTTGAACCATGGTCAGCCATGTGGGAGTCTAGTGTCTCACCCACCACACCACCTGCCAGCCCCGTGCTCTGATTTTTTTTGTTGTTGTTGTCGTTCAGAAAATGTAGGCTTGGAAACGACAGTCCTGGAACCTGGGACTGAACCCACGATGAATGTGAAGTGGCTGCTGCAGGCCACGGGAGGTCTCAGCCCACAGGAAGTGGTGCCTCCTCAGTGGCTGCACAGCCTTGAGCTGAGTCCCTGCTGAGATGCTCCCGCCCCCATAGACTTAGCACCTAAGGGCATAGCGAGGGAGGGTTGCTCACGCAGTGTGCCCTGGTGCCCGCGGTGCCCGCCGAGGAGCACAGGTGAGTGTGGCCAAGCCCTGCCCTCGTTCCCGTGGGAGGCAGGCAGTCACCGAGAGAAAGGAAGAAACGAGATCATTTCAGCAGCAGTGAGGTGCTCCAGGGATCTGAGAGGGATACTAGGCAGGGACTAGAAAGGGTGAGTGTGCAGACCCTGCCGAGTCCGTGATGTGGGGCCCGGTTCCGGTGATGCGAGGAGCCGCAGGAGGAACTGCGAGTAGAGGTGGGGGGAGTGAGTGCAGCAAGTGCAAGGCCCTGGGTTGGAGCGAGCTGGGCATGTTGGCAGGGAGGAGCCAACGGGCAGGCCAGGATGTGGCGGCGTGCAGTGAGGCCGGGAGAGGTCGGCAGGGCCAGGTCAGGCCGGGCTTTTCCGCCATGGCGCATTGTCTATCACAGGAGCCCCAGGTGGCCACTGGGAGGCTTCCAAGCAGGTGTGACTTACTTTTTTTTTTTTTGGAGAGGTCTTTTCGCTATAGGGCGCGTGCGCTCGCCAGACAGACAGAGAGAGACAGAGAGACAGAAAGCGAGAAATCACCCCCCAGGGGGGATGGCCACGCTGCAATCCCTTCTCCTCCATTCTCGTCTCGGGATCTTGGGCATGCACACACACGTGCCCGGCGTGAGTTTAAGCCGCCGGGTCCGGGACGCGAACGGCGGTTGACTACGTGGGATCCAGTGACATAGCCATTACACTAACTGCTGGTCCCTGTGACTTACTTTTTTAAAAAAGATCATTCTGGGGGCCAGTAGGTGGTGTAGCGGTATGGTGCTGGCCTCCACGTGGCCGACCAAGGTCCAAGGCCTGGACCCGGTGGCCTGAAGCCCACACCAGGCACGTGAGCATGTGTGCCCAGGATCCCAGGAGGAGAATGGAGAAGGGATTGAGGCCATCCTCCCCCACGGGGTGACTTCTCACTTCCCTCCCACCGTCTCTGTTTCTTTCCCTCTCTGGCAAGCATACATGCTCTAAGGCAAAACCCTCTTATAAAAAAATCGCTCTGACTGCGTGGGGAGGGTTAGCCGGTGAGAAGAGGGAGGTAGAGGTTAGTGGTTGAGGTGGGTCGGGGCTTCCCTGGAACGCCCTCTGGGGGGGTGAGGACATTTTCCTCTCTGAGTGCCCAGATCTGTCTCTTCTGATGCTCCTTGTGTCCCGTGGCCCTAACCCCCGCCCTGTCTCACCTGTGGCCCCCTCCTCCTCCCTCTGCCACGCCCCCATCTCTTCCTTTCAGCCCTCCTGTCTGCCCCCAGCTGTGCTGCGGATCAGAGCTCTGTCCACAGACCCAGCTGGTCCCTGCCGTGTCCTGCTGGGGCAGCAGAGCTCAGGGCCATGGATCTGGCCTTCTTGGGCAGGGGTCCTACTGCCAGCACATTTGGTGTCTCCCTGGTTTCTTCTGGCCCTGGGCTGTCCCTGCCTTGCCCTCCCTCTCTTCCAGGGGAAGAGGAGAGTGGGGAGCGCCCGCCACCTCTCAGCGCCCGCCAGGCAATAACAACATCCATCATGCCCGCAGAGCCCATCAAACCCCACGGCTGGAGCCGTAAATCTCAGGGACACTGTTGACTGGTTTCAGGGAGAGAAAGGGTGGGTGTGGCCAGGGCTTGCCTCCTCCCATGCGCATACTACTGCCTGGGGCCAGCCACCTCAGGCTCCCTGAGCTGGGATCCCCTCTTTAAGATGTCTGTGGCTTAAATAGAACCTCTGCCGGCCTCCTCCTGCATTCTGGAAGCTTCTGGGCCACCACCTTCTACTCGTGGCTGGTGTGTCTTGGGAAAAGCAAATTTGCCTTTTTAGCCTAGGAAAACATAATTAGAGAGGCAGATTTGCTGCAGATGGCACCATATTATGCACCCTAAAACCAAATAGTGATGCTCGCCGAATTCCCCAGGCGGCCTCTCCGCAGTGGTGAAACCGCCGGACATATGAGCTGTCTTCAGGTCAGTTTGTTACGTCGAGTGCCTACTACGTGCAGGGTCTGTTGGAGATGTGAGAGTATGTGCAGGGACACAGAGGTGACAGAATTAGAGCTCTGTCCTTGAAGAGTTTATGACCACATGTGGAAAGGGGACGGGCACCCCATGCCTGTGCACAGCTGGACCACAGTTACGGACAGGTCTGGGCCAGGAGAGACTCCATGCCTTGCCCAACCCCTGGCCCCTTGCAGGTGGGGTTGGCTCAAGCGTGGATTCTGGCTGTCCCTGCTGGGTGACTGCAAGCTTGTCACTTAACATCTCTGAGCTCAGGCTCCTCGGTGTGCCTAGGAGGGAGAACCCCCCACCCTGTGCCCGGCCCTCAGGATGGCTGGTTTCCCTCCCAGCTCTCTCAGTCAGGGTGCAGAGAAGGGGTAACCTAGTCAAGTTGGGGTGGCTCAGAACTGCAGTTGCCTCAGTGGAAGGGGAGCTAGGGATGAGCCCGGAAGGAGAGGACGTTTTGACAAGGTGGACAGAGCCAGCACTCTGGACCGTGTGTGCGGGGGGCTGTGGTGGGGGGCAGATTCTGCCTGCAGACCCGGGCACGGGCTGAGGCCAAAGTCGGGTGGCCGGGGAAGAGGGGCTGCCCTCTTGTACCTCGGTCAGAGGGCCTGGGGAGTGAGGGGCAGTCGGAGGAAGCAGACCCCAAACTTTGCTAGCTCTGAAAATCCCACAGAGGGCAGGCTCCCCGTTTACATCTGGGGCTGGTGCTGCAGCTCCGGACTCCAGCCTCGAACACCCACCTGCCCACGGCCTGGACAGCCTAGGACGGCGTGGGCGCGGCAGTTCCTGGAGTGCAGGGCCCGCCCCTCCCCAGCCCTGCCCCCAGCTCCATCACTCCCTCTGCTCACACCCCTGCCGGCAGTCATCCATGGCTCTCTCCCCGACACCCGTGTCCAGGCCCCCGGCACACCCTTCAGGAGATGCTTGGAATCCCACCTGCTCTCACGCCTCTCCCAGCGGGTCCCGCTCACCAGCCAATGCGGGCTTTGGGACGGGGTCTTGCTGCCTCAGCCTCTCGAGAGGCTGGGAGTGCAGGCATGCACCCCGTATCCGGCTCTTAGGGAGGGCAGAGACTGGAACCTAGGCCTCTCATGAGGCTCGGTTTGAGGAAGAGCAGTGCCTACCAATACACTCCACCGCAGCTGGGCCCCACTCATGAGCTAGAGAGACAGAGAAAGAGAGACAGAGGCAGAGATACGGCACCCCCCCTGCGCTGCACTCCCCGCCTGCCCCGGATCATGGGCACACACATGCCTGGCGTACGCAGGGAGGTCTCTGGGCGTGACCCTGGAGCACGGTGGGGTCAGCCTTGAAGAGTACCACATCTTCCTGCGGTGCCACCATTGGGTCCCCTCGGCGGGGTCTCTTTTAAAACATCTCTTAGCTCGGTCCCCTCCCCTGCTCCCCCTCCTTCTGCCCGTCTCTCAGGTACGAGCCGAACTCCCCCCAGCGGCCTCAGTGCCCGCCTATGCCTCTCTGGCTCTTTGCACTTGTTCCGGCCTTGCTGTTTCCGGAGCACAGTGACCCTGTGGCCACACGGCCTTCGCACTGCGGTGTCCTCTGCTGGAGAGCTCTTCCCCACCTCCGCCTGGGGAGAGAGCCGGTTTCCCCCTCCATGGCTGCCTCCCCTTCCAGGTTTTGCTCAAATGGAGCCATGAGACCTTCCCTGATGACCCAGTTAGGGCGCACCCCAGCCTCTAGACTGCCCACCCTGCTCCCTATCTCCCCTCACACGCCGCACGCTTTCATCACTCCTCACTCCGCGCTGTGTGCCCTGGGAGGACAGGGTTGTCCCAGCGACGTTTCTGGATTCCAAGAGCGGCAGTTGGCATGCCAGGTGCCCAGTAAGGGAGGGGGACAGGAAAGGGGGTGGCTTGGGCCCCCTCGCATGTCCACAGGGAAGGGGGACAGAAGGGAGGTGTTTCTGGCCAACTCCACTGCCTAGCTGGGCCTCAGTTTCCCGTGCCGTAGGCTGGGAGGGTCGGGAAGGCCGGCTGGTGTTCGAGGCACTGCAGCATGGCCGCCCCACTGAGTCTGAGACCGCAGCAGCTGAGCCCGGAGGGCCCCGGCCGTGTAAGTGGAGCTGGTGGTGTCGTTCCTGGACGGGGCTTCTTACGGGAAGAACCTTGACTTTGGAAACAGCTTTGGAACGTCTTGGACCTTGTGGGCTTGTTTATAGTGTCGAAAGTGCAGGGGCCGTTGGTGGGGTAGTGTGACACCCCTGCACCCTCTGGGGAGAGGTGCTGGGTTTGCATCTGGGGACTCCCTGAGCATGCCCGGCACACACGTGCCCCGGGCCCTGCTGGATTGTGGTGTGAAGACCTGTTGGGGGTACCTCTCTCTTTCATGGAAGAAATACATCAATTAATTTAAAAAACCTTTGAGTGCCAGTGTAAGCATTGGCTTAGACGAACCACGGCAGCCCTGCGCCGAGATTTACACAGCCATGACAACGCCTTGACGGGGAATGCGGCTCACGTTAAGTGGAAAATGTGAAAAAGGCCGGTTATGTCACTGTAAACAGAGTTGAGTTACAAGTGTGTAAAATTCAATATAAATAGAACAGCAGTGCAGGAGATATGGCACAAAGGGGCTACATCAAAGTTCTTGCCTTTGGCTAAAGAGGTTTTTTCCCCCCCAAATTAAAACAACTTTATTTAAAAAGGTTTTTAGAAATTCCAGCCCATCCCTCTGGGGGTGCCTGGCATGGGCAGAGGCCAGGGCTAGCAGAGAGCAGACTCCCCCAGGGTCAGTGTGTGAGTGCAGGGCAGGGCAGGGGATGCGTTCCCTGCCAAGACAACTTTGGGCTCAATTTTAAGAGGGGCCTCCTTCCTCCCAAACCTCTGCCAGGGTAGCCCCAGGATTTGCCCCTTGTGGTGGGAAGGCCTCGGGGCAACCAGCCTGGGGCGTCTCTGGTTCCAGGGTTGGAAAGAGCCAGGCTGATGGCAGGGGACAGGGGCACAGTGCGTGATGCCGGCAGAGCTGGCTGGTGACCATGTCCTTCAGGGTGCTGGGGGCTCAGGCCCAGGGTCACGGTGGGAGCAGGGGCCCAGTAGACCCTGGGCTCGGGGGTTGTCGGTTCGAGACTCCGTACAAAGAGCTCTGGCCTGGAAGTCAGGAGAGGGCCCAGGGCCATGGCCAAGGAGGGACACCTGGCTCCAGGCTCTAAGGTGGCCATGGTCTTCTCATGGTCCTGCTCACCAAGAAGACTGCAGACTGGGACGAGTGGATGGTGGTCCAGGAACACCGGAAGTGCGGGTCCGAGGCGTTATCTGTGCGTTATTGTCCCAGGGTTACCTGGTGGCTGGATGAGAAGGCACAGCCAGTCCTCCCGGGTGAGCAAAGAAGGCCGGGGTCTTTGGGCGGAGGTGGAGGGACGGTGCCGGGCCTCTTGCTTTGCTGCCCCAGCCCGGCCCACTCCGCTGGCCGACGCCAATCCCTGCCCCACTGCCTCACACCGTCAGCTGCAGCTCCACCTGTGACAGCCGGAGAGTGTGTGGCTGTGGATGTCTGTCCCTGATTTTGGCTGGGGGGCTCCGGTCTCACTTGGAGAGGGGTTGGTGGGTCCTTGCTCATCTATTTGGAGCCCCTCAGGCATCCTCAGGGGCTCTGGAGGGAGGTGAGGAGGGGTGAAGAGGGGAGAGCAGTACGACGTGGGAGGCCTGGAGCCTAGGCGGGGGCTTCCCACGTCCCGTGTGGTGTGTGTGAGAGAGACGGAGACAGAGAGACACAGGGCTTACGTCTCGGCAGCGTGCAGGCCTGTGTCTCTGGGGTGCGTGTCTGCAGGCACCTGTGTATAGGTCTCCGTGTTTTAAAAGGAAAGCGATCAGTTTCATAATAAAATAACAACTCCCAGCCAGCTCGCTGGCCAGCTGCGGGGAAATCGATACCTGTAATTGAATGCAACCCTCATCAATCATGTGGGAATGCGGAATTAAACCTCCTTCCTGCGGCGTCCTGGAGAGCCCATTCCCAGGCCGGGGGACCGGACTGGAACCGGCCATCACCAGGAGGAGGCAGCCAAGCCTCTGGGGCCTCTTAAGGGCACAGGCCTGGGGGCACTCAAGGCCTGGAGCTGGCTGCTGGGGAAAGTGGAGAAGTAGCCACCGGCCCCCCGCGGCAGCCAGCGCTCCCTGCTTGGCCTTGGCCCTTGACCGTGGGAGGTGGGAGGGGCACTGGGCCAGGTTTCCCACTGTCCTGTGGTGGTGAGAGAGCTCTTGGGGGCACCCTTAGGACTGCAGGGACCCATTTCGGAGGTCGACTCTCGCCCCGCTCTCTCTGCTCCCCTCCACTCAGGGCACCCTGAGGCAGCTGTGTGTGTGTGTGTGTGGGTGTGTGTGTGTGGGTGGGTGTGTGTGTGTGGCTCATCGGGACTTCCTGTGCCCAGAGCAGGGCCTGGCCCTGAGCAGGAGCAGGTGCAGGGACAGGGAGCCTCCTGCTGGGACCTCCAGCCCCTCCCCACCCTCCCTTGTGGGCTGGGTCTTTACCGCTCACCTCCACGAGCTCCCCGAGAAGCCTCCTCCGGGCTGGCAGCCTCCCCCTGCCCAGTGAAGCACCAGAGAGAACAGAGGAGGAGCAGCCTGGAGGGCTCATTAGAGGAAGCGTTAGCGGAAGACCGGGGTGCATGGGGTGGTGGGAGCAGGGCCCAGGGCCTCGTCCCCATGTCCCCCTGTCCAGGCAGATGGTTCCGTTTGTGCCCAGTAACGGCCCCTGCAGGCCAGGGTGGCTGTTAAAGGGAAACTGCTAGCAGAACAGCTCACCCCGACCCCTGCCAGGGCGGAGTTGGCTGCTGGCCCCCAGCCCCAAGGAGGCCTCTCCCGACTAGGTAGTGGGACTGGCCTTTGGTCCAGTCACGGCCTCAATCCTTATTCCAGCCCCCACATCCACCCTGGCATGGGCTCCATGTAGGTGACGAGTGATGCCCTCTGGCCTATCTCAAAGCCCACTTCCTGGCACCCCTGCCCAGCAGTGAGGGATGGGAACATCGTCTGCGGCATCTTGGGGCAGCCCCTTCTGCCCATGGACCCAGTGTTCCAGGCATGGCCCCAGGCCACCTCCTTTCCTAAGGACAAGGGACCAGAGAGCCCTGCGTCTGTTGGCCTGTGGGCACTGCAGGGTGTCCAGGCTTTTGCCAGGAGGGCTCAGTTCCCTGCCCTCGCCCTGGGGCATCCACCCCACCTGCAGCTCTGTGGCTGTAGTGACCTCTCCCAACAGCTGCCTGGCCCAGCCGGGCTGGCTCTGCAGCCTGGCTGCCTGGTGGGAACCTGACTGTGACCCTGAGGAGTTACTCAGCCTTCGTTTCCTCAGCTGTGCCGTAGGGGTGTTGAAACGACTTGCAGTGTTGTCACGAGCACTGATCGAGACGGTACACAAAAAGCACTTGGCAACGAGCCCCATGCCCTCTGGCTATTCTATGGCGGCACCATTGGGGGACCTTTGCCTCATGTCCTGAGGTTTAGGAAAGGCCCTGCTCCCCCAACTGCATTAGGCGTCAGGGCTTTCCTCCACAGGAAAGATGGAACGTCGTAACAGGCTCCCGGGACTGCAGGCGAATGGCTTGGACAGCAGAAGTGGACTGTCCCACAGCTCTGCAGGCCGAACTCCGGGATCGAGGGCTTCCCCGGGCACCCCCCCCCCCCCCAAGGCGCCAGGGAAGGCTCCAGGCCAGGGCTCTCCCAGCATCCCAGCTCCCGGCTGTGGCAACGAAGCGCAGTGTCCATACGGTATTCTCCCCCGTGCTGCCTGGAGCCCAGTCCCCATCCTTACATGGACAGTGTCACAGGAGGCTGGGGACCCACCCTGCTGCAGGGTGGCCTGGTGTCAGCCTCACCGCTTACTTCTGCAGTGGCCCTCTTTTCAAATCAAGTCATGTTTTGAGTTGGGGGTTGGGACTGCAGCATCTGATTGGGGGTGAGCAATTCAACTCATAGCAAAATTTTATGTCATGGCTACACTGGTAAAAAAAAAAAAAGACAAATATATTAACATTACATATTAAAACATGTTCATTCATCTACAAGATTCTCCTTGCTAAAAAATTTAAAATAAACATTTTGATGGTCCCCTAGATGCATGAGGGCCCGGCACCGCATGTCCTGGCCCTGGTGGAGTCAGCCCTGGTTTCTCTCTCCCTCGTGACAACGCCGAGGCCGTGGGCTCCCAGGGTGCTTCCGCTGGAGGCAGCCACCTGCTGCCTTCCTAGTCCATCCCGTCTCTTCCTTCCCACCTTTTTTTTCAGGTCATAGATGTGCTACGGTTTGAGTCTTGGAGAAATCTACTTTTATTGTCATTAAAACAACAACAACAGCAGCAAAACAGCACCAGAGAAAGAGGCTAATCATATATTATTTGAAAATAGCAAGTGCCATGTGAAGCCCGTGTATAGCAGTGACGCCAGGTCACCCTGTCTCTAACAAGCTGAACTCTCACGTCAGACAGATGCCATCTGCACTGTCTAAGGCCCGGGCTAGCGACGTGTTTTATGCAAAATCGCTTATTGTAGGAAACTGGCTAAATCCCCGAGAAAGTAAAGTGCTTTGCCGTGTAGTCGGGCTTCCGAGGTCCCTTTGCCAGGGGATGACTGCTGGGGGGGGGGGGGGAAGCACAGCAAGCATTTCCTGAGCACCTGCCGGGCGGAGCTCACGTCCTGCCCCGCCTCCAGTCCTCACACTGGCTCTGCTGCTCAGCTTCTGTGGGAGTGAGACCTGAATTCCGGGGGTTAGGTAAGTTGCCCAGGGTCACATAACTGCAACGTGAAGGTGGGATTTGAGTCCAGGCCTCTGACTCCAGGACTTTCATCGTGTCCCGTAAATCTGGGTAGTGTGGGGGGTTGCTGGCCCAGGGCTTAGAAATCAAGCCCCCCCCCCCCCCCCCCGGCTTCTCCATCCCCCACGAGGGCAGCAGAACTAAGTCTGAGCCTCAGCAATCTGAACACAGTTGGAGGAAATAACTTCCTGACGGCAGGGGCGGCCAGGAGAACCCAAATCTCTTTTTGCGATGGATTACAAAGCGTTTTCCCTCAATTCTGCAGATGGTGGTTGTATTAGTTTCCTAGGGTTGCCGTAAGAGATGCCCACAAACTGGGCAGCTTCAGGTAACAGAAGTCACTCCCTCCCAGTTCTGGATCCAGAAGCCTGAACCCCAGGATCAGCAGGGCCAGGCGTTCTCCACTGGCTCTGGAGAGGCTCCCTCCTTGCCTCGTCCAGGTGGTGGCCAGCCATGCCGGCGTTGCTCGGCTTGTAGATGCGCCACTCTGATCTCTGCCTCCGTCACCCCTGCGCCACCTTCTCAGGCCCCAGCCTTTGGCTCAAGGGCCAGACTTGCCCGGTACGACCTCATCTTAACTAGTAGGTTGTTGGAGAAGTCATGACGTGTTTTCTGTTTTTCTATGCAAAATGCGTCACGACTTCCATCTGCAGATAAGGGTGCACTTGAAGTTCTGGGTGGACCTGAATTTGCGGGACCCATTCAGCTCACGGTGAAGGAGTCCCAGGGCCATGACCCATGTTGGGCAGTGCTGGCACTTCACTAAAGCAGCGTCTCTGTCCTTAGGACTCAGGACTCCATTTGGGGTTTCAAGCCAGCCATCCCTAACCACCTCGTGGCCTGGGGGTTTCAGAGAAGTGACCTGATTCCTGCGGGGCGGATGGAGCCCAGCCTTCAGGGAGAGGTGTTTTCAGGGAGTCGAAGTGGGCAAGATCTGTTGGAGAGTCCCTGGAGATCTGGCAGGACGCCCCGCTGGTTCCTGACTTGGGCTACTTGTCCCAAGTCTCTGCGAGAAGGCAGGACAGGTGCCAGCCCTGCCCCACGCCCCAGGGCGCCCCGGCCCCTGCACTGTGGGCGCCTCCTCCTGTCTTCAGGCGTCATCCCTGCCAGCTGAGCACCCTTCTGCCCTCCTGCCCTCCTGCCCTCCTGCCTGCCTTCCCTGGAGGTCGCCGTGCATAGCACTGCCACGCCTTCCCCTGGAGTTCATTTCAGAGCCGGGTGGACGTCGAATGGGCACGTTCCTTCTTGGGTCTAACCTGTGCGTTCTCAGTGGGAGCGTATCTCCCCGAGAGGATGAACACTTGTTCTTGTTTTGGATTTTTAAGTTCATGTATTCATTTCTTCTTTGAGAGAGAGAGACAGGCATCCCGAACAGGGTCTTCATGCCACGCTCCGCTGCTGGCCAGTCCGGGTCAACCCGGTGTGTGTAGAGTCTTCAGGTCGCGAACTCTCAACCTTTCCACGTGAGTCTAGCATTCAGAGCACTGGGTTAGTGCTGTGCCACCAGCCGGCCCATGAACATCGGTTCTTGAGAGGCTAAATGACCTTAGCTATCGCAATGGCTCGTGGCCCTCCACGAGGCCGTGGCACATGAACGTGTGCTGTGGGGGTGTGAGGCGGACGCTTCGCGGGGAGAGGTGAGTGGGGTGACACGTCCAAGGAACCTTAGGGAGGGCGATAACGGAGAAGTCTGAACCCCTTTTACCACGGCATCCACTGCGGCAGTACGGTGAGATCGCCGATGCGTGTGCGCTGACTGCGCGGGGCCAGTGTTGTATGTGCCTGATGTCTGTGTCCGTACTCCAACCCATGAGGTGGCAACCAGAGTTGTCTCCATCTTAAAAGGTGAGAACTCTGAGCACAGAGAGGGTAAGGGACTTGCCCAGAACCACACAGCTCTGAAGAAGAACAGTCTCCTCCTTGACAGTTTGAGGACTGATGAGAAATATCCTGCTTCCTCCTGTCTAAAGACTTTCTGAGAAAAAGCAGCAGCTGTCTTTCAAGCCTCTTCTCACGCCTGCAATCTGAGAGAATGCTGTTGCAGGTTGTATTGTGCCCTCCAAAGCGATATGCTGAAGTCCTCGCCCCCAGGACCTGTGAGCGTGACCTTGTTTGGATAGAGGGCCTTTGCAGGTGTAACGGATTAAGATGAGATCCTCCTGGACTGGGCCCTTCAGGGCTGGTGTCCTTACAGTAAGGAAGGGTTTGGACACAGACCCGCAGGGGAGTCGGCCACATGAAGATGGATGCAGAGGGCGGGTGATGCAGCTGCAGGCCGAGGAATGCCGAGGACTGCCGAGGACTGCCGAGGACTGCCGAGGACTGCCGGCCATCAGTGGGAGCTGGAAGAGGCCTGGACAGCCTCCTGGAGCTTCAGGGAACCAAACATCCTGACAGCCCGAGTTCTGACTCCAGTCCTGAGAATGTGAGGACAAATTTGTGTTGCTTTAAGGCACTTGTTTGTGGCAGCTGTAGGAAATGAATACGGACACTGATTTCCAGTAAGAGGTTTTTGTGGAGGCCAGCAGGTGGCAGGGTGGTTAAGACTCTAGACTCCCACATGGCTGACCTCAGTTCGAGTCTCAGACCAGGCAGCTTGAAAATCACGCTGGGTACATGTGCACACGTGCCCAAAATCCTGAGAGGAAAATGGAGGAGAAGGGATTGCGTCATGGCCACAATCACCCCAACGGGACGATTTCTCACTTTCCCTCTGTCTCTCTGTCTCTCCCCAGTGAACATGCCCTAGGGAAAAACCTAAATAAGTGAATAAATAAATAAGAGTTCTTTGCTTGTTTTGACCAAAGTTGTCAAAACTGAAGGGAAGACTGGACTATGTGTGCTCATGTATATGTGAGTATGCATGTACGATTCGTACGTATGTGCGTGTGCACACATGTACATGGGGCCTTGTTTTCCCTTCCCTGTCATCTGCCTTTTTTTTTTTTAATTGAAAGGTTTTTTTTTTTTTTTTTTTTTTTTCTTATTTTATATACAAATAGCCAGCATGATTTCTTTCACTGGGTGGATAATTTGGACAATCCATTCAAGGAAGCTCATTTAGTCCAACTAGAAGCCTCTGTCCTTCGCGCACCGAGGGAAACACTGATGGCTCACGTCGAGGCCGCCTTTCCGGATCAGACCGTGCCTGTTCGAGCACACGCGGCGAGAGCAAGAGCCCTGGACGAATTTTCACGGGTGGCTGCAGTGGAGCTGCGGACGACCCATCCTGCTTTCAGCGGGGCAGTGAAGCCAAAGGCCCTGTCATCTGCCTTGTGCACCCCTCTCCCTACGTCGTCCCCACCCATCTCCCTTGTCACCTTCTTTGGATGGGGCCACTGCTGCTCCTCCATTTACATGTGGAGGTGGGAGGGAAGGTGGCTGGGGAGGCAGGCGTCCAGCCCTGAGGAGCAGAGGACATGGGGTTTGCAGACGGGTGGAGCCTGGTTGTGAAAATCCTTTGCAAATCCTTGTTACGTGTAGCAGTGAAGGCCTGTTACCAGGGATAGAGCTATCGGGAGCTTGCCCTGGGCCTGCAGAGCCGGGGGTGGGGTGAGAATCAGGGGAAACGGAATAATGAGTATCGAAAACGGCAAGAACTTCCTGGAGGACGCCAGGCTGCCCTTGCCCCAAGCGCAGTGGACGAGTCTGCGAGGAGGTAAATGCATCGATGTCTGATAAGCAGCCCTGTCAGCACAGGAAGTACCTTCTCCGGAGGTAACAGCAGTACTGAGGGCGAGGTGGAGGCCGGGTGTCCGTGCTCTGAACTCGCTTAGCATCCTGGGAAGGGTGCACGCCCAGGAAGCCAGCGGCCATTTACTAGAGTTTTAATAGTTGGCGAGTCCCCAGGCGACTGGGGGATTTCATTCAGGCACGATACAGCCCCTCTGGGAAGAGATGGAGCAACGGACTGAGGAGAGGCCGTGTCTGGGAACAGGCCTTGGTCACCTGTCCAGGCTCTTACCCGGAATTCCTCTGCCAGCTTCAGCCCCCTGTGTGGACACGCACAGACCCGCTCTGGGCACACATGCAGATCCGCACAGCACACGTGGATCAAGGGCTTTCCTGAGTGTGCCTGACATGTGGCAATGCTCAGTGGCGCGTGTGCATGTGTGGGCACGAGCAACCGGCCCCGGCTCCCTTCCGGCCTTGTCCCCCATGTGTCCGTCTGGCCAGGGTGGGGCTGGGTGGCTGGAGTGCTGCAGCCCTGAGGCCTTTGCTCACTAGCCCAGGCCCTGGGAAGGTGGCCCAGGCCTTCTCACGGCCTCTGCCTGGTTCCTGCTCAGGTTACCCGCCGGCGCCGTCCTCATGGAGCGGATCCAGGCGATTGCACAGAACGTCTCCGACATCGCAGGGAAGGTGGACCAGATCCTGCGGCACAGCCTGCTCCTGCACAGCAAGGGTAGGTATGGAGGGTCCACGCCTGGGATGCCGAGGCTGGGCACTTGTGGAGCCGGGGTGGTCGGACACCTGGGCAGGGCCTGACTTCTCCCAGCAGCTTGCCCAGCTTTTGGGTCCTACTTCAGTCTCAGGGGGGTGACTTGGGGTTCACCCCACCCTGACCTGGCACAAGGAGGTCCGTGGAGTCTCAGGGGTTGATGGTTCTAAGAGTGAGGCACCTGGAGAAGCTCACGGCGGCCCCTTGGTTCCCCCAGATGTGGGGCGGCAGGCCTCATCTCTGCCCTTCTCAGGGCTGCTGGGGTACGCCTGGTGAGTGCAGGGAGTCTGCCCGTCTGGAGGGCCAGCTCTTTACTGGCTCTGACCTCTCAGCTGGGGGTGTGGGAGAGGACACGTTAGGCCTGGGGACTCCAGCAGGTGGGCTGTGGGGCCAGTGCCCTCTCAGGTGGGAACTAGGTGGAGGGTTGTGGGGCCACTGCCCTGCCCACTGCAGACCCTCCGTGCACCTCCCTCCCCTGGGCTCCTGGACCCAGGATCTTAGCACGCTGACCTCTCCCTACAGTGTCAGAGGCCCGGCGGGACCAGTGCGAGGCGCCCAGCGACCCCAAGTACCCTGACTGCTCAGGGAAGGTAGAGGTGAGGCCGAAACTGCGGGGTGGCTGGTGGCTGGAGGGGCGGTCACTCTTGCTCTGGGATTCTGCTCCTGGCTGGGATGACTTCAACCGAGGGTCCCGTGCCCTGCCCCTGGCCTCTGACCCAGGCATTGGCTGGCAGTGGCCAACCACAGGGAAATGGGTGAGCGGCTCTTGGCCTGCGAGCCCACCCAGCCCTCCCACCCGAAGTCCCCAGGACAAGTCACGGGGAGTTCAGCGACTTTAGTACTTTTACAGCAAACAACCTGTGACGTACACTTGTCTCCCCCACGCCCCCTGCAGCCTGATTCTCAACAAACTTGGGGAAGGAGTGGGCCTCGGTTACTGGACCCCGACCTCCTGGCCCAGCCTCTAGCCCTCAGGGGCCCACTCCTGGCTGCGTGGTGTCTGTCCACTGGGGAAGCCAGCCCTAGCCGCAAAACCTACTCCTCAGCAGTTCTGTACCCCTAAAGGGTGGACCCTTCCCCAGTGACTGCGAGGACCACTGACGTGGGTCCTGCCTTGCCCCAGCCCTTGCTCCTGACCTCAGCGATCCCTGACCTTAGCCCCCAGCCAGATCTTGCTCTGGGGAACCCGGGGTGGGGACTAATGGGTGAGATAGACACCTGGCCCCCGGGCGTGGCCCCTCTGGCTGCCCTCGTGTCCTGACCTGGACTTCTCTCCCAGGGCCCTCCTCCTTCCAGGCTTGGAGGACGGTGTTCCTGCTGCCCCTGGCTTCCGTGGGGTCCTCTGCGGCCAGCTGCCTGGTGCATCTTCTCTTCTCAGCCCCGCCCCTTACTGCGTAGGGCGGCCACACAGGCCCTGTCTGGGAGATGCAGGGTGCCCGGGGCTGTGCATGCAGGGGAACCTGGTGAGGGCTAGGGGCACCGGCTCCCTGCCCAGCCTGGCCCTCTCTGCAGTGGATGCGTGCCCGCTGGACCTCTGACCCCTGCTACGCCTTCTTCGGGGTGGACGGCACCGAGTGCTCCTTCCTCATCTACCTCAGTGAGGTCGAGTGGTTCTGCCCCCCGCTGCCCTGGAGGAACCAGACGGCTGCCCGGATGGCCCCCAAGCCGCTCCCCAAAGTCCAGGTAGGCCTGGGAGGTGGCGGGCCAGCTAGCCTCTCGGGCTGGACACCCACAGGGGCAGCGGGGGAGCTTCCGCCTGGGGGGAATGAGGCTGCCCTCTGCCAGGTGGTCTGTTAGGCAGATGGAGCCAGCCTGGCAGTGCCTGCCCCATTGTGTAGGGGGTTGCAAAGCTGGGCTCCTCGTGGGCAGGCTGGGGCTCTGAGGCACCCCCAGTGGGGTAGATTAGTAGTTATAGCTGTCACTCCCCGAAGCTCTCTGGGAGCCAGACTCTTCGCTGGTTCTTGGATCTCCCAGCTGTCCTGTGATGGTGTTTAGCAGGTGATGAGCCTGAGCTCAGTTAATCAGTTCCTGAGTGCCCCGACAGGCAGCTCGGCCCCTCCTGCTGTCTGATCCCTGTCCCCTTGTAATGGGGAGTCCCCGGAAACTGTCAGAGCTGACCATCTCCCCATGAGAGCTCGGGGAAGGTGGCCCGTGGGAGCTGGGCTGGGACAGACCGCCTTGGCTGGGGCGAGTGTGGGGAGAGCCAGCCTTCTTGACGTCAGGGCTGTGGGCAAAGGAGGGTGCCCGCCCCTGTCTGCAGGGCAGCGGGCTGTGGGTCGCAAGCTGAGGGCTGGACTCCCCTCCAGGCAGTTTTCCGGAGCAACCTGTCCCACCTCCTGGAGCTGATGGGCAGCGGGAAGGAGTCCCTGATCTTCATGAAGAAGAGGACCAAGCGGCTCACGGCCCAGTGGGCACTGGCCGCCCAACGGCTGGCACAGAAGCTGGGGGGCCTCCTGAGGGAGCAGAAGCAGGTACGTTACTCTGCCCATCTGGGGAGCCGAGTTCGGAGAGTGTGGTGTCGTGCTGAGGCCCCGTGACTCCACGTAGACGTGGCAAGCCCCCAGACAGTCGTGTCGGGTTTCTCTGAATATGTCCCAAGGTGAAGAGGACTGGGGAGAGCAGATAAGGTAGATGCATGAGACCAGCATGTGGCACAACGGTTACATTGCTGGACTCCCAGGTAGTCAACCGCGGTTCAAGTCCTGGACCCAGCGGCTTAAACCTCACACTGGGTGTGTGTGCATGCATGCCCACAATCCTGAGAGGAGAATGGGGGAGAAGGGATTGTAGTGTGGTCATCCACCCTGTGGGTGTGATTTCTCACTTTCTGTCTCTCCGGCAAGTGCACATGTCCTATAGCAAAAATCGCTCTCTCTCTTAAAAAAAAGAAAAAGAAAAAGATAGATGCATGTCATGACTCCTGGTCCTTTTTTTTTTTTTTTTTTTTTTTTTTTTTTTTTTTTGCTATAGGGCGCGTGCGCTTGCCAGACAGAGAGAGACAGAGACAGAAAGCGAGAAATCACCCCCCCCAGGGGGGATGGCCACGCCGCAATCCCTTCTCCTCTGTTCTCCTCTCGGGATCTTGGGCATGCACGCACGTGCGCCCAACGTGAGTTTTAAGCCACCGGGTCCGGAATGCGAATCGTAGTCGACTACATGGGAGTCCAGCAACATAGCCATTACGCTAACTGCTGGTCCCCTCCTGGTCCTTTTCAAGGTCAGGCAGAATGACAAGCCCTCTGAGGGGTCTTGTGTCCTGTGGGCATCTAGATCTATTACCCTCCCACCTACCCATCTACCTACCCACCCATCACTCATTCATCCACCCAGCCATCCTTCCATCCAGCCACCCATCAATCCATTCCACCTACTCCTCCATCCATTCAGCCCACCTACTCATCCATCCACCCTCCCATCCATCCACCCACCCACTCCTCCATCCATTCAGCCCACCTACTCATCCATCCACCCTCCCATCCATCCACCCACCCACTACCCATCCATTCATTCCACCTGCCCATACACTCACTCATCTGCCCATTCATTCCACCCACCCACCTACCCACTCACCTGCTCATTCATCTGTCTACCCACCCCTCTGCTTCCCATCCACGCATCCACCCATCCATCCTCTCATCTGCTCACCTCCCCATTCATCTGTCCACTCACCCATCTGCTCATCTGTCTGTCCATCCATCCAGCCCTCCCTCTCTCATCTCGCCCTCTTTATTTCTTCCAGAGTCTTCACCATTTCATGAAGTTCTCTCTTGTCTGTGTTTATTGTTGTCCACCTCTTCCTTCTGGACCGTAAGCTCTGGGAGGGCAGGCACATGACTGTCTTGTTCACCTCTTTCTCCAAGCCTGCAGAGTCACTCTCGTGCCAGAAAGCACTTGCCTAGACCTGACCCGGAGGTCGTGTCTGCTGCTTCCTGGTCTCCCTGGGATGGGGGACAGGCTGAGGGCTGCTGCTCCTCCACCTTGACCCTTATTCCCCCCACTCAGATCCTCGTCCACATCGGCTTCCTGACTGAGGAGTCTGGGGACGTCTTCAGCCCGAGGGTGCTGAAGGGTGGGCCTCTGGGGGAGATGGTGCAGTGGGCGGACATCCTGGCCACACTCTACGTCCTGGGCCATGGTCTGCGAGTCACAGTCTCACTGAAGGAGCTGCAGAGGTGAGTGCTGGGGAGAGCCACTCTGCACCTCAGTGGGATGGGAGGGGGGAGGAAGAGCTCATCCCCCCAGAGCCCCTGCTAGTCCATGGCCCACCACACCGGGAGGCTTCCTGGGTTCTGCCAGGTACTGCCATTCCCTCGTTCTCTCCTCCACCTGCTCAGCCTGCCTCCTACCTGCTCCTCCACGCTGATGCCTGGCCACGTTTGATGTGCCGAGGAAGCGTATTTGCACAGTGCAGCCCAGGCAGGCCCTGCTCTCCCTCTCTGGGATGGGTTGGCAGGGATGGCGTTCATGCTTGGGAGCTGACAAGCACTGGCATGTGGGATTGAGCTGGGTCATGCAGATGGGATCCTGTCTGCCTGCTGTTCTGATGGGCTGCACGTAGCTTCAGGGTTCTCTCCTGGAATGGGACTCCTTCCTGAGCCTATTCCTGGGGCTGAGACCAGGGAGACCTGAAAGGTGGTGGGGTGGGTGGGTGGGAGATGCCTACCCGCTCCCTGGTACTGGGCTTTCCAGGGTTTCTCTCATGCTGTTGGAGGAGAAAGGCTGGTGACTAGGGACTCGCTAGGTACTTTGGGGGAGGATAGAGTTAAAGGCAATGAGTGTCCCCACATCAGAGGTGTGTGTGTTTCTGGGGGGATGCATGATGTATGTCTGTGGAATGTAGAAATACATACGGTTTTTTAAATTAATATTTATTATGCACCTTTGACATATCCAAATGTATATAATGTACAGTACTAATATATTATAATTATAAATTATGTTATCCCATATGTAATTATATATTAATGCATAATAATTATATACAATTATATATTTAGTATCTATTATATATGTTATGTGTTATTAATGCTATGATGCCCACTAATAAAATAACCTCTCATGAGGCTGCCATCCAATTTAAGATTGCAAATATTACCATGGACCCTGTGTCTGCCTAAGCCTCTTCTCACCCAGCCCTCTATCTCTCCCCAGAGGAAACCTGTAACTTGAATTTTCTGTTTATCATCTCTGTTTTTTTTTAAAATTAGTTTTTTCCATACGCTCATATTTGTAAACAGTATAAGGTCTGGTTTTGCTTTGAGCTTTGTAAAACCAGCGTATACTGTCATAGCCTCCACAACGTGCTTTCTTCATTCATCATTCGGTTTCAGAGACACCCATGTTGCTGTCTGTCCATTTTGCGCTGCTGTATAACATTCAGCCTTGTGACCATGCCATGTCATTTACTGATGCTTCCTGAATATGGGCTTTTTTCCCCTACTTTAAACATTCTCTTGATTGAGGCCACAGTGGACTTTCTTGTACGTGTCACCTGGTGCACCTGTGTAAGTTTCTCGAGTGCAGACTTGGGTGCCCAATGGCTGAGACCTAGGGAGTGTGAACATTCAACTTTACTCAGTAATGCTGAAGGACCTTCCAAAGTGGCTGTACCAGCTCACAGTCCCCAGGTTTTGGGTCCCCACGGGGCCACATTCTCAACTACTCTTAGGTTATCAGACTTCTTGGCTGAGGGGTAAAGGCATTAGGACGTCCCACGCCCCGTGGGCCTGAGCGCCACGTTGACTGGCCGTGCAGGTTCCTTCTTTGTGAAATGCCCCTTCCTGTTGTTACCCACCTTTCTGCTGGGGGTCCTTTACACGCATACGTGAAGTTTATGAAACCCGTGTGAGTTGTGTCAAAAACATCTTTGGGCCAGCTGGTGGTGTGGTGGTTTAGGCAGCTGGTTCCCACATGGCTGACTGTGTGGGTTGAGTCCTGGACCCGGTGGCCTGAGAAACATACAGGGCAGGGCCCGTGTACTCTCCAAAAATCCCGAGGGGAGAGAGGAGAAGGAATTGCGGCGTGGCCATCCCCTATGGGGAGTACTTCCTCACTTTCTCTCTCTCTGGTGAGCACACTTGACCTCTGGCAACATTTTTTTTTTTAATTTTGTTTTTTAATTTGCAGTTTGTCTTTTTACTTTCTTTATGATTTTTTCCCCCTGAGGAACAGTTCTTAATTGTAATGTAATCCAAATGATCAATCTTTTCCCCTCTGGTTGGGGATTCTGTGCTGGTGGAGTTCTGCTCTTTCCGTTGGCGGTTTGATGAGCTCGCTCTAACTTCACCCCGGGGCGTAGCTGAGGAAGGCCTCCAGGCCTCTGTGCAGAGACTTTTCCTCCTCAGCCCATTAACTGACTCCCAGGTGGTTTGTGAGTTGTGTGCTTTCCCCCGCCTGCCCACGCTCTTGCTGCCCTGTGCTCTAGATGCCTCCGTCTTCCTTGGTAGCATTTCATCCTGGCTAGGGAGTGTTGGCGGTGGGTGCCGACTGGACTGGACCTGCCGCTCACTATCTTAGGGCACCGGGGCAGGGAGCACCAGCCTTGGGCAGCTACTCAGCTCTGCGGTCTGGTTCTGCCAGTCACCCGGCTAGAGGGAGGAGAAGGACCAAGGGTGTTCAGCAGTGGAGAAGGGCTAGGTGCCTGGGCTGGGTGGCTTCGGGGCCATGACAGGACCTGGTGGCTTGAAGGTTTTCATCCACGTGGCCTGGAAGTCATGCTGTTGGAGTCATTCTTTAGGTTAGTGCTCTCGTCTCTCGTCAGCTCAGTGAAGATGAGAAAGTCTCCAGAGCTTTTGCACAGGGGACAGGGACTGTGAGGGGCTGCTCGTTTGTGGTAGTTTGTGGCAGCGTTGGGAAGCACAGTTCAGGTGGGAGCGGGTTCTGAGGGAGGAGGTGCGCCCTAAAATAGAACCTCCACCCCTTCTGGCTCAAGTCACCCAATCTGCAGGGACTTAGCTGGGAGCTGTCCCCGAGCTCTGGTGCTGAACCCACGGACTGCTCCTGTGCTGCCGAAGGAACCTGCACGTCCCTTCCTTGGCGCTTGCCCGGGGGCATTGGTTGACAGATCGTGGTGTGCCTGCTCCCTGCCAGTGCTGCTGCCGCCCGCCAGTGTCACTGCCGCCCGCCGGTGCCCACCCTGGCTCCGTGGAAGCAGACTCAGAGATGCACGACACTGCCTGGAGCAGAGCGCGCAGAGCCAGCTGGCGTTTGCAAATGTGAGGCAAGGCCTGGAAGCCTCCCTCAGGGGCCAGGGAGGAGGAAGAGGAAGAGAAGGGTGACATCAAGGAGACCAAAGAGGTCTTAGGTGACTTGTGGGTGGCACCACCAGAGGCCATGACAGACTGCAGGCCAGGCCAGCCCCACAGAGCAGTGAGCGCCTGATGTCTGGGCCATCAGCACCCCTGAGAAGTGGGAAGACTTCTGGGGGTGTTGGAGCGCCCCGATCCTAGGCTCTGCCATGCAGAGTCCCTCGCAAGTGGGGAGCACCTTTCCACCTGTGTCCCTACCCCTCACCCGCCTCAGTTGGATGAAGTCGAGTGTGTCAAACAGCACTTGGCTTGGCTCTCCCCTCTGCCCGTGCAGGGTCAGGGGCCAGAGAGGTGAGAACCTCCTTCCTCCCCGCTCCCCAGGGATGGGAAGCCTTCTCCACGCATTCGCGACAGCTCAACACAGCACTCAGAGAACCAGCCTTCTGTGAGAGGAGCAGATAGCTGGGCCCTCACTGAGAGGTGCAGACTTGGCTTGGCCTGTGCTGGGGTCTCTCCTCCCTGTCCGCCGCCATCCTGAATCCTGCCTTGCCCAGAGCACCGCCTCCCCCTCTGGCCACTCCCCTGGCCTGGCACTGAGCTGGGTCAGGCTACTGTCATTGCCTGTGCTGGGCTAGAGCAGTGACCATGGGGCTGATGCACTTGTGAGACTGAAAGGGAGGCCCTGGTGAAAGTGAAAAGACTGGGAAATGCCCCCTTGCTGCCATCTCTTTCCCTACTCACATGCACCTGTGTGTGCACCCTGCACAGGCACACACCCGTTTGCTGCAGCACCTGCCTGCACTTGCGTACATGTGCTCATGTAGCCTCTGCACACGCGTACAGGCATGCACACACTCATGGCCTCTGCAAATGCACATCCATGCAAACACTTGCAAGCAAATTCCATGCATGTGCATACATGTACATGTGCACATGCAGCGCACTCAACACATATGCACACCCTTGTCACACAATGCACACACAGGCATGCATGTACACCCTCCACACATGTGCCCACACATGTACACATGTGCAAACAGTGCTTCTAGCATACACATGTACACCCTGTATGCACAGGCATGCACTGGCATGCACTCATGCACCCTCCACATGCCACAGAATATCAGGGTCTTTCCACCAAGGTCTCAGCTCCTGCCAGGCTCCGGCAGATCTGAAATTCCCAGAAGAGAGGTGAGAGGTTGCCCCTCTCATTTGCAGTTGGGTAACCCGGGCAGGCCCAGGGCTGTGCTCAGACACTGGTCCTTGGTCCCCTGCGGAGTGTATGTGTGAACGATCTTGCTCAGGCAGGGCCTAGTGGTGTAAATAGCTCAGCCACCTCAGGGGAGAGCCTCAGGAAGTGCTTTCTAAATCTGCTACCAGCAACAACTTACAAACAACTAGTGGAGTAAAAATAAAAACACCTTCCCCAGGAGAATTCCCAGTTGTGTGGACAGTGGCACGGCGTCGGCGTCGCAGTGGCTGCACAGTCAGGGGCTCTTAGCCCTGGCTCAGCAGAACCTGAAGAGCTGGAGACAAGCGCCCCAGCGCGCGGCCCCACTCTTGGCAGCTCTGATTTAATCCATCTGGGGTCGGGGCCCAAGCGTCCAGTTGTTCGAGCTCCCCAGGTGATGCTAATGAGCTCGAGCTGAGCGTGGGAAGCCTGCAGCTGTGGGTTGTCACACACGGTCTGGGGAGCCGTGGGGTTGGGACTTTGTAGGATGTGCGAACACATGCCACGGCTCATTCCAAAGGTCTATCCTTGTGTCCCCAGGGCAGGGGTGGGATTAGGGCCTAGGGTGGGGGCTCAGGCTCAGGCTCGGGCTCTAAACCTGTAGAACGAGGGTGAGGATCCCTCCTGCATCCTGGTCTGCACTTCCGGAAGCACCCGGGATACCCGTGCTTGCAGGAGTGGGGCCGAGCCAAGGGGGCGGGCCACGGAGGGATCCTTGGAGGTGGCCCAAATGGGGGCCCTCTCATGTCCTGCCCAAGGGTAGCAGGTAGGGACCTGCTGGCCCAGAAAGCATGTTGTGCCACGCCCTTTCTCAGATGTGCTTTCCCTCCTCTTTGTGAAGGGTTGGAGGGGAGGGTGACACGTGGCCGGGGCGGAGGCCCACTTCTGAGCTCCCCGGCACGTCAGTGTGGCCTTTCCTTGCAGCAGAGTTGAGACCTGTGGGCAGCCCGAGGTGTGTGAGTCACCGGGCGGCTGCGACAGGCCACCACAGTCAGCAGATGGTTACTCTCGCAGTTTTAGGGCGGGGGTCTGAGATCAGGTGTGAGCCAGGCTGGTTCCTCCGGGGCTCCGAGGCAGAATCTCTTCCAGGTCTCTCCCAGCCTCTGGTAGTTTGCTGACAATCTTGGTGTCCCTGGAGGTGCGTCACCCCGTCTGTGTCTTTGTGTCTTTGTTTCTGCACGACCCTCTCTGTGTACATGTGTGTGTCCGAATTTCCCCTCCTTACCATGACACCGTAGGTCCCAGGTGACACCAGTCATTAGGGGGCACCTGTAACCCCATCTTAACTTCATTGTAAAACCCCATCTCCAAATGAGGTCGCATTCTGAGGAACTCGGGGGTAAGGGCTTTACATATGAATTTGGGGCACACAATGCCAACCCATAACAAGGTGGCAACCATTTAAGCCTAGGCAGAGGTCCTGGGCAAGAAGCCATCAGACCCAGGTGGCATCTGCAGGAAGAGGTGGGAACATCTGGGGCCTCACCTCAGCCCTGGGAGCCATTTGTGGACTCAGCACAGGGCTCATCTGAAAACAGGCCAACGGGACGTGAGGCGGTTGGAATTCTGCATCTCAGCTTGGCAGAAACGTCTCCCTGGGCGGGCGGAATGACCCGTGCGGGGAGGGCGACAGGACAGACACAGCTTGTACGTTATGGTCGTTTATTCTCAGATGTTCATGCCAGCTGTCTCAGCATGACGAAGCTGCAGGGCTGGACGGAGGAGCCGGCTTCTCTGGGCTCCTTGTGTTCTGGTGTTTTAATGAACCGGCTTGCTGGAGTGATGTTGGGGCAGTGCGCAGAATCCACATCTGCCTTTGCTGCTGGGAGGTTTCCGGGGCGCGGGCCGGGTACACAGCATCAGTGCAGCTCGACAAGCCGTGCCAGTCAGCACCCCACCCTGTGTGTGCTGGGGCGTGGTTGCGGACCCCAGCCCTTGCCCGGCACTGCAGCCCGAGCCGCTGTCTCCAGACAAGGAACGCGGGGGCCACTGTGGGCATTTTCAAGTGCAGCCTTTCCCGTCCTGCTAGCCAGTATCAGCTGTGCTCATCAATTTTATTTGCATAATTTCAAGCATCATTAATAGTACAAGGCATGAGGAAAAATTACTGAGCTCTTCCTCCATCCATGAGTGAAATTGGGTTTAGTAGAAAATTAGTTGACTTAACTGGCAAATGATGAAAGCTTGAGAGAGAATGTTCAAATAAGGAGGACTAGATGGGGACTCTTGGGGCTGCCAACCTTGCAGTAGGCTGGGAATCGGCATCCAACGGGGGCATTCGTTCAAGGGGAGACCGGGAGGGTCCCCAGGAATGACAGAGGCGGGAACGGTGTCCGATTCTCCTTGGACAGTCCAGCCTGACTGTGGACGTGAGTTCTGAGGTTTGAACCCGTTCGGCTTTGCCTAGGATGGGCTCATGCTGGTCTGAACCAGTGCAAACTGGGCCCGGCTGCTTGAAACCAGTTGGAACTGACCAGAGCCGGTCTGATCTGGGCAGCTCAGGCCAGCCACTGGGTAGGGGTGGGGTGCTGCTGTTCTCTGAGGACAAGGGAAGGGAGAAGTACAGAGTTTGGAGGCACCAGGATGACAGCGAATGGCAGCAGGGTGAAGGGCCGGGGCGGGGGAGGCTAGGAGTGGAGACAGATGTGACAGTGACAGTCGAGGGTCATTGAACTCAAGTGTGGATGAGATTAACGAGTGATGGGTGAAAAGGCTCGAGAGTAGAGGCTTGAGAAACGCCACCATTTAAAGGCCCCTGGGAGGAACGAGGCTGGCAAGGACTGTCCCCGAGGACGCCTGGAGGTGGTGCCAGGAGCCCCACGGACAGGAAGCTTCTGGAAGGACTGTATGGCCTGTGATGATGTCAAATGCTCAAAAGGCAAGGAGAGTGGAAATGTCTGAAGGATTTGGCCACACGGGAGTCACTGTGGACCCTAGACAGAGCCCTTCTGGTTGCATTGTGGGGACAAAGGTCATGAACCTGGCTGTAGAACGAGTAACTGCGGGTGTCAGAGTTGTCTCCCGAAGTTTGGCTGTGAGAAGGGGGGCACACGAGGATGGGAGTTGGGTGTGGGAGACTGAGGTAGCCCCGGCTCTCCCCGGCCCGAATGCGTACCCACCTGCGGTGCAGAACGGAGTGGCTGAGGCAGAGGTTGTACCCGGCAGATCCGGGGCTGCACCTGACCTTGGTAGAGAGGCCCTCAGGCTGGGACGGAGGCCCCTGCCCCGCTGTGGTAGCCTCGGGCCTCCTTTGGCTGAAGACAGCCCTCCCCTGCCCCTTCACATCCGTCTCTGTGCCCACATTTCCTCTCTAAAAAATAAATCAATTCATTTCTTCCATGAGCAAGAAAGACAGAGACAGCACCCTGCCAGGTCCCCGTGCCACCATCCACCCTAGCTTCAGGCAGCCCTGAGTCACGGGGACGCACGTGCCTCCTGTACTCATGGAGGTCTTCGGATCGGAACCCAGAACCCATGTGGTCTGCCAAGGTTCCTCTTTCTATGAGGAACCCAGTCCTTTTGGATAAGGGTCCACCCTAATGACCTCATCTGAACCCTGTGACATTTGCAAGGACCCTATATCCAAAGCCCCATTCCGCCCTGTAGAAGGTAAGCTCGCTGGCTTCTCACGATGGGAGGGGGTTGAGCACATGACGTGCTGGTGCAGAGGCAGACGGGAGAGGGGTTGGAGATGGGGCATGACTGCCACAGGCCTGGTCTGGAGGGGGCAAGCCCTCGGTCCTGACAGGATTGGAGAGGGGACAGGGACTGGGTGAGGGAAGCCCCCTCTCACTGGAGCTCAGCATGTGCGGCCTGTGTGGGAAGGGCCAGGGGTGCCTCGTGCCGCACGCGCCTTCCCGCTGCAATGGGGCTGAAAGCCAGAGGCGTGAGCCCCCAGTTCCACAGGCTCTCCTGCGGGCGCGGCTCTATTCTTGGCCCAGAGTTCGCTCACCAGGAAGGAACACTGGGGAACAAAGTGTCCGCTTTGGACTCCCATCGCAGTGTGGGATGCCGCTTTGGAGTCCTGCCAGGGTGGGCTGCTGCTGCCTCTGTTTCCCTTCGGATCCTGGTCCCCTGGCCCTCGCTTGCTTCACTGTGGCTCTGGCTAGGGAGCGGCTGGAATGGTGCCCATCTGCCTTCGCACTCCCCTCTCCTCTGCACCAGCTCCTCTGGGCACTGGCAGTGACTCCAGTGCTCCGAAGGCCACGGGTATGTGCTAGGAATGTTCGAGAACGTTTGTCCTTTTAGGAGACAGAAGCAGAGGGTGGGTCCCTCACGGTGGCATCAGGCTGTTTCTGCCGGGCACCGGAAGGTCGGTCCCTCCCAGGCAAGAAGAAAGCGCAGCGGGAGAGGATAATTCCTCCCTCGTTAGTGACCCGACCCTGCTTCCCTGCAGCTCATTAGTCGCCCAGCTGAATCTCAGCCTCGCTGGGTGCCTCCTGGTGCTCCAGGCTGCCGGGGTGTGGCTGTCCTGCTGATGGCCGTGGGAGGGAAGGAGGGCTTGCTCAGGAGGTGGGCCTGGGCTGCCGTGAGCAGACGGACATCAGGCCTTGGAGACGGGGGGCCCGGGGGCCCCTGGCCATGTGCTCCGTGACGAGATGCCTCTGGAAGCTGAAGGCCTCGTGTACACTTCACACCCGGAGCCAGAGACCTGTGAACACTCTGGGAGAATTCTTTTTAATTAGGTCCTTCCCCCACAGAGAAATAGAGAGGGAGGGAGAATAGTTTGTTCCGGAATTTGAGCACTACCTGGAGAGATTATTTCTAGTCACAGACCAAAGGCAGAGAGAAATGAAACCAGAGAATTTTTAGCTCGGAAGAGGCTGGGAGATTGGTCTCAGCGCCGCGTCACGGCGTGGAGGCAGACACCGGGAAGATTCAGTGTCTTGTGCAAGGCCACCCGGCAGGTTCGCACCGCAGCCCCTGCCCAGGGATGTTTTTCATGCCGCTAGAATTCAGCAGTTTGCATTCCTGGCTGAGGGTGTTTTCCTACTGAGAGTGGGTTTTTATTTTCTCTCTTTCATCTACCCATCCCACTGTTTGATTTTCCAGCAGAAAGTGACTGGTCCCCTGGCTGAGCCCCACGTGGCTCATGGTCAGCTGGGAGTCCCAGGCAGGTGGGGGCAGGGTGGTGGCAGCTGGAGAAGACACCAACCTTGGTGCCTTTGGGAGACAGAGTGCTGGACACAGGAGCCAGGAATGTGGATGGGTTAACTATTTTTAAAATTAATTTAAAAAAGGAAAAACTGGACTGGCCTGGGAGTCAAAGGAGCTGGGTCCCACATGGCTGACCAGGTGGTTCAAATTCCAGCTCTAGTGGCTTGAGAATCGTGCCGGGTGCGTGCATGTGTGCCCCGAATCTCTATAGGACGGAAGAAGAGGAGAAGGGATTGTGCTGTGACCTCGCCCCTCTGGGGAGCGCTTTCTCTCTCTGTCTCTGTCCCTGGTGAGCACATGTGCCCCCTGGTAAATAAATAATTTTAAAAAGTACTCATTTATTTCTTCCATGAGAGAGGGAGAGAGAGAGAGAGGGAGAGAGAGAGAGGGAGAGAGCGAGAGAGAGAGGCGCTCCCAACAGCGTTGTCCTCATGGTCCGCCGCAGCCTCAGCCAGCCTGCACCCTGGGCATGGGCTTGTCTGCTGCACACAGGGTGACCCTTCCCATGAGTCTAGCTGCATCGCCACTGCACCGCCCTCTGGCCTGGCTCTTTTTTTTTTAAGAGAGGTTTTTGCTATAGAGCATATGTGCTTGCTGGAGAGACAGAGAGAGAGAGAAAGAAAGTGAGAAATCACCCCCTGGGAGGATGGCCACACTGCAGTCCCTTCTCTTCTATTCTCCTCTTGGGAATCGGGCATACACGCACACGCACTCGGCGTGAGTTTTAAGTTGCTGGGTTTGGGACTCAGACTGCTATAGACTAAGTGAGAATCCAGCAACGTAACCATTATATCAGCTGCTGATCCCCGTGCTGGCTCTTTTTCAAAGTCATAATAAAATGCATGTAACATAAAGACGGTCCTTCTAGCCATGCTAGTGTACTGTTCCGTGAAAGTGCATTTATGGGTGCAATGTGCAGCATGCCACCTTCCACCTCGGAACCCTGTTGTGAAACTGAAACTCTGCACCTGTTACACAGGATCTCCCTCCGCTTCTCTCCCTCAAGAGAGTGGCTTTTTAATTTTTAATTGGGCAGCGTGCATGCCCTCACCACAGAGAGGGGAAGTGAGAAAGCATCCCTCCTGGAGACTAGTCACTCTGCAGTCTCTTCTCCATCGCTCCCTACTTCTGGGAGTTTGGACACTCATGCACTTGTGCCTGGCGTGGTTTTTAACTTGCCACGTTCAAGGCTTGAACCATACCGTCGGCGATGTGGGAAGTACCTACCTTAACCACCACGCCACCCCCCCAATATTTTAATGATAGAAGTTCAATATGTGCATGGCAGGGGTGAGAGCAAGTACACCCAGTAAGGTCTGCCTGCTCTCCAATTCTTCATCAGGACCCTGGGCACACACATGTAAGCCCAGCCTGCTTCCAAAGCTGCTGGGGCTAAGACTTGAACCCTGGTTGTTTGTGTGAGTGAGATGACAGTGCCGTGCTTAACTGCTGCCTCACCCAGGGTAGGGCCCATGGCCTTTACGGGTGCACTAATCCAGGTTGGGTGAAGGTGGTGGGACTCTGACCAGGGGACCTGTGGAAATGCCCCATCTCCTTCCATCTCCTCACCCCACCCTCTCCTCTCAAGATTTGGGTTCCCATCACAGTCCAGGACATTCAGAACATGAGGGGTCTTCACGGACTTCATGGGAAGCTCGGATTATGACGAAGCTGCATGGATTTTGGAATTTTTTCGCACCCAAAACATCAAACAAATCCCATTTAATCCCATTTTCCGTGACCCTTTCGAAGTCTCTTAGTATATTCTGACCTTTGACCACCAGTTTGACCAAGGCACGCGACCTTCCCCACTGACCTCCGGCACTGGGCATTGGTGGTGGCACCTGCAGCTAAGGTACCTTCGGCTGCTGAGGCCCTGCCAGCTGCACCCAGCCATCAGGTTGCGGGAGGCCCATCCCCTGGACCTGGTCCCTGGGCTGAGAGTCTGACAGGCAGGAGACCTGTGTGAAATCGGGCGTCTGGGCAGCGTCGCACAGCCACGCCTCCCTGGGCCCTTGGCCGGCGGTTGGCAGGAGGCAGGGGTTTCAGTGCGTGTCACTGCTCTGACCAACCACTTAGCATAAAACAGCCCATGAACGTGAACTTGTACCACAGTCCTCGCGCCCAGAGCCGACCCCCGCAGCGAGGCAGCTGCCGGCATTCACCTTTGGTGAGGTCCCTTAAATGGAAAACTCTTGTTTTCAAGGCCTGGAGAGACCATGGGGCGCCTCGTTAATGCCTGCTGGAAGGGGCTGCTGTCCTGCCGTCTCTGGGCCAGTTTGTCTCCCTTCTGTCCTTCCTGCTGGGATGTCCTTTGGGCCATACGCAGGGCCATTACCGTCCTGGTCCAGATCTGCAGGCTGGTACCCTCGACAGCCCTGGCGTGATGCCCTTTGTCCTGGGGCTCCCCTCACCCTTTCTCTTCCCTGAGTATACTTTTCCTTTTTTAAGTAAAAATGTACCCCCCTTTCCAATGAGTGGGCGAGAGAGAGAGATCACCCCAGCACGTGCTGGCTCCACGGTCCAGCCCCACTCCAGCCGGTCTGAATCATGGCCATGGGCATGCCCGGAGGGTGCTGGGCCAGCTCCAGATCCGAACCTGCCACCTCCCATGCAGGCAACCCTGCAGAACATTGTTTCACACTGCACCGCCGTCCAGCCCCCAGGTACGCTCGACCACATTATCTATTTATTAGTTATTCTAAAATGTATCATAGGGCACGCAGGCTCGCTGGAGAGAGGCCGGTGTGGGGTGTGTGTGGGAGAGCACCCCCAGGGGCATGGTCGCACCACAGTCCCTTCTCTGTTCTCTTGGACACCTTTGTGTATGTGTTCTCCAGGCCGGAGCCACGCAGTCGCCCTGTGGGATCCAGCCACCTTAGCCACGTGCTACCATTGGCCTTGCCCAGATTGCTCCGTTTAACCAGATCTCGCTGAGGGGCCCCCTGGAACCGTTGGCTTGCTTACTCCTCTTGGAAGTGATCAGGCTGGATCTTGGCCTGGCTTCGCAGGTGACTGGGCCCTGCCCTCGGGGCCCCCAGTGGGAGCAGGTGACTTACGACAGTCACCAGGTGTGCCCTAGGTCAGGCCGTGGAGAGACGGTGCAGGGGAGAGACATGGCTCACTGCAGGGGTCCGGGAAAGGCTTTGGGGACGAGGAGCAGGTGAGGGGGCCTCCTAGGCAGAACCGATTCTGTCAGGGTGCGGTCCCTAGGTGGGCCTGGTGGGGAGGTTTTGGGGTGACCAGGCACTTCTGCTGCTCTTGCCTTGCCCAGGACAGGCATAGGAAGGGTCCTCTCTCACGGTCAGACGATGGTGACAGCCACCTGGCCTGTTTGCCAGAACCTGTAGGCAGGGAGGATGAACCTCAGGATTCCAGGCGCGCCATGACTGGGGTCTGGAGTGGGGGGTGGGGCAGTGGTTAGGAGTTGCTAGACTCTGAGATCCGGGGGTGGAACCGACGGCTGAAGTAACAGTAATCTGCTGTCTCTCTTGGTCCTGCCAAGGACCAGGCCAGGAGCCTCATGAAATAGGCATTTTTATTTGCCTCTTGCCAGTAAGAAAAATGAAGCTGCTAGGAGCTTATGTCCGCCCAGGGTTAGCGACGAATCCGAGACTGGAGCCGCGGCCTTCGGCAGCCTAGGGCTCCTGTGGCAGAATCATCACTGTGGTGCGACCACCCTCCATCGGGTGCCTGAGTCTGGGGACCCGGGGGCCAGAGAGCTTGGTGGGTGGCAGTGTGGGCACTGGAGCCCAGCGCTTCTCCGTCCTGGCCGTGGGACCTGGTAGAGTACTGCGCCTCTCTGTTTCCTAGTCTGTAAGGAGGGAGCAGGACGAGGCCAGGTCTGCTCTCCTAGGTGAGAGGAGCTGATGAATCGGAAGTGCGTGGAATGACGCTTTCAAAGCCAGCCCTGAAGCTGGTTGAGACAGGTTCACGTCGAGCAGCCGCAGCAGCTGGCTCCAGCCCGTCCTCCTCTCAGTGACCTTGGTGACTGGGGTGGGGCAAGAAAAAGAAACCCAGGACAGAGGGACCACACGTGGCCTGGAAACCAGCCAGAATACATGGGAAAGGCCGGGACCACACTGGGGCAGGGAACAGCTCCCAAATCGCCCTGCTGTTCAAGTTTTCTGGGTTGCCTCGATTTTATAGACCGAGTGAACGTGGGGGTGAGGGGCAGCAGCTTCTTCCCTGAGTCTGCAATGGAGGGATAGAGGGATCGACTTTTCCTTCTGGTTCTCAGTTGCGGGGATGAGAACGAGGGACTTGGGGCTCTCCTCCAGGGAGGCTGCCTGAGCAGGTGTGATGTTCGAGAAGGCCAGCAGGCCATGGCCTATTCTCCGGTCCCAGCAAGATGAGAGACCACAGCCTCCTGCCATCAGGATGCCAGAGGGCCGGGGGGCACCCCCCCAACTCTGGCTAAGCTGTGTTCCAGGTCACCTGGGGCGGCCCTGTCACTAATGCAGACCTGCCAGTAGATGACCTGGCATGCAGGGGCACACTGCACCCCGGGGCCCTGAGTCTCAGCCTGTGCGGCAGCCGGAGTGGAGAGTGGAGCCTAGAGGCCTGCAGGAGCTGCTGCCCTAGCCGGCCCTGGTGCCAGGAAGCCGGTCAGCAGAGTGGGAGCTGCTCTTGGGCAGCAGGGGCTCTGTGACCCTTCGGAGCTGGACGCACGCTGGAGAAGCTCTGAGACCCAAGGCCCAGGGCGGTGCTCGCGGCACTTAGCCAGAGGAAGGCTCCCTCTCTGGGCAGGCACAGCCCTGCCGGAGCATGTCTGTGGCAGTTATAGAAGGCGCCCCTCCTGGAGCACAGCCTCGGCCAGGTGTAAGGCTGGGCAAGTGCCCAGGCTGGATCTCAGCTCACCTGCCCCTCACTGGGCCTCCTTGTGCAGTGAGGAACCTACGCAACTGGACACGGCCTTCCTGTTCACTTGCTCGCTGCCACATTGCCATCTCCTTATGTGTCCTGGGCTCTAGGAAGTGGGGCTGCTGATTTGGAAAGCGGATTTCTGGCGCTTCAGACTCTGATGGGCTCTTCTCTCAGTAACTTAGGGGTGCCGCCAGGCCGGGGGAGCTGCCCACTCACCATGCCCCTGCCTTTCGACCTCATCTACACGGACTACCACGGCCTGCAGCAGATGAAGCAGCACATGGGGCTCTCCTTCAAGAAGTACCGGTGAGAGGCTGCGGGGAGGGTGGTGACCGGGGAAGGGTGGTGACCGACACAGGCTGCCCTGCCCCATGTGCAGGCGCAAGGTGGCCCCCCTGCCTTCTGCCTGCCTGCTCCCGCGCTGCCTCCTGCTGACTCGATAATTGATAAACCTCAGGGAGCCGCTCCCATGCCCTCTGCTAGGGGAGGCTGGGCCGAGGAGGCAGCCCTGAGGGAGGGGTGGGAGGGGATGGGACTGCCCTGGCCCACCATGCTGGGGGCCTGGGGCAGTGGCTCAGCACTTCTCTCCCAAGGCCCTCCCTGTACCCGGCCCCCTCCGTCTGGAGGAAGGCCAAGGCCCTGGCTCCGTCTGCGGCCAGCGGGACGCGGTTTAATTTAGCACAGAGCGCTGCTATTTATTATGCTTGCTCCAGTCTCGTCGCCGATCCCACACGATTTTATTAGGGAAAAAGGTGACAGGCAGTGTTATTACTTTTATTATGAACGAGCGTTCTCTGCACCAGCGCTGTCCCGCCTGCCCCTTCTCTGGGGGAACAGTGCTAACCTCAGCACTCTGCCACTGGGTCACTGGGAAGGACACCGCCCAGCACCGAGCTCTGGGTGGGGCGTGTGAATCCTGAGTCTGTCTTCAGGTGCCCACCTCTGCGGGAGTGGGTGAGGTTCTGGGCTAAGGCCCAGACAGCGCCTCCGAGTCCTCTGGCCCCTCGGGGGACTGATTCTGCAGGTACAAAGTCCCTCTGAGCCTCGGACTTGAAGCCTCTGCCCCTGAGGACAGCAGGGGGAGGAGGACGGGTTGGACAGGGCCTCCCCGATGCAGGTCTCCCTGTGGGAGCCAGCCTGGCAGAGGCTTTGAGGCACTGGTTTGGAAGGTGGCCGGAGCAGTGGCAGGTGGGTAGGCTGGGCACGTCCCAGGGCCATGAGCTCCCTCAGGTCCTGCTGCTCCCCACCCCACTCCTCAGGCAGTGCAGAACTTACAGGTGATCTTGGGGTGATAGGGAGGGACCCCCCGACACTCTAAGAAACACCACCTTCCTAGGCTGCCTGGCAGTAGTTACGGCTCACAGTTCCGGAGCCTCATGGGGACCAGGGGCCAGGAGGTTAAGTACAACCCTGAGACTGTTGGGCTGTTCTTATTCCTACTGGACGGATTAAGAAGCTGACACAGAGAGGTTAAGGTGCATGGTTGTGGTCACTAGGCCGTGTGCAGGCCCAAGCTTTAACCTGCACTGCGTGGCCAGTTCCATGGGCCACGATTGGGACAAACCCAGCCCAGGGACACACAGAGGCTGCTGACCCTGCTCCTGGTCCTTGGGGGCGGGGCAGGTGCCGAATCCGGGTGATCGACACCTTTGGAACAGAACCTGCGTACAACCATGAGGAATACGCCACGCTGCATGGCTACCGGACCAACTGGGGCTACTGGAACCTCAACCCCAAGCAGTTCATGACCATGTTCCGTGAGTGGCCAGGCTGGACCTGGGCTGGGGGTGGGCAGGTGGGGCCTCCAGGGGGCTCTCGGATGTGCCCTCCCTCAATTCTTCCCTGGGTGCCGTGGGGCGGGACAGGCCAGATGCCCACTTCTCCCTTCCAGCAAGCATGTGACCCAGAAAGGAAGCCTCTCATGGGTGGTATTCAGGGAGCAGGAAGTGTGGACGGAATGGCCCGGGTGGGGCCGCCCACCTAACGCCAGAGAGCAGTAGCCTTGGCCCAGCAGAGAGCAGCCGAGCACACGGGCCCAGACCGAGGGGAGCTGGTGTCTCCAAATAGACCCCTCGTGGACCGGAGAGGAGGGGGCAGGCAGGCCTTTCTGGGCAGAGGGAACAGGTGTAGGAGAGATAGATGTGGAAAGAACCAGAAGGTTCTAGAAGTGCAAGGACTCAAGTGCCAACACTGGGGATAGTGGGAAACACAGCTGCCGGCGGGGCTGGAGCCCGGCCTGAAATCCACGGTGGAGGGCTAAGGCGGCAGGCGGCAGTGGTGCTAGGTGAGACTAGAACGTGCAAGTGGGATGAAGGCAGGTTAACCCTTTCCTGGCAGTCGGGTCAGCTGACTTCTCTTACTCGCCGGCCTGCCCTTTGGGACATGGCAGAGGTAGATAGGGGAGCGGGTCCCCTTCTGCGTCTGTGGTCTAACGTGCCTCTCCTGGTTGGGAGGCGTCAGCTGTCACCTCTAATTGTCATCAGCTCCTCTGCCTCCAGCCGCACCCTGCTAGTCTAATTTGCAGCTCTTTGAAGGCTCTGGGCTGGAAAGCCAGATAAGCACCCTCGTTAGGGCTGTATCTAAATTAGGAGCAAACCAGGGCTGAGCGGAGTCCCCGGGTGCTCGTAAGTAAAGTGTATGGTCTTCATTTAGCCTGTCAGACTCCTGGCATCTCTTTTGGATGCTTAGAGACTTCTTCTTTCCCTTATTTTCCAGGTTCTAGGCTGTGTAAGGGGCAGATGTGATCTCTGAATAAATAAGTCATGGCTTGATCGGATCCTAGAAGTTTGGGAAGGTGGGACGCTTCCCAGAGCCATACTGTCCAGATGGGGAAGCTGAGGCCCAGAGAGGTAGAGAGACCCGCCTGAGGTCACACAGCCCTATGGGACCAGACTCCCTCCCCAGGGCTTATTTCAGGGTTGGGTGAGGCTTCTCATTATCCTCCCAAGAGAGCAGCGACGAGTAGGGGAGGTTACAGGGAGCAGATTCCTAGAGGGAAGGGAAGTGGGGGATGATAGGAAGAGGGGTGAGGGTGCCGTAGGCTGAGTAAGAGGGTAGGCCGAGTTGGGGCATTGGGTAATTAGCTCACCTCCTTAAAACAAGAATTTTTTATTTTATTTTATTTGTCCTTAATTTTAATCTACTACAGGGCACATGTGCTCACCAGAGAGAGACAGAGTGAGAGGGAAAGTGAGAATCCCGCCCCAGGGGGATGGCCTCACTGCCGACCCTTCTCCATTCTCCTCCGGGATCTTGGGCATGCACGCGTGCCTGGCAAGGTGCCCACTTTTAAAAGGGAGGCGTCAGAGAAGCAGCTAGTAGAAGGGGCACTAGGGGTCTGGACGCAGAGGAGGGGGTCTTTCGGTGAAGGCTCCCAACTTTCCATCTGAGACCCACCGAGAACGTTGCGGAGACTTGTTTATTGAGGCTTATTGTCATGGCAGACTGCAGATGGCCGCAGGGACGTGAGGGGAGTGGAGCAGGAGCTGGCGGAGGCCCGTGACGGCCTAGGGCTGACCACACTGCCGAGTGAGGACGCATCCGGGGCCACTGGGTGTGGAGTTCCGGACCAGGCCACCTCCACTCACCCTCCACTGCCCCAGTCAGATGCCTTCTCGTCCTGCCGGCACTGTGCCCAAGCCCCTCATCTCCCGTTCCAGGCAACGTGCTGGCCCTTCACCTCCATGTTTGTAAGCCTTAGGCCTCATCGTAAAAGCACACGGGAAGGGTATGAGTTATTTGCTTAACATTTATTTCGCAGGATAGATTATAAAGCTCAGAAAGGGGCCACTGACGACTTACTTTGACCTCTGGAGCCATCAGAGTCCTCAGAAAATGCAAACTGATTAGATAAACAAGAAAGGGGACCAAGAAGAGAGGCTTGCGCTTCTGCTTCTCCTGGTCCAGGAAGGAATTCCAGAAAAGACCACTCCCCCTGAGCCGGTTGCTTTCCCCTGAGCTAACCAGGAGGCCTGCCGCCCTCCTGGCCTCACCCCTGCTCTGCCCCCACCCCCGTGCCCCCCAGCTCTGTGCTGAATGGCCCCTGTCCATTTTAACTGGCGGCAGCACTACTTCCCTGCCCTCCTGTCCCTGGCCTAGCCCCCTGTGCTCTGCCTGTCCTTTCAGGAGGGCTGGAGGAGGAAGGGCAGTTGGTGGTGGGCTCCTCAGCTGCGGAGGGCAGGCCCCGGCAACATGGAGAGACCTGTGTGGCCAGCCAGGCTGGACTAGGGCTGGCAGGGTCGGAGCATTAGGCTGCCCCGCTGTGGCCCCCCCAGTTTGGGCAGAGACAGGGCAGCTAGTCCTGGAATCACAGAGCTCCAGGCCTCAGGCCGTCTTCCACAGAGGCTCGGTGGGGATCAATTCCTCTGCGGCAGCAGAGGCCCTCGACTGCGGGGGTCAGATTTTCAGGCCCGAGAATCGAGAATCGAGAATCGGTGAGCTTTCAGGAGCACTTCAGGAAACCATCATCCCCAACACACCAGATACTGATCACAGCTTTCTGTGGGCCTTGAAGGGGGGGATGGAGACACGGCATTCAGTCTACACAGTGATGGAACGTACCTCCCAGTTCGAGAGAGATTAGAGTCTGCATCTGAAATGGAGAACTGGGATATTTGGGGGTTTATATGCTGTTGTTTTTTTTTTTTTTTTTAAAGAATTATTTACTTAATTTTATGTATCATTATTTATTTTTTGAGAGATATTTGTTTTAGGGCACATGCGCTTACCAGAGAGACAGAGACAAAAAGTGAGAAATCACCCCCTGAGGAGATGGCCACGTCTTAATTCCTTCTTCATTCTCCCCTCGGGATTTTCAGCACGCACGCACAGGTGCCCGCGTTGAGTTTTAAGTCACTGGGTCCAGGACTTGAACCATGGTTGACTATGTGGGAGTCCAGCAATGTAACCATTATGCCATCTGTTGGTCCGAATTATTGTTATTATTTTTAATTCACCAGGAAGAGAGAGAGAGAGAGAGAGAAAGTGAGAAAGCAAGCTGCCATGTCTGGGACTCAAACCACCATCAGCCATGTGGGAGTCCAGTACTACAACCACTATGCCACCTGCTGGCCCCAGAATCAGGGTATTTGGAATCAGGTGTGTTCTGGGAAATCAAGGTTAGGCACTGCCACCGCCTCCTCCGTGTGGGAAGGTGGGTTGCACTGGATGAGTTTCAGTGGGCGTGGCAGTGAAGAACCCCGAGAGGGGAGATCTCAGGCCTCGGCTGTGGCCGTCGGACCTGCTGTCCGTCCTGCGTGGTAGGTGGTGCTCTGTGCCCGTGGCCACCATGGCGGAGCCCACAACCGGACGAGCCATGTTGGGTCCTGGGGCAAGTGAGTGAGTCAGAGAGCGAGGAAGCCCTCTGCTGATGCAGAGACCTGACCCCAGCCACTGGGCCACACGGAGGGAGTGTGGGGACCTCAGGGAAGGCTTCTGGGAGAGGTAACGTGTGGAGTCGCAAGGGCTGAATAGGATTTTCTCACCCAAGAAAAGGGAGGAGGGACAGTCCAGGTGTAGGGAGCCTTGGGTATGAAAGCAAAATTGTGTCCTGTGTCTATTGGCTCCGCCAGGCTCTGTCCTGGAGCCGGGACCCAGAGCCGCTGTGAGGCCACTGAGCTGTGATGAAAGTGGAGCCAAGGTAGAGGACAGCCAGCCCCGGGGCCAGAGGGCCTCTTGGCAGCCTGTTTTGGGGCGCAGGGGGTAGGAAGGGGGCTCCAATCTGAGGGCGGATAGGAAGGCAGCTCCCATCTGGGGGGGTAGGAAGGCACTCCCATCTGGGGGGGTAGGAAGGCGCTCCCATGGAGGGGGGGTAGGAAAGCGGCTCCTATGGGGGGGGGGGGGTGGCAGGAGGGTGGCTCCTGTCTGAGGGCAGGGGGTAGGAAGGCATTCCTGTGTGTGTGGGGGGGGGCAGAGTGTAGGAAGGTGTTCCCGTCTGGGGGGAGGGGGTAGGAAGGTGTTCCCGTCTGGGGGGCAGGAGGTATGAAGGAGGCTCCCGCCTGGGGGCAGGGAGTGGGAAGTCGGTTCAAAGGGGGAGAGAGCAGAGCCTGGAGATTGTGACGGGGCCGTGGGTGGTTGATGGATTTTGTGCAGAGGAGGGACCGGATGTGCCCTCCATGAAAAGGACAGCTCAGGAGAGCAACTACAGTAAAGCACGGGAGAGTCAGGAGGGGCACGGCCGCGTGTCCCAGCAGAGGGGCGGGCGGCCTGGGCAGGGTGGCAGCGACGGCAGTGATGGGGAAACGCCCGCTGGGATGCGGGCTCTGCCATCGGAGGCCAGCCAAATCCCGGCTGGCGAGGCCCTTGGCCTCCGTGTCCCCGTCTGACCGCGGCGGAGCCTGCATGACCTTGCAGGTTTCTGCCCCGTTTCCTGGTGGCCCTGGGAAAGGAGGTGACCAGGCTGGGCACATGGACGCTCCCTGCCCCCAGGCCCCTCCGCCGCCCTCCCCTTCCTGCCTGAGGGCACCCCTCTGACCTCTGCCCAGGGAGGGCCGGGTGTGCCCTTGCTGCGTGGTAACCCCTTCCCTCCACGGTCGGGCTGCAGCGCACACCCCGGACAACTCCTTCATGGGCTTCGTGTCCGAGGAGCTCAATGACACCGAGAAGCAGCTCATCAAGGGCGGCAAGGCGGGCAACATGGCCGTGGTCTACGGCAAGGAGGCGAGTATCTGGAAGGTGAGCGGCATCGCACGCCCCGCCTGCCGCCAGCACCGCCAGGTGGCCCTGGGCCCGCGACCAGCACTGGAGGCAGGGCACGTCCTCAGTATGGTCCAGGAGAAGGCCGCTAACCCCTTTAGGACACCCAGCCTGGGGCTACGCGTGTCCCCTCCCCGCCCTGCAGGGAACCGAATCATGACTTCATGGGGAACGGGACCAAGCCCACCTCCTGAGGGGCAGGGCAGTGACCCGCAAGCCCAGCAGTGGGGGCTGGGCTGGGCCTGGGCACTGTGTGGGGAGGGGACGGTGGAGGAGGCAGGAGAGGCTCAGGTGGGATGAGACCCCGCTGCCTTTGGGGTGCCGCCTGCTAACCTGTCACTAACCTTTCTCTCTCCTTTGTTCCCTGCACTCCCCTGGCACGAGACAGCTCCAGGTACGGAAATGCACCAGCACCCCTCCTACTCCTCCCTACCTGCTCCCCCCCTTCTCAGAGGGGTCTCCCCTGGACTCAGGCTTTCTGGGTTGTGACTCCTGGGGCTGGACCAAGTTGGGAGGAGGACAGGGACAGCAGAATCCAAGGAGCAGCCTTGCCCGGCCCCCCTGCAGGGAGAGGCAGGTCCCTGGGGTAGAGGTCCCACTTGGCAGGGCCGTGGGGCTGGGAGAGACCCCAGGAGGTCAGGTATTGACTTGGCAGGTTATCAGTGGGCCAACGTAAAGGCCAGTAGTGAAGGGGCTGGTATGGGGGACCATGCCTGTGTCAAGCCATTCCAGGATGACGTATTTAACTGTCCTCAGCGGCACAGGGGGATTCGATCCAGCTGTTACAGGAGGTCAGCCAAGTGGTTTGAGCAAGGTGGATAGATACCGTGTCCCTGGTCACGAGTTCTGGAGGGGGTTGAGCAGTACAGGCTGGAGTGGCATTACTCGAGGTCTCACCTTGGTGACCTGCCACATTCAGTGTCCACTCAGGCTTGCCCCGTGGTTCGTGATGGTCACAGACTCTTCGGTCACTGGATGTACAGGGGGACGGGGTGGGGCAGGGCAGGGGCTCAGGGTCACTTTTGGTCTCATGCTGCCTACTGGCTAGATCTCACGCACATGGCCACACCCAGCCTCGAGGGGTGCTGGGGAGTGGCTTTACTCCAGGCAGCCGTGTGCCAGGCTCAGGTGGGGGAGAGTCGTGGGGGGACATGGCGGTCTGTGCGCACCCCCGAGGCTGCGCTCCACCGAGCGCTTATGAGTGCTGCCATTGTGCTCCGTGTTCACAAGCCACCTTCAGTGTGAGGTGGGTACAAGCGAGGGAACCGAGGCTCAGCAGTCAGAGAGCAAGCCCAGAGCCAGCGCGCGGCAGAGCTGGCATCCAGCCGACGTCTGAGTCCAGAGCCAGGAAGCTGAAGCCCGGCAGAGGAACCCCCCCACCCCCGCCACCTTAGAAAGCCTCGGAGAGTGGCAGAGAGCAGCGTTGGAGGCAGGAATCAGGGCAGGGGGCTCTGCCGAGGTACCAGCGCCCGCTGACGGGGATGGGGAGGTGACTGCTGGTGAGTCTTACTGAAGCCAGTCACGATGGCTATCAGGGAGCCCGAAGAAGCCCTCAGCTGCCAGGGAGCCCGAAGAAGCCCTCGTGTGCGGGGTGAGGGGAAGGGGACAGTTGGAGAGTAATGGAACACAGCGTCTGCCTGAACCAGAAACACTGCTAGGAACCTGCCCCAAGAGCGGGAGGTTATGAGTCTGGCAGGAGAGAGGCTTTATCTCTAGCTCAGGAACTAGTGATAGCTTGGAGCAAGACTGTTTAGGGAGTGAGCGACCTCGGAAAAGCTGCTTCCCAAAAAAACATGGCTTTGCTCTGGTTTTCATGCCAGGAGGGAGTCAGAGTTAACTGGACGGAGAGAAAAATGCAGCTTGGGGCAGATACCGTCCAGAGTTCAGGGGAACCAGGTGTCAGAGAAGTGGGGAGGCGGAGGAGCTCATTTATCATCGTTAACGGCGAGCAGGAGCTGGGAGCCAGGGCAAGCTGCTTGTGAGTTGGGGTCACGCAGGCCTGTCTTACTCTGGGCTGCCCAGAAAGCAAGCCTTGCCCCTGGCTAAGGCTTACGCACTGATAGTCCCAGGGAGGGGCCAGCAGTGAGGCTGGAAGGAGGGAAAGGCTGTGTCCTCACCACTGGAGGAAACAGTCCGGACTGCAGGTGGTGACCTTCGGACAACAGAGAGTCTTGACCTGCCTTTCAAAGTAAAATAGAATAGCATCAAAACAATAGGAAAAAGGAATATCAGAGGGCTGCATATGTATAAAGGGTAAATGTGTGAAATTTTAGGTTTATATGTGTGTGTGTGTGTGTATATACACACACACAGATATATACAGATATACACACACACACATATATACTTCAAAAAGTAGAAAATGAAATTAAAGTATGAGTTTATTTTGGCACACAAAATTTGTAAAATCCATGCATAGTTTTTTTATCATACACATTTCTCTGTGAGCATTTTAAAGACTCCTTGTATCTGCTTTTACTGAGTTTTAATTCTTCCTATATATTTTATGCCCTCACAATATATCATTATTACTGCTTTGTAAAGTCAGCATTCATTTAGATTTATCCACATGGTAGCCCCTTTATCACTCTGTGTTCCTTTTTAAAGCTCTGCGATTACATTTGAGATGATCATCCTTCTACATAAATAACACCCTTAGTCTGGTTTGGCTCTGTTTTTATTTTCTAAAAATGCTGTTGTTTTGCCTTTATTCTGTTTCGCCTCTATTCTGTTTTTATTCTATACAGAATTCTAGCTCAATAGTTATTTTCGTTCAGCATTATGAAAACTCTGCTGTCTTCTGGCTTCTATCATTTCTGTTGACAAATCAGCTCTAAGGCACCTTATTGTCCCTCTTTGTCTTTTTGCCTTGGTGTGGTTTTCTTCTGACTTATCTTACATGTAGTTTGAGATCTTTTTGAGTATTTGGTTTGATCTTCCTCTAGTTTTAGAAAAATTTCAGCCATTATCTTTTAAAATATTGCTTCTGCTCCAGCCTCTCTCTCTGTTACTTCTGGGACTCCATCTACACGTATATTAGATCTTCAGTATGTCCCCTTTGCTCGTCTCATACCTTGTTTTGAATCATTTCTACCCTTTTGTTTCTCTGTGCTTCACTCTGGATATTTTCTTTTGTTTTCTCACTGAATGAATTCTCTCTTGGCTCAGCCATTGTGGCACAGTTGTCATGCCACACTGCAATGCAGGAAGCCATGTGGAAGATTGGGGTTTAGTTCCAGGGTCAGCTTGTACACACTGGGCACACATGTGCCTGTGATCCTGGGTGACTGGAAGGATGGGGTAGAGTTAGCCATGTAATATCCTGTTGAGGGTGCTTGTTTCTTTCTCTATTTATGAAAGATAATTCATTAAAAATGAATTCTGTCTTGAGTTTAATCTATTGTTAAACCCATCCATTTAGTTTTTAATTTTAGCTATTATATATTTTTTATTTCTAGTTTGTTTCAAATCATCATCTTTTTTTTTTTTTTCTGTTGTATTCAGCCTTGGAGTCTTTGACTGATTGACTACAGAATCTAAATCTCTATAGGTCTATCTAATTTTTTTTTAAGAGAGATTTTTGGTATAGGGTGGGTGCACTTGCCAAAGAGACAGAGAGAAAGAGAGACAGAAAGCAAGAAATCATCCCCCCAGGGGGATGGCCATGCCACAATTCCTTCTCCTCCACTTTCCTCTTGGGATTTTGGGCACACACGCACACGCACCTGGCAGGAGTTTCAAGCACCTGGGCCTGGGACACAAACTGCAGTTGGCCATGTGGGAGTCCAGTGACGTAGCCATTATGCCATCAGCTAGTCTGTCTATAGGTCTATTTCTATTGTCTGCTTTTTTTTTCTTTTTAAATTTAAATAGTCTTGTCTCCTTGTATACTTAAAAAAAATAAGTGTTTAACTTTTAAAATTTAAGTTTAACAGCTATTGCAATGTAATTGATGCCCAATAAACTAAAATGCTTAAAATGTACAATTTATAAGTTTTGACATAGTAGAGCTCTTCAAAAAGTAAATGCAAAATGCATGTAATAAAAAAAAGCTATGCTGGATTTCAAAAATGTCTTGTACTAAAATAAACGTTTACTTTAATTCAATTTTCCTGTAAACCTTTCGAAGTTTACATACCCTCACATATATGTACATTTGAAGCTATCATCACAGGCAGGATTTTGAATATATCTACCAGTCCCCAAAGGTTTCTTCTTTGTGTCCTTCCTTCCTCCCGTCATTTCTCTTCTCCCCCGCTTTAGGCAACCAGTGATCTGCTCTCGGCCACTATACACGAATCTACATTTTCTATAATTAAAAAAAAATAAATGGAATTATTTACCCATTTGTTTCTGGATTTTCTCACTCAGCATAATTACTTCAAGATTCATCTATGTTGTTGCATGTATCGATGGTTTTATTCCTTTTTATTGCTGAGTAGTAGTCCATTGTTGGATATACCACACTTCTATTATTTATCTATTCGACTGTAAAAGGACTTTTGGGTTGTTTCCAGTATTTGGCTATTACAAATAAAGCTGCTATGAACTTTCATTTATAATTTTTAAATTTCTTTTGGGCGGAAACCTGAGAGTAGAATGGCTGGGTCATATTATAAAAAAGGATGTTTAACTTTTAAAGAAAAGTAGCCATACCGTTTTACAGTCTTAGTAGCAGCGGACGGGAGTTCAAGTTTCTCTCAAATTCCTCAGTACTTGGTATAGTCAGTCTTAAATTTTAGCCATTCTAACAAGCATGGATTGGCATCTTATAGTTTTAATTTGCACTTCCCTGATGACCAGTGATGATGAAGATATTTTTACATGTGTATTTTTCTTTCGTATATCTTTTCTCTTCTCAAACTTTTGCCTTTTAAAAAATTGGATTATTTCCATACGATTACGTAGTTGGAGTTCTTTCTGGACACGTTCTTTATCAAACATGTTTTGTAAGTGTTGTCTCCCAATCTGTGACTGTCTTTCTCTTAACAGCATCTTTTAAAGAGCAGAAGTTTTTACTTTTCATGAAGTGCAATATTTTCTTTTATGGATTGTGCTTTTGGTGTTATATCCAAGAAATATTTGTCTAACCCAAGGTTGCGAAGATTTTTCTCAGATGATTTCTTCTACAAGTTAGGCTTTCTCTAGTCTTATCATTTATACTTAAGCCTTTGATTCATTTTGAATTAACTTATATATATAGAGTATAGATTGAACTTCTTTCTTCTCTCTTTCATTCTCTCTCTTTACACGGATCTCCAATGTTCCGTGAACATTTATTGAGAAGACTGCTGTTTCTCCACTGAAATGTTTCTGTACCTTTGTCAGGAATCAATTGCCTGTATGTGTGTGTGCCTATTTCTGGACTCTGTGTTCTGTGCCATTGATCTCTGTGTCTCTCTAATGCCAATATCCCACTGTCTTGATTGCTGTAGCTTTATAAGAAGTCTGGAAATCAGGTATAGAAGCCTGCTTTGAACTTCATTCTTTTTCAAAGTCATTTTATCTTTTCTAGGACCTTTGCATTTCCAAACGAGTTTGGAACCAGCTTGTCAATTTCTACATAAAAGCCTCCTGAGGTTTTGATTGAGATTTCATTACTTTTTTTTTTTTTTTTGGTTCTGGAAAATGAATATTAAAATTTATAGAAATAATTTGAAGTCAAAGATATGATACTATTTTCTTCCAGAGAGGATTTACTTTTGCTCTGGGCTTATATTGGCTTGTCAGGAAAGTCAAGACATGTTTTTCTATGCAAAAATGTGTCATGACTTTTCTGACAATGATATAATTTGTAGATCAAGACAGTTTAAAATGGATTTGGCCCATATAAGGGCTGGTCTAGTTCTATTTCTCTCTTTCTTCAAGGTTGTAATTCCTCCAAGTTCCAATTTGAAGCGTGGAGTTTTCATCAGGGTTCCCCTTCTTGGATGGAAGAAAGGATGGACAGATGGGATGAAGGAGTGGGTGAAGGGATAGTAGATGAGTGAACAGATGATGGGTGGATTGATGTGTGATGGGCGATGGCTGGATGGTGATGCATGGATGATGGATGGCGTGACGGATGGGTAGATGGAAGGATGAACGGGTTCTTGAAGAGATGGAAGAATGAAAGTCTGGGTGGATGGATAAATAGATGGATTAAGGAGAGAAGGAATGATGGGTAGATAATCTGTGGTCCAGACTGCTCCATAGCTCCTAAGAGGTACTTGGAGGTCATTAGGGGTTCAGGCAAGTCCAAGAACTCCACTTAGATCTGTATAAAAGTTGATTCCTTTGGAAAGAAAACAGTTCTATGGCTAAGAACAATCCCATAAGTGTTGACCCAGTCCATCTTCTGCAACTCAGGGACCAGAGAGGAGATGGGCCTTGCCCAGGGTCACACAACTGATTAATGGCCAACCTAAGATTGGCCCTCCATCTTCTGACTTCCAGACCAGGGGCATCTCTACGTTGCCTTCCATGGTCAGAGTGAGGCTCCCATCTCTTCCTCATCTTCCAGGGGAAGGAAAAGTTCCTGAGCATCCTGAACAAGTACATGGAGATCCATGGCACCGTGTACTATGAGAGCCAGCGGCCTCCCGAGGTCCCAGCCTTTGTGAAGAACCACGGCCTCCTGCCACAGCCTGAGTTCCAGCAGCTGCTGCGCAGGGCTAAAGTGAGCCCCTTACCCCACCGTCCTCACCCCAGTTGGCCGCAGACCGGGGGAAGCCACCCCTACGTGCTGCCAGACCTGCCACTGCCGCTCATGGCATCTCCCACATGTGGACATGGCCTGGAGTGCTCTGCTGCCTTAAGCTCCACGTTTGGCCCTCCTAGGGCCCGGCCAAAGCCCAGGCATGGAGGTGGGAGTGCCCACCAGGCAGGGGAGATCTTGCAGTGGAGCTGGGCAGGATCAGTGATGGGGAAGAGGAGCTGGGCTGCCCCCCTCCAGTGCCCATCCAGCCTGATGGGCCCCTGGGACAGGCCCAGCTCTCAGAGCACCAATGTGGGGCAGACTGACAGGTCCTGGCTGCAGTTCCACTGGGCCATTTGTCCTGACTGGCCCGTTCTGAAGTCCCTGAGCTGTACCCTGGAGTAGCAGCTGGTGCAGTGGACAGAACCCTGCTGCTGGGCCCTGAAGTGGCAGCTGAGGCTGGAGGGTGTTCCATCAGCCTCCAGGCCCTGTCCTGAACTCATCCTAGCTTTTCCCTCAGGGTGTGTGTGTGTGTGTGTGTGTGTGTGCACATGCATGTGCGGAGAGCACCCTCGTGCAGTGAACGGCCTCACATAGCAGCCCTGGATTCAGAATAATTTATCGAGCACCCTTCCTGCGAGCACTCCCTGCACAGGTCAGGTGCTGAAGACATGTTTTTGGGCTGAGTGAGTGAAGGTTCTCCAAGGTCTGCCGTTGGGGGATCCGCAGCCTTCTAGGCTTGAACCCCTTGCTCTTTACCCTCCAGAATCAGCCCGATGGAGCCAGAAGAGGCCATTGCTAATACTTAATAGGACTCCCTCATTTCACAAATAGGGAAACCGAGGCCCAGAGAGGGGAAGGGCTTTGCCCATGGTTCAAGATGCTCTGAGCTTGCTCTGTGGCCTTTGTGAATGCCCCACCCTCAGCCGTGTCCCCAGGGCTCCTCGGCTGAGCTGGCCGGCCCTCCCTGACCGCCACGCCACCTCGCCCTCTTCAGCTCTTCATAGGGTTTGGCTTCCCCTACGAGGGCCCCGCACCCCTGGAGGCCATTGCCAATGGCTGCATCTTCCTGCAGTCCCGCTTCAGCCCACCCCACAGCTCCCTCAACCACGAGTTCTTCCGAGGCAAGCCCACCTCCAGAGAGGTGAGTGGGAGGGACCCCGGCCCCAGGTGAACGCGGAGGGGGGCGCCGAGACAGGGACCCCTGCAGCCCCTGCAAGAGGGAGACTGAGGCACGGGCCACGGGAGAGATGGGGCAGTGGGCGGGCGCACGTACCATTGGCCCAGCTGGCCGGAGTGGGAAGCCGCTGGTCTCTGTGCCCCGGCCAGGTGTTCTCTCAGCATCCCTACGCGGAGAACTTCATCGGCAAGCCCCACGTGTGGACTGTGGACTACAACAACTCGGAGGAGTTCGAAGCAGCCATCCAGGCCATCATGAGGACCCAGGTGAGACTCGGGCCTCGGCAGGACTGTCGCCAGCCTCGTCTGTAGGTCTGCACTGTAATCAGGAAAACGTGCCTGAGTCAGACCCAGCAAGCCTGGTCCGTGGGCAAGGGTATCGCCCCTTCCCTGGAACATAGGCCCCCACTCACCACCTCCGGCTTGGGCGTGTGCTCGTTGGGGTGGGTGGGGAATGCCTTTGTGCAGCGCCCAACCTGCTCGAACTCGCATGTGCCCTAGGTCTGGATCATTCACTGGGTACCTCTGAGGGCCAGACCCTAGGGGTGCCCGCACAAGCTAGGTGCTGAGCACGTGTTTTCAGGATGTGTGTGTGTGTGTGGGGGGGTGTCTTTCGACTCTGCCGCAGGTGTGGCTCTACAGTCCTCCACTGCACATCTCAAACCGCGCCGTGCACACCAGCGCCTGGGACCTCGTCAAATGCGGGTTCGGGCCCAGCCAGTCTAGTGGTGGTGCAGCTCCCGAGTGCAGTGGTGCTGGCCCGGGGGCCGCAGCCTGAGTAGCAGGTGTCTTCTTCAGAGAGTGGGGGTGTGGGTGGAGTGGGAGTGAGGGGCTTGTGCCTGGAAAGCTCGTCCCCTCGGTGGGCACCTCTGTGGCTTCTGGTCGCGTCTGACGCTCCCCTGGTTGCCACCCTTGTCTGGAACAGGGTGAGACCGGTGACCGTGCCCCTCTCCACCCGATCCCCCTGGACCCACTTCTTGCTGTAGCTCAGACACAGGCTGAGCAAAACCAGCCAGCCCTACCTGGCGTCCCCTTCCTGGCCCAGCACCACATTCCTGGGACAACGTGCCACTTGGGGCACGCAGGCTGGTGAAGTGGTGGCTTGCAATGCAGAGGAAAGACGGGTCAGGGATGTACTTGGATTATTCCACTGCTGGAAACTGACCAGCCCTGGCCACTGCATCCTGAGTGGACCCTGCGTGGGAAGGCCCTGGCAAGGAGCTCGGGGCAGGGAGGGGCCTTGGGAAGCTGCCCTGAAGGGGACACCCCCCCCCCCCCCCCCCCGTCCTCTCCCTGCTCTGCCCCTTGCTTGCAGAAGCAGGCCTCCAGGCGGTCTTCCTTGCAGAGGGGCAGGCACGGGGCGGGGGGTGGGGGGGGTGGGGGGGGGGTGAGGGGAGGGCATGGCCGAGGCGACTCCCTTCCCCGGGCTCTTGCAGCCTGACCCTCCCCACCCCCACATGTTGTTAAACTCTCGGGCAGGATGCCCAGCCCTGTGCAGGCCAGAGGGGGCGCCATGCCCTGAACGCGCTCACGTGGCCCGGCCCTGCCTGCCCCTGCTTGGGCAGTGGCGCCTGGGGAAGGGGCTGAGTGTTGGGGGCTGGAGGAAATTTACTTCTCATTGTCCTCATTTTTGACGTTTTATTTTCTTTACATAAACACCTGTTTTTGTTTAATTTTGTCAATTAGTTAAAAATAAAAATAAAAGGATCAGGGAATGACGGTATTGCCAACCTGCCTACATGAGGGTTGCAGTAGGACCGGAGGTCCTCTGCCGCCAGCCCCCTCCCTCTGTGGGCCCCTCCCTCCTCACCCAGAGTTCACCCCCTTGTAGTCCAGAGCCCTGAGACATCTGTGTGCCCAAGAGTCACCTGGAGAGATCCTTAAAACACAGGTTCCCTGACTGTGCCCCATGGTGGGGGCCGATTTCTTGCTTTCTCTCTCTCTCTCTCTGGCATGCACTTGTGCCCTGTGCAAAATCTTTAGAAAAGCAGATTCCCGAGCCCAGCTCTCGGGTTCTCTGAGTGTAGCTGGCCTGGGCTTGGCCCTGGAGCCTGTGTTAAGCCAGCACTGCTCGTAATTCTCGGCATCCTAGTTTAGAAAGTGGGCTCAGGAGCCGCTGGCCAGGCCCAGGGGCAGCTGAGGCCGTCCACAGGCAGCGGCTTGTTGTGCAAATCCGGTGGCACCTTTCCCCGGGTGGGAGGCGAGAAGAGAGGGACCTAGGGCCTTCAGCCCTGCCCCCACCCCAACGGCCCCCAGCCCAGGAAAGGTAGGAGCGGTGGCTTTGTCTCTGGCATCTCTCCACCCAGAGCAAGGCCATTCAAGGTGAGGCCCGCACCCCTCCCCACGCCGTTATGAGGCTGGCAGCTCCCGGCAGGACCTGCACCTGTCACTCTGTCGAGACTGATGACGGCACACACCTGTAATTAGGCCTAATGGGAGTAATTTCCAGGCGGCCGGTTCCTCCGGAGGGAGATTCATGGCGGGCTGGAGCCTTCCCTTCACGCAGGGCCTCTGAGGTGCTTGACAGGGAGGAACTCGGGGATTCGCTGTCACGGAGCAGGGGGAGCAATCTCGGAGGGGAGAATCTCTCTGGGGTTTTTATTTATAGCCGGTTTGGAGCCTTGTCCCTAGGAGACCCTGCACTGGCCCCTTGGAACACAGAGGCTCCCAGGACTCTGTCCTGAGTGTGGGGAACCCGCTGGGGCTGCAGCGGCTGCTGAGCCTTCTCAGGCAGCGGCCAGGAGCCGGAGAGGCAGGGCAGCACTGGGAGCAGGGGCTGGGAAGGCTGCTGCACCTGGCAGCGTGAGTGTGAGTGTGAGCGTGAGCGTGAGCGTGAGCGCAGTGGCTGTGGCCGGGCTGGGCTTCTCTGGGACTCCCACCCCGCCCTGGAAGACTACTCTCCCAGTGCCCAGGGGTGCCGCTCAGGTGGGTGGCACTGTCTTGTCAGTTCTGGTGGCCAAGGCCAGGTCCAGGGGAGCAGTGGCTTCCCTGGGACCCTGGAGTGTCTGGAGTGTCCCTCGGCCAGCCCAGGGTGGGCCTCCAGGCTCTACCCCTGAGAAGTGGGGTCTACAGGGAGCAGGAAGGAAGGAGAGGATGCAGGCTTGGGTGCACCTGGGGGTCCCCGCCTAGAAGGATGACTGGCTTTAAAGGGCCAGACAATGACATAGCTGGAAACTGTGGCACTGAGCCACGTGGGAAGGGTCTGGGTTGGCACCCAGAGACCTCCCCGAGTGCGCTGGGGGGTGGGGTGTGCCCTCAATGGGGCCCGCTGAGCTGGGGTGGGTTGCAGTGTCTCCCCATCGGGTGCTCTGCGCCTCTCTTCTTCAAGGACGAAATACACGGGCAGAAGACTGCAGATTCTGCAGGGGCTGGCAGGGAGGGCATGACCGGGAGGTGGCTGGCTGGGTGTGTTGCCAGCATCTGTGCTGGACAACAGGGAGGTCAAAGGCCAAAGCAGGCCTTTCTGTAAGTCTGGGACGGTTGCCTCCACGCCCTGACCCTGCTGCACCTGCCTCCTGCCCGTCATGGCAGCACTTTCCCCACAGGACGCGTGCTGGGCCTGTGAGGATAATGACCCGGCCAGTCCAGGGAGAGGGAGGAGGCGAGGGCCCCCCTTTCCGTATCACTCTCCTCTCTACCCCTGCTCCTCGGCCGCCTGCCCAGAGAGGGTCGTGTGCAGCAGTTAGACGGTTAGAAAGTACCTTACGGAGTTCTCGCCACTGGGAGTTGTCCACCTGTGCCCTCTGACTGGGGAGGCCCCATGCTCCTCTGGGTGGGATTCAGTCAGGGCTGGGCACCCACTGTGTGCACTCGGGCACTGTGCCCATAGTCCCCACACTTGCGCCCACCAGAGACCAGGAATGAACAGGAAGTGAGGACATAGGTGCTGATTCGTGCTGGGAAAGTCAGGTGTGGGAAATGGGTCCCGAAACAGGAGGGGCGAGCTCAGGACTGCTCCCTGGAGGAAGCGGTGCCTCAGGGTGGGGGGCTCATGGTCCCGGAGGCGTGGGGTCCCGAAATGGGCAAGCTCAGGATACTCCCTGGAGTACGCGGTGCCTCAGGGTGGGGGCTCATGGGCCCAGAGGCGTGGAGCGCTGGGCCTTCAGGAAGGAGAGAAGCTCGGTGCAGTTGGGACAGGGAGTGGAGACGGGGGTGGCATAGGAGGGGTGAGGCTGGAGACAGGTGGGGGTCAGTGGGCTGGACTCAGCGTGCAGACTGAGCCTGAGTCACCACGGGCACTGTAGGGTACACCAAGGAATAGGACTCTGAGCTGAGCAGAGGCCCGGTGGAGGGGCAGTGGGTTCCCTGCGGGACCGTAGCCCACATGCAACACGGTCCCAGTTGGCTGGGGCTCCCGCCCCATGTGTCACCTGTCCTCCCACAGGTGGACCCCTACCTGCCCTACGAGTACACCTGCGAGGGCATGCTGGAGCGGATCCATGCCTACATCCAGCACCAGGTAGGCGCCCCTGCTGTCCACCCCCGCCCACCCAGCCTTCCCAGTGTCCTCCACCCACCCCGTCCTTCCTACCTGCCCTACGAGTACACCTGCGAGGGCGTGCTGGAGCGGATCCATGCCTACATCCAGCACCAGGTAGGCGCCCCTGCTGTCCACCCCCGCCCAGCCAGCCTTCCCAGTGTCCTCCACCCACCCCGTCCTTCCTACCTGCCCTACGAGTACACCTGCGAGGGCGTGCTAGGGTGGGTCCACGCCTACATCCAGCACCAGGCAGGCGCCCTGCCCCCCCCAGCCTCCCCAGTGTCTCCACCCACCCAGGCCTTCCTCCCACGGTGGCGCTGGAGGTGGGCGCGTCTGAATGTCAGCCCGGAAAGCCTTGGTGCTCGGAGACTGGGCTCGAGGGACCCCTGGTCTGGGCCCCCTGCTGTAGATCCCCACCCAGTATCACAAACACGAACAGACTTTCTTTTTCATGTTTATTGGAAAAAAAGTTCGTAGGACCAGCAGATGGCATATGGCTATGTCACTGCACTTCTACGTAGTCGACTACAGTTTGAGTCCTGGACCCGGTGGCTTAAACTGACACCAGGCGCATGTACATGCATAGCCAAGATCCCGAGAGGAGAATGGAGAAGGGACTGTAGCATGGCCATTTCCCCAGGGAGCGATTTCTCACTTTCTATCTCTCTGTCTCTCCAGCAAGCATACGCGCCCTATGGCAAAAATCTCTCTCAAAAAAAAGTTTGTTTCAAAGTTTAGTAACTGAGTGAATGGGAATCTGAGACCACCCCGTGTCAGCTCCCTCTACCTGGTAAAGTGAGGTGGTGACTCTGGGATTGAGACCTCTTCCCTGAGAAAACTGGGAGGGCCCGTTCTTGGGAAAGCCTGGCCTCTTCCCCACCCCACCCCACACACACCAGTGACTGGCGGGACAGTGGGGCGGGGCCCCGGAGTTGCACTTCCTCCCTGCGGGGTGCTCAGGAGGCCTGGAGGTTGGCAGATGAGGTGGGGTGAGGGGAGCTGCCCTACTCCCCGCCCTGCACACCCCAGCCATCTGAACTGCCCCAGGGGCCGCATGGCCCAGGCTGAGCAGGCTGTCCTTCCTCCCACGGTGAGGCTGGGGATGGGCGAGACACAGGTCTCCTGGACGACACCTGGGAGTGGGCTGCACAGCTGGGGCCAGGTGTACACGGCTGTGAGACCCTCAGATATGTGTCGCCCCTCTTCGTACCTGCCCCTGCCCCACAGGTGTTAGGGACCCAGAGTCTGGTTCTACCCTGGCACTTTATAGATGGGAGTACTGAGGCCGCCAGAGGGAGAGCTGTTGGGGTCACACAGTCAGGGTGCAGGGCGGGCCAGGACCCAGGACTCTCAGCTCCCGGGATGCGTTCCATGAAGCCCACAGAAAAGCCCTGGGGCATCCCCACAGGGAAAGCCTCGTGGGCCAGCCCTGTCCCCATCTCTACTTGAGCACCTTCTGCCCGGCACTGGGCCAGCGTCAGGAATTTGGTGGGCAGGCCATGACCCCCGGCAGAGACCCTGAGCCTGACCTAAGCAGCATGGGCACATGTGGGCACTGCCTTGTGCAGCCATGGGGCCCCAGGCAGCTCCCGTGGCCTCGGAGCGGCCGTTCCTGTCCAGTGACTGACCTGGAGATGTGCTAACGTGCACAGGGTGGGCAGCTCGAGGAACGGCTGCAGAGGCTCCTGTAAGGCTGCGTGGCATCCAGTGAGTGCCCTGTGGTGGTAGCCATGCCCTTGCACGTCGCCGGGGTGTCCGTGTCCTCTCCTCCCAAACCCTGCTCTCCTCCTGCAGGACTTCTGCGCGGCTCCAGGCCCCGCCCCACCAGCCGCCCAGGCCCCACAGAGCCCCTTCGTCCTGGCCCCCAATGCCACCCACCTCGAGTGGGCCCACAATGCCAGCTTGGCGCCCGGGGCCTGGCCACCGGCGCACTCCCTGCGGGCCTGGCTGGCTGCCCCGGGGAGGGCCTGCACCGACGCCTGCCTGGACCACGGGCTCATCTGCGAGCCCTCCTTCTTCCCGTTCCTCAACAGCCGTGACGCCTTCCTCAAGTGAGTGGGGCCCCTTCTCGGCCACCTGGACGCTTGCCTGTAGCTCACTCTGGAACCCCCGCCCTCAGCCCTGCCAGCAGGGGGGAGATTTAGTGCTTGCCAGTCAGCCAGGAAGAATCCAGAACCACATCACCACTGCCACACCTCGGCAGAGCCCCAAACCGGCAGGGGAGGCTCTCTCCCAGCTGTGCCCCCCATGTCTCCCTCAGCCCCTGCTCAACCCATTGGGCATCTCGACCAGACCCGAATCCACCCCCTGCTGCATCAGCTCTGGGCCAGGGAGGGCGGCGGCCAGGTCCCTTCCTCCTCTCCCATGGACAGCAAGTGGGATCAGGGGTGTAGCCAGCTCCTTCCCAGGTCTGAGTGGGGTGGGCAGTGCAGGCTGGGGCAGCCCCTCCCCCACCCCTGCCAGGCCCTTCGGCCTCAGTGCGGAGCACCACTTGACAGAGCCACGTGCCACCACCCAGGCTGCAGGTGCCCTGCGACAGCACAGAGTCGGAGATGAACCACCTGTACCCGGCCTTCGCGCAGCCCGGCCAGGAGTGCTTCCTGCAGAGGGAGCCTCTGCTCTTCAGCTGCGCCGGCTCCAGCACCAAGTACCGCCGGCTCTGCCCCTGCCGTGACTTCCGCAAGGGCCAAGTGGCCTTGTGCCAGAGCTGTCTGTGAGCGCCCAGGCAGCCCCGCCGCAGGGGGAGCACTAGCAGAGTCCGCACTCCGGCCACTCGCCCAGCGGCTCCTCCAGGCTGAAGCGTCCTGTCTGCCCAGGAAGCAGGCAGAGGGGAGCCTGCACAGTTAGGGGGGGCCATGTCCCGGCAGCGCTGGGGCCCACTCTAGTCGGCTCCTTGTGTTGTGCTGGGACTCGCGGCAGCACTGTGGTCCAGGAGGCACTGGCTGTGCAGAGGTCCCGCTGGCCCAGAGCAGGCCAGGTCTGGACCGGATGGAGAAGGGGCCCGTGCATCCTTGGGTCCAGAGGGGACCTCTGGGTTTACAAGTGGAGGCAGGGGCCACGCTGCCATGGCCCTGAAGGGTCTGAAAACGGCCTGGAGAGCAGGTTGTGGAGAGGGAGCCAGGGGCACACCCTCTTCCTGTGAGGGGAGCACTGCCCGCAGGGCCAGCCTGTCCCTCCGAGTCAGGGTGTAGACAGAGCTGCAAGGGACCAGCCATGCTCCTCCTGACCCCATCCCTCCTACTCCTACCCCTCCCCGTGCCCCTGGGGACCAGTGAGACATGGGCACTGCCCAGATCCCTCTGAACTGTCTGCCTCCTGCTTGTTCCTCGCTCCTCACCCTGGGCTTTTCCCCAAACCCATCTGGCATGACCTGCAACTCCAGATCATGGGTTTGTCTCCAAGCCGCCGTCCCTGTCCCTCCAAGGAGCAGGTTTCCAGCCCAGCCTCTGAGGCAGGCTCTGGAGCCCCACTCGGAGTGTCCTTCCCGCACCAGGTACTTCCCCTGTGCTTGCCCCTGCTCGGCGTCGTCTGAGGGCGAGGCCTTGGGAGGCCCTCCACCCGCAGCCCACCCAGCCCGATGCCGCTGGCCCCAGCTAGCCCCCACCCATCGACGCTGCATCTCGTCCCCACCTCTGGCTTCTTTCAGCTTCAGAAAGAAGCTGGCCGTCCCTACGTGGCATGCCTGCCCAGGCCCCGGGGTCCCCTTCCTCTGTACCCCATACCCAGAGCCCCGCCTGATCGGAGGGTCAGGCCTTCAGACACTGCCACCCCACCCTGGTTGTTAATCCCACTCCCTCTCTGGGCTTCCCTGCCCCACCCACCCAGACCTGGCCCTTTATCTTTCCAGGAAGGCAGGCCCAGGATCCTGAGGGGCAGGGGGGCTAGGGCCGGCTGTGGGCCGAAGGTGGGGCACTTACCACGGAGCCCCTCCTGGCCTGGCTGGCCTGTGCGGCAGAAACTCAGCGGTTCCCAAGGACCTGTCCTGTCGGGGAAAGCAATAGAGACACTCTTTTCTCTCTCCTTTTTTAAAAGATTTATTTCTTGAAATAATAAATATTTTACTGGGATGTGAGATGCAGAAGAGGAACCGTGCTATTTCTCATCTTTTCCTGGGACGCCCAGGGCTGGCGCAGGGAAAAAGGTAGGGATCGGGCCCCCCAGCCCCTGCCCCACGGTGCTCAGAGCACATCGGGCATGCGGGCCTGCAAAGCTGCGCTCTGCTTCACGCTGCACACACACGTGCCCCACCCAGCTGCCCCTGCCGTGTGACTCCAGGGACCCTCCTGGACACGGGATCCCTGCCAGACAGAGTCGAACCCAGTCAGGCTCACAGGCTGGCCTCTGCCCCAGCTGGAGGTCAGAGAGCAAACCCAGTTTGATAAGAGCCTGAGTCAGGAAATGAGAAGAAGCTGAGCTAGCGCTGACCGAGTGTCTCCTGTGCTGGGGCACTGTGCCGAGTTTGACGCGCGAGTTTCCATTCGCGGTGCTCAGTCGTCCTGGCACGTTCTGGTCCATCCCTATTCTACAGACAAGAACACGGAGGTGCGGAGAGCTTAAGGGACTTGCCCAAGGTCACAGCTTGTGGGCAGGAGATGGATTTGCTACAAAGTGGGAGTCATGGGACCAGCAGTTAGCGTCATGGCTATGTCGCTGGACTCCCATGTTGTTGACCACGGTTTGAGTCCTGGACCCAGTGGCTTAAACTCACAGTGGGTGTGTATCCGTGCGTGCCCAAGATCCCGACAGAATGGAGGAGAAGGGATTGCGGCGTGGCCATTCCCCCAGGGGGTGATTTCTAGCTTTCTGTCTCTCTGTCTCTCTCTGTCTTCCCGGCGAGCGCACGCGCCTTATAGCAAAGTGGCAGTCATTTCAGAGTTACTGTGAGGACCGCCCACCTGGCAGCCAGTTCCTGGTCTTGTGAGGCCCTGTATTTGCGACCCTCCCTTCCAGCTCGGTGTTCTCCATGTGGGGCAGTTTTGCTCTCAGACAATTGGCAGTGCCCAGAGACACTTTGATTGTCATGGTTGGGGAGGGGCCGGCATCTCCTGGCATCTCCTGGGTGGAGTCCAGGGAGACCGGTCATCATTGAACATGAAAGTTCCAAACACGGTGCCAATACCCAGGTGCTGCCTGTTTTTTTTTTTTTTTTTTTTTAATTATTTTATTTATTATCATTACTATTTGTTTAAGTTGACTAGAGAGAGAGAAAGGGAAAGTAGGAAAGCCAGCCTCCAGGTTGGGAACTCAAACCATGGTGGGCCTTGCGGGAGTTCAGCACCTTCACCATGCCACCAGACCCTGCCACCTATCTATTTTTAAAGAATTATTTACTAGGTTGTTGGAAAGTCATGACATATTTTTCTGTTTTTCTATGCAAAAATGTGTCATGACTTTCCCAATAACCCAATATTTAATTTAATTTGTTTATTATTATTTTCTTAAATTTGCCATAGAGCACATGTGCTCACCAGAGAGAGACAGAGAGAGAGAGGGAAAATGAGAAAGCAAGCTGCCAGGTCCAGGACTTGAACTGTGATTGCCATGTGAGCGTCCAGCACCTCAACCACCATGCCACCTGCTGGCCCTGGTGCTACCTATTTTTAATTGATTAAGTACACAGGTAGCAATGATAATTGTCTTGTTTTTTTGTTTTGTTTTGTTTTTAATTTTTTGTCCTAATGTGTAATGTCAGGTGTGAGGCCTCACATAACCGCAGCTGCTGACAGAGATCCAGCTACGGGCTGCCGGAAGTCCTCCTGCTCCTCCCTGGAGCCCGGGAGACCGAGGGCCTTGCTCATCCCACGTGGGCCCAAGTCTCGCTCTCTGCTGCAGAGAGGCAGAGTGCGGAGCAGCTGAATCAAGTGCTGGGGTGGGGTGGGGGTCTTCAGAACGTGCATGGGGAGTGTGTACTGCAAAAGACCACTTGGATTTCAGCATTTTTTGCACTGACATGCCCATACTTAAAATTGTGCCAGAAGGCGTGTGCACTTGCTTGAGAGAGACAGACAGACAGACAGACAGACAGAAAGACCAATGGGGAATGGTCATGCTTCAATCCCTTCTCCATTTCTCCTTTTGGGATTTTGGGCACACGTGTACGCGTACCTGGCATGTTTTTCAAACCCCTCGATCTGAGACTCGAATCGTACAGTCAGTCATGTGGGACCCAGCTTCCTTAACCACAGTACCACTGGCCCAATAAACTCCTGGTTGAACATTTTCCGTGAGCTTTTGGAGTTCCTGCCTATTTGCCATGCCAGCAGGAAGACGGCCAGTGCCTTCCTTTAGGAACTGAGTCTCCTTTTTCTTCTTTTTAATAAACTTTATTCTTTTGAGCAGTTTGAGTGGAAGGTACAGAGATTTCCTGTGTCCCCCTCCCCCCACATATGCGGTGCCTCCTCCACTGCCCACAGCCCCCACCAGAGTGGCACACCTGTGAGCGTCTGTGAATCTGCACCGACACGTCGTCATCAATGCAAGTCCACGGTTTACCCTGGGCTTCGCTCGTGGCACACAGTCCACGGGTTTGGCCAGTGTGTGACGACGTGTGTCCACCCTGTGGGCCATATGGACTTGTTTCTCTGCTCAGAATCTGCCGTGCTCCAACTGTCTGATCCCCCTCCCTCCCTCAACCCCTAATCTTTTTACCGCTTCTATAATTTTTTCGGAATTCGTGTAGTTGGAATTCACACCATATGCAGCCTTTTCACGTCGGCTCCTCTGGCTCAGGAGCAGGCATCGACGGTTCCTCTGGTTCCTTCATGCCTTGGTAGCACTCCGTTGTCTGGATGGGCCAGTTCGTTTATTCGCCCACCTACTCAAGGACACTTTGGCTGCTTCTGCGGCTCGGCAATAATGAGTAAAGCTGCTGTAAACATTCACGCACAAGTTCTTGTGGGACGTAAGTTTTCAGTTCCTCTGGTAAATACAGAGGGGCACGATTGCTGGATCTTATGGTTAACAGTATGTTCTGTTTTGTAAGAAACTGCTAAGCTGTCTGCCATGCAGCCATGCCCTTCTGCACTCCCACCAGCGCTGAACGAGTGTTCCTGTTGCTCCACGTCCTTGTCAGCATTTGGTGATGTCAGCGTTCTGGATTTCAGCCACGTTAATAGGCATGTAGTGGCATCTCATTGTTTTAATTGCTATTCCCCGACGACATATAACATGGGGCATCTTTTCACAATTTACTTGCCATCTGCCTGTCTTCTTTGGTGAAGTGTCTGTTTAGGCTTTTCGCCCATGTTTTGGATGGGTTGTTTGTTTTCTTGCTGTTGAGTTTTAAGACTTCTTTGTATATCACCTACGTTTGAATCCCAATTTAAACGTGTAATGGAGCAGAGCAGGGGATGAAGTAGAGGGACAGCCTAATTAGTTGCAGGACGAAGAGAGAAGAGACAGGAAAGAACTTTCCACCCCAGGCCAGTCGGGCACCAGGAGGGGCTTCAGGTCTGCAGCAGGCCTCCAGAGTGCTCTCCAGGCAACCCCTACCAGTGGCCTTATATTCTCCTAAGGGGCAGGGGTTTATCTTCAGGACTGTGCTGGGGAGATGCTCCCTGCTCCTTGGCTGTCCTGCGTAGCCCCCAGCCCCACTCTCATCACAACAGGCTCAGCTGGGCTAGGAGAATGGGAGTGAAAACCCCATTAGGATTCTTAGGAGAATTAATATATACATTTTTTTTAGAGGTTTTTGCTATAGGGCCCATGTGCTCACCAGAAAGACAGAGAGAGACAGAAAGCGAGAAATCACCCCCGCAGGGGGGTTGGCCATGCCACAATCCCTTCTCCTCTGTTCTCCTCTCAGGATCTTTTTTTTTTTTTCTTTTGGAGAGATTTTCGCTATAGGGCGCGTGCGCTCGCCAGACAGACAGAGAGAGACATAGAGACAGAAAGTGAGAAATCACCACCCAGGGGGAATGGTCACGCTGCAATCCCTTCTCCTCCATTCTCCTCTCGGGATCTTGGGCACGCACGCACACGCACCCGGCGTGAGTTTTAAGCCACCGAGTCCGGGACGCGAGCCGCGGTTGACTACATGGGAGTCCAGCGACATAGCCATTACGCTAACTGCTGGTTCCCTCCTCTCAGGATCTTGAGCACGTGCACACATGCGCCTGGTGTGAGTGTAAGCCACCAGATCCGGGACTCAAATCACAGTCGACTACATGGGAGTCCAGCGACATAGCCATTACTCCAACTGCTGGTCCCCAGGATTCTTAGGAAAATTCTTAGCACAGAGCTCAGGGTTGGCCCAGGCTGGTGTCTAGACCCCCAGCTTCCTGCTGTGGGGGCCTTATTTTGCACATCAGTTTCCTCTTCTGCAGGGTAAGGAAATTATTCCGGAGCAGAGGCTTTGAGGTAGCAGCACCATCCCTAGGGAAAAGGCACAGGTGGCTCTTCCTTGGAGCTGAGAGATGCCTGGGGCACCATGGGGTCCCCAGGAGCTGGAAGAGCAGGATGGAGCCTCTCCCAGAGAGGGAGAGTGTTGCTTCAGACTTGCGGCCTCTGAATTGGCAAAGAATACATTTCAGTTGTTTTAAGCCAGTTGGTTGCAATTTATTATGACATACATGGAAAGCTTGTACAGAAGGGACTAGATCTTCCCCACCTTCGTGGGTAACAGCAGGAGAAGAAGGCAACTGGCCCCGAGGGCTGAGGGGGCGCCCTTGGAGTCAGCAGCGAAGGGCTCCCTGGCTTGTGTTCTGGTTCTCTTTTCCCAGGGGAGCAAGGTGCTTGTTTAATAAGAGCCCCAAAGGAAAAAGAACCTTGCCCTGCCACCCCAAATAAACACCCACAACACAGGCTCCAGGGCACTGGGACCAGAATCCAGCTCCCAGCTGCAGAAGGGGTGGGCGGTCCCTGCAACCTGACTTGGGAGCTTGGTTCTGCCCCTGGGGGCCTGTACTCCTTGCTCCAGAGTGGCCTCAGATCAGCTGCCTCCTCGCCTCCCTCTGGGGCTGCTGAAAATAGCTCAGGCCAGGCTGCTGCCTGTGTGAATGCTGGGCTCAGGAGACCCGTGACTGGGAACAGCTGTGTGGCCGATTCCCTGATGCTGGCGTGAACACGGCGTTTGTCCTCCCAGCTGACTCAGCTGCCACAGCAGGCCCTGGTGGCCCTCGCAGCCCTGGCAGACTGGCCACCTCTTCCTCTGAGACCTTTGGAGGGGGGAAGGCATCTTTCTCCAGCAGGAAGCCCAATGGAGTAGCCTTGGGTTGGGGGGATTGAGCATCTGGCTTTAGAATGCTGGGGGAATTTCAGGCTGGGGGCTCCTTGGGCCCACATGAGATAGCCCTGAGCTCCGTCCCTTACTGCGGACTCGCCTGGCTGCCCCAGGGGCCTCAGAAGGTGGGGACTGGGATTGTGAATGCCTCTGCCTCGTCTCAGCTGGATTTTGCAACCTCGCCTTCCCCTCATTTCTCTTTTCCCACTACCCATTCATCCAGCAAACATGCACCGGCACAGTGCTGAGTGAGGCGCAGGCCTGGAGGGGAAAAGGCCTCCCATCCTGAGTCTTGGGCACCAGCCTGGGCCTGCAGGCACTCGGCGGGCATCCTGCACCTAATGATTCTTGCTTCTCCTCGGTTCTGGAAGCCGTACAGCCAACGAGCATCTCGTCCTGTCGGCCACAGAGGCAGGCCGCCCCCACCTGTGTGCTGGGCAAGGGGTTGTCTGCAGTCCATTCAGGGGCTGTGGTCCCGAAGGGCCTGGCTCTGTCCAGGGTCTGGGATCTGCTCCTCCTTCCTGCCCCGAGGCCAGGCCACGGGTCCCCATGCAGGGGCCGAAACCCAAGCGCCTGGATCCTGGGATTCTGGGTCCCGGCAGTGCCCTGTGCAGGGCGTGTCTGTGCTTCCCACCTGGTTCTCAGTCTTCTGCAAGCTCAGTTCCCCTTAGCTGGGTGTTGTCATTGATTTTATTTTATAGTATTTTGTAAAGGGAAGCTTTCCAGGGCCAGCCAGTACCGTGGTGGTTAAGGGACTGAATCTCACATCGCTGACTACACAGTTCGAGACTCGGACCCAGCAGCTTGAAAAACACGCTAGGTGCTTGTACGTGTGTGCCTGAAATCCAAGAGGAGAAAGGAGAAGGGATTGCACTGGGGCCTCCCCACGGGGGGCGTGGGGATTTCTCACTTACCCTTTTTCTCTCTCCAATAAGTGCACATGCTCTCTAGCAAAAGTTTAACAATAAGTAAATAAAGAAGAAGAAAGAAAAGGAAAGACGCTTTCTAGTGACCTAGCCTGAAATAGGACGAAGCTGTTCCCCTCCCCAGAGGTGCCGAATCTAAAGGACTTCCCTCCTGGGGGATGCGGGATGTGGGGCCTGGGATCAGACAGCTGGGTTCAAACCCATTTTAGATTTTTTTAGATTTTTGCCATAGGGTACGTACCACCTGCTGGTCCCCAAACTCGGTTTTGACACTAGCCGTGGCTTTGCACAGTGTACCTCTCAGAGACTTGGCCTCATCATCTGTGGCTGTTGTAACAAAGGACCACATTTAGTGGCATAAAATCGCACCTTGTGAGCTTATAGTCTAGAGGTCAGGGGTCCGAAGTGGGCCTCACTGGGCTAAAAGCATCGGCCGGGCCGCTGCCTTCTGGAGGCCTTGGGGAGAGTCCATTTGATTGGCTTTTCTGCCTCTGGCGTCCACCCCCAGCCCTAGACTCTTGGTCTCATCCTCCACCCTGACGTCAGCGATGGCCAATCAGGTCATGCTCCTGCCTCCCTCTTCCGCTTGTAAGGACCCTGGAGCTCACCTGTGCAGCCCAGGTAAGCTCCTTCTGAAGGCAGCTGACTAGCAAACTGAATTCCGTCTGCTAGCTTAGTTTCCCCTTGCCATGCGTTTTAGGGTTCTCCAGAGACACGTGTGTGTACGTGTGTGGCGTGCGGGTGTGTAGAGAGAGATCTATATATGCAGACCGTGTATGTATATAGTAAGTTTTTTATAGACCATACTTTATTTATTTTTAACACCCATCATGCCATGAATTCCTAGGGAATAGGTTCCAGAAGCTCGGGCTCCTTTCCATGTTCTCACAAAGTGTGCTTCTCTGGGCCGAGCAGGCTGGCGCTTCGGCTCAGCCCTGGTCCCTTTCTCTTTGGCTTCCTTCTTTTTCTGGTCATTTTCCTTCACACATCTTAGGAAGCTCTCTCTGCTCTTAGGATGCTTAATATGCTCAATATGCACATTCATTCTCTTGACAAGACTCTTGCCCTTAACTTGTTTGTTCACAACAATGCCAACAGCATGCTGGGTAACACTGCAGACTCCGCCCATTTTGCCATGGTAACATTTGTGGGGCATTCCTTTTTGAGCAGTACCCATCCCCTTAATGTCTACAGCATCACCTTTCTTATAGATTCAATAGATTCACATGGATATTGCCAAAGGGACACTCCGTGTTTTCTAAAAGGCCTAGAGTAAGTTTTCGTTCTCAGGAATTGGCTCATGCAGTCATGGAGACTGGCGAGGCCAGAATCTGCAGACGGGCCGTCAGGCTGGAGGCTCGCGAATAGCTGACGCTGCAGCTGAGCCTGAGGAAGCTCGCTGGCAGAGGTCTCTCCTGCTCAGAGGAGATCTGGCTCTTGTTCGGTTCATTCAGCTGACTGATGGGGCTCACCCACGCCCACATTGTGGAGGGCAAGCTGCTTTACTCAAAGTCTGCCTATTTACACGTTCATTTCATCTAAAACACCCTCACAGAAACATATGGAACCATTATTGGCCACATATCTGGACACTGTGGCCCAGCCAAGTTGACAGATGAAATTAACCATTTTGACGTGTAACATAGCGTCTTTGCGAGTTCTGGTAGGACAGTGATATCTTTGGAAGCCATTATTTCTGCACGGGGTACGCCTGGGAAATGGAGCCAGTGGGCTGCGTGTGTGTGTGTGTGTGTGTGTGTGTGTTCGTGTAGTAATCACTTGTTATAGGGAACTGTCTTGGGAGATTGTCCTGTCTGAAATCCAGCAGGCTCGGGACCGGAGAAGAGCTGGTGTTTTAGTTCAAGTCCAAAGGCAAGAAAAGACCAGTGTCCCAGCTCGGGACAGTCAGGCAGGAGGGGCCGCCCCTTACTTGTGGGAGAATCAACATTTTTGTTCTTTGCAGCCTTCAGTGGTTGGGTGAGACCCACCCTTGCTAGGGAGGGCAACGTGCATTACCTATTCAGATATTAATAATATCGAGGAACACCTCACAGAAACACCCTGAGTGATGAACCAAATATCTGGGGACCCCATAGTCCAGTCACCTTGACGCATAGAGTCAGTCGTCACGGACACCTTTCAGGGGAGGACATACCCATCACACACGGGGTTCTGGGGCCGGCTCCTGTGGGCTCACAGAGATGGTTGTTAGATTTTTTTGAAGAATTTTGCAATCCAGTTATGAAATTGTTAATGCAATGTTAAATTGTAATTAGAGCCAGCAGGTGGCACGGTGGTTAAGGCACTGTACTCCCACATGGCCAACAGCAGTTCGGGTCCTGGACCTGGCAGCTTGCTGTCTCACTTTCTCTCTCACTGGTAAGTGCACACGCACTATAGAAAATTCAGTGATGATGATGATAAAATTAAATAAATCATTCTTTTAAAAAATTGTCATTGCCGTGGTAGGAATATTCGCCCCACAGAAATGAACAAGTACTCCAATTCAGGCCTTTTATTTCTTATTTGTACCTTTGTTTTGTTTTAGACCCTGTGTACAAAGATCAGCATGACCGCTTTAAATACACACGCCTAGGGTGTAATTCACCATTTTCCCTGAGACAATTCAGCACTGCGCATCAAAGCCATAAAAAGTGCACAGCCTGGGCCAGCCAGTAACAAAGGATTAGACACTGGGAATCTCACAGTGCTGACTGGGTTAAAATCCCAGCCCTGGGGGCTTGAAAAACACGCTGGGAGTGTGTACATGCGTGTTCAGGACCCTGACAGGCTAGAGAAACGGAGGAAAGGGGACTCGGCATGACCAGGCTTTACTGGGCAGTAATTCCTCTCTCTCTTTCTCTCTGACGAGCATGCACATGCACTCTGACCAAAAAAACAGTAATTCCACCTTCAGAAATGTAACCAAAGTGGACCAGCACATGGTGTGGTAGTTAAGGTTCTGGACTCCCACATGACTGACTGCAGTTCAAGTCTCAGACCCGGTCGCCTGAAAATCACACAGGGCATGTGTGTACATGCCTAAAATCTCAAAAGGAGAATGGAAGAGAAGGGATTGAGGCGTGGCCAGCCCCTTGGGGGATGACTTCTCACTTTCCCTCCCTCTCATTCTCTCCCTCTCTCTCTCTCTCAAGCACATGCACCCTGTGGCAAAAACCTAAAAAAAAAAGAGGAAATGTAACCAAGGGCAGTAAATGAGAATGTGGGTAAATGTTTATGCAAAAGGCCGTCCATTATTGTGATGAAAACTGGGAGACCGCCCAACTGTCGGGCAGTGAAGGACTGATTAGTGCCCTTATGGCGCACACGGTGTACTGTGTAACCCTTCGGGTCCGGTGGCCTCGGCTCTCGGTGGGCGGGTTACCAGCTCACCTTCATACCAGCTGCCACGGCCGGGGCTCAGTAGTCAGCAGCTCTCTTCTTTCCCTCTCTGCCAAAGACAAGCATCTTCACTACCCAAAGCAGGAGCTATCCAAAGAAAGGTCCCTCTGGTAGAGAGGGGTGTTTCTGCCCGTGTGGCCCTCTCCCCTTCCTCCCCCTGCACTGCCTTTCCCTGGGCGTCTCCCTCTCCCCAGCCCAGGCCGCTGGTCCTGGGCCTCACACAGCCAACGTGCAACTTGCCCCCCACAGGCTGAGAAGGGCCATGGCTTCTTGTCATTACTGCTCATAGAAATAATTAATAATAATTAATAATAATTAATGAATAAACTGTTTATTGAGAGCCATTTACCACAAAAGGCCTCAGGGTACATTGCACTCAAACATGATTAAGAGTGGCATCTTTTAAACTTGGATTTGAAATGGAAAACTAGCTTTGTTGCCCAGTGCTGGCTTCTCTGTTCCTCTCTCTGATTCAGACTGCACATGGGGGAGCCAGTAGGTGGCATGGTGGTTAAGGTGCTGGACTTCCACATGGTTGACCACAGTTTGAGTCCCAGATTTGGTGACTTGCTTTGTCACTTTCCCTCTCTCTCTCTCTCTCTCTCTCCCTCCCTCTCTCTGTCTTTCTCTGGTGAGCTCATATGCCTTATAGCAAACTAAATAATAATAATAAATTAAATTAAATGAATAATTCTTTAAAAAAATAAAACCAAACTTTACAGATGGAGCCTGAGGTGGTAGGCACAGGGTGGGTGGTAGGGGCATGTCTAGGAGAAAGAGTACAGCGGGACAGTGTGGGAAGGACCCAGTGGGGTGGAGCCTCCAGGGTCAGAGTGGGCTTCAGATCTCTGAGTGCTGTTGGCCAGGACAGGGAGACAAGTGTCCCTTCATATCCCAAATATGGCTAATGAGAGCGACGTTACAGAGGCCCCCCAATTCCTGCCAGGAGAGGAAGGTAGAAATAGGGATAGAGGAGTGTTCAACATGTGAGAGCAATGGCCAGCTGTCCCCAAGCTGCAGACCAAACCTCTAGGCTTCCCCTTATCAGTAAGCCTATTTCAGGGCCCAGGGCAGTTCTGATATTTTAAAAACACTACTTTTCACGTAAGGCTGGAAGCAGTGCAGGAAACCTGGATGTGAGGTAGCTTGGTGCTGGGTAGTAAAGTAAACCTCATTGACTAGATTCTTGTTTTCTTGGTATCTTGCAATTTCCATTTTATTATGGTGAAAGAAACAAAGTTGGTTCTAGTTCAGAAAGTAATGAGGTCATTCCTAATTTTGGAAGCTCCCAAATGGCTGGCTTGGCCTTTGAGATCCTTTCTTCCATCCTTTCCTCCACCCATCCATCTATCCACCCATCCATTCAACCATTATTAACCCATCCACTCATCCACTGTCCATCCATCCACCTATCCATCCATCCATCCATGCATCCTCTATCTACCCATCTACCAGCTCATCCATCCTCTCATCCATCCATCTACCATTTACTCATCCATCTATCCACTCATCTATCCATGTACTTATCCACCCACCCACCCGTCCCCCTAGCCACCCATCTATCCATCCATCCATCCATCCATCCATCCATCCACCCTTCCATCCATTCATCCATCCACCTATCCACTCATCCATTTATCCATCCATCCACTCATCCATCCATTCATCCATTCACTCATCTGTCCATTTACCTATCCATCCACCCACCCATCCATCTATCCATCCACCATCCACCCATCCATTCATCCATTTACCCTTCCATCCATTCATCCATCCACCTATCCACTCATCCATTTATCCATCCATCCACTCATCCATCCATCCATTCACTCATCTGTCCATTTACCTATCCATCCACCCACCCATCTATCCATCCACCATCCACCATCCACCCATCCATTCATCCATTTACCCTTCCATCCATTCATTCATCCACCCATCCATCCACCCATCCACTCATCTACCCATCCACTCATTCACCCACCCATCCACCCACCCATCCACTCATTCATCCACATATCCAATCATCTATCCATCTACCCATCTATCCATCCATCCACCCATCCACTCATCCATACATTTACCCTTTCATCCATCCATCCACTCATCCGTCCATCCATTCACTCATCTGTCCATTTACTTGTCCATCCGCCCACCCATCCATCTATCCATCTACCACCTACCTGCCCATTCAACCATCCACACTTCCATCCATTCATCCATCCATCCTTCCACTCATCCACTCACCCACCCATTCACCACCCATCCACCCATCTATCCATGCATCCACCCACATATCGACTCCTCTATCCATCTACCCACCCACCCAGCCATCCATCCATTAAAAAGAAGTTATTGGGGCCAGCAGATGGCATGATGGTTAAGGTGCTGGACTTCCACATGGCTGGTGACAGCTTGAGTTCCAGACCAGGTGGCTTAAAAATCACACTGGGTGCATGTGTGTGTGTGCCCAAGATTCCAGGAGGAGAATGGAGGAGAAGAGATTGTGGGGTGGCCACTCCCCTGGGGTAATTTCACACTTTTCCTTTCTCTGTCTCCATCTCTATCTTTCTCTATGGCAAGTGCACATGCCCTATGACAAAAACCTCTTTTAAAAAAAAAGCAATTACTGGGGCCAGCAAATAGCGTGGTGGTTAAGAGTGCTGGGACTCCCACATGGCCGACCGCAGTTCGAGTCCCGAAACTGGTGGCTTACTTTCTCGTTTTCTCTCTCTCTCTTGCTCTCACTCTCACTCTGTTCCTCTCTGGTCAAATTAACATGTCAAATTAATAAGAAATAAATGGATAAATAAATAAAGTTAAATAAAATAATTCTAAAATAAAACAAAAAGCAATTATTGAGTGCATAACCTGAGCCAAGTACTGTGTTTAAGTCCCCAAACATAGCTCTTTGTCCCCTCCTGCCCTGGAGAGGAAGGGCTCATCGGAATGTTTAACGGTCCAGTAGAATTACAATTGTGAAAAGCACACACACTGCAATTCAGGTTTAAGATGCAAGTATTCATTTCCTGGGTTTAATTATTCAATAGAAATTAATGAAAATGTGAGCGGAATCCCCAAGGAGCCTCTCTCCTTGGGGTGGGGATGGGCGTTATGGTGAGTGGGACCAGGAGGCCAGGGCCCTGGCCCTTTTCCCAGCACCGCTTGCCCATATGCTTTCTAAGGGTGGAACCCTCCTGCAGGAACAGGACTTGGGGTGCGCACTTTGGGGGTTTCGGGAGAGGGAACATGCTGAGCTCCAGCTGTGCCAGGAGCCATGGCAGATGCTGGACAGATGCAAGACCTGGCCCTGCCGCAGGGAGTTCACAGTCCAAGGGGACAAGGCTGGGCAGCAGAGACAGGAAAGGCTTCCCCGGGGCTGTTTCCTGGCAGAGGCCTTAGGGGCCCTCCCTACGGGGTGGATTCAGAAAACCCCCTTGGAACAGAGACTGCATTCCAGGTCCTGGTGACCTGCGTGTCAGCCGCGGGCTGCCCTCACTGTGAACGAGTGAATTTGGAGAGCTCTTTTTTCTTGTCCACCCAAAGGACGAGGGGGTAGGGAGCTTCAAGTCCAGAATGTGGAAGTAGGGGAGAGGGCAGCTCTGGGGTTGGGAGTGAGGAGAGCAGCTACCCAGAGGTGGCTTCCCCAAGGAGAAAGAGGATGGGCACTTTGAGGGAGGCTGGTCCTGGGGGCAGCAGGGAAGCCCATGTTCCAGGCCCGTGAGGATCGCCACAGGCTGGCAGGCCCTCAGAGAGGATGCCCAGATGACCCTAAGAGCTCCGGCCTCGGGGACCCCGGTGAAGGACTCCTCGTACCCAAACTTAATGGCAGGGACTGAGCTCAGCAAGGGAAGGGATGATTACTGCCCGCACCCACTTCTGCGTCTGTCGGTAAACTCACGGGCGTTCGGACAGCCTACCTACGTCTCGGAATTCTCTGAACTGGCACCAACGTCTTAACTGCTTCCCTCACGAGTGAATGAGTTAAATAAAATCTTGGACACTACGTTCATTTTATATCTGATCAAATCATGATTTTATCTTTAGAAAGATGATCCTCCAGCGATGTCTCCCAAGCCTTGTGGTGAGCACTATTGTGTTCGAATCCCTCACGCTGCAGAGGAAGAACGCGGGGAAGAGAGGTTAGGTAGCTTGCCCAAGGTCACAGGGCGAAGCGGGTGGGGCCAGAGTCGGGATATGGGATCTGTCCTGAGACTGCACCCTCACCTCTCCAAGCACCTCTGAGAGTACTGGAGCTCTGTTATTTCGGTCAGCGTCCACACTAACCCCACAAACAGGCACCTTCCTTATGGGTGAGTACGGAGAAGCAGAGGGGGAGTAACGTGCCCTGGCTCGTGCTGTGAGTGAGGGGACCCCAGTGCGTGGCAGTGGTGGCTGACGCCGGCACTGGGGCCAGCACGGCAGGGGCGTGGTTAACCTAAGCCCTACTGGCACCTACCAAGCACTTTCTAAGTGCCAGCACCGTGGCAAAAGCTGGACTCAGGTGATCTCGTTTCCTCCTTACCACAGCCCTGCTGGTGGACCCTGTCGCCAGCCATTTTACACACCCGGAGGCTTAGGGCTACCCAGAGGGTAAGTGGAGTTTCTCCCGGTCTCTTGGCTTACTGGGGATGGAGTGCTCTGAGCTGAGCAGTGTCCACCGAGGCGCTGCTGGTGCGTGTGCCCCTGCACCCCCTCAGCACCACCCTCCCTGCCTCCAGGACCCCCAAGCCCTGGTACACTGGAGGCTTCAACCCCTGGACATTGGAGAGCCTCTGGGTGCACTGGCCTGGTCTCTCCGGCTGGCCCGGTGTCAGCCGTGAAAATGTACTAATGACTGTTGAGGGTGGGAGCCCTGTCCCCTGGGCCTTGGGAAGGCAGTGGGGTCTGTTTACCAGGGACCGGCAAGCTAATTGAAACGTGCCCAAGCAGCCGGCTGGGGTCGCCTGCTGCGTTGATGAGGTATTAGAGAGGAAAAGTGGCAAGGGCTTCATTTGCAAGGGAAATGACAGCTGCTTGCAGTCTCTGGCCAGAGGCTTTGATTAGCTGGGAGGGGAAGGTTTTATGCATGAAGAACTGGGCGGGAACCTCACCACTCACACCCCCACCTCCCAGGTGGGGACGGAGGGGAAGGTCTGGACATCTCTGGTCCTAGGGGCAGGCCCATCACCAAAGCCCAAAGCTACCGGGCGGTGCTAACGGGAATTTCTCAAAGGCTCCTCCTTACTGGTGAGTGGAGTGGATGGCAAGAGCCCTCTGTCCTGGGGCCTGGGGGAACTGAATGAGCTCAGTGGACCAGGTGCCTGGCTGGGAGTGGGAGGGAGGAGAGGGGGCTCCTTTCAGACCCGGGGACCCCACCCAGTGGCTCTGCACCCTCCACGCCCAGACACCTACTGTCCTCTGCAGCCCTCCCATGCCCACCTACACCGAGACCCCCTCCCCACCTTCACCCCCCTGGTCTCTATGGTGACTGCCACTGGGAAGGGGTGCTAGATGCCTTTCTGCCCACGGCCAGTCTCGGTGACAATTCCCCCTCAGAGTTAGACCTGACCTCCTCTCCCCTTCTCTTCCTCCCATCCACCCCTCCCCTCTTCCTTGGACTCCTCGGCCTCCCGCCAGCTCTGCTGTCAGCTGCAAAGGAGACTGAATGCTGATGAAGCCCCCTGAGGGCCTGCTCTCCCGGGAGTGTGCCTGGGACCATGGTCCTCCTGCAGGCCACATTGGGTAGGCGGTGGCACTGGAGGGGATGGGTATGATGTGGGGGAGAGGTGGCCAGTGGGGGCCAAGCCAAGAGGAGAATGAACCCCAGAACCCTGACCAGCAACTACAGGCCGTTTTTCTCGGCAGTAGGTATTGGGCCAGGGTGGGGAGCAGGCCCAGGGTTCACCCTCTGAAATCCCCCAGGGCTGCCACCCAGTGACCTTAGACATGCCCAGGCTGGGGCTCCTCGAGCCCTGAGCACAGGGTCCTGCCAGGCTCCACAGGCCCGCTGCGTTGAGCTCCTTCCGGACCCAGGCGGAAGCTGCCTCTGCCATGGCCAGTGGTCCTGGGCCAGTCCCTTCACCTGAGCCTCTTTCCTCAGAAGGGCTGACGGCAGTCCAACCCTGGAGGGTTCCAGGGCCAGAGCTTAGGCACTCGATGGTGGTGGGTAGGCTTTCAGCACTTTCCCTCAGTGCCAGGTGGGGGACAGCTGGGGGACAGATGGGCTCAGGTGTCCCAGGGCCTGGCCAGGTCTCACCCAGGAGGGAGTCTCCTCCTTCCTCCTGCAGCTGTCAGAGCCTGTGGTGGCCCCAGGAGAGGCTTTAACTGAAGCCCTTTAATGACTTGGAAGAGAGGAAGGGCAGGATGCCCTCACGGGCACCCAGGGCTGGGCAGATGGCTCCCAGGGCGCCCCTCTGGGGTCAGAGAGGCCCTGGAGGAAGCCTGGTATCGGCAACGGTCCTGTCAGAAAGTCTCAAAAAGTTAACGGGAAAGGCCAGTTATGAAAAAATTACGCATGATCTCGAATTGTTTTTACATGAAATTAAATTTATATTTTTAATTTAATTTTTTCACAAATTAAAAATATAATCCCCTCATCTGTGAATATAATTCATCTAGAAAAGAAATTGCTAATAAAATGATAAAGTAAAGACCAGGCCAGCCAGTGGCATGGTGGTTAAGGCGGCTGTATCCGGCATGGCTGACTGTCTGGTCTGAATCCCAGCTTGGGAAACACACTGGGTGCGTGAGCATGCGTGCTCAAAATCCTGAACGAGACGGAGGAGGGGTTGCCGTACGGCTGTCCTGAGGGCGGGCACTCCCTCGCTTTCTCCCTCTCTGGTGAGTGCACGCATCCTCTGACAAATCTGAAAAATAAATAGAGCTGGGGAACTGAGGGGAGACGGGGTGGCTGGGCGGTCCTCTGAGTGACTCCCTCCTGACCGTGTGGCTGCCCTTCGCATTCTCCCTCAAGGTCGCGGGTCTGCAGTCTCCCTCGGGCTGGTCAGGCGTCCTGCTGATGTGACCGTCACTGCTGACACGTCACTCCAGCAGCTTCTGCCCATGGACCTTCACCCAGTCCTGTCCTTCTCTGCCTCCGCAAGACCCTCCTCTGTTATCTTCACCCAGCGAGAACTCAGGACAGCTTACGTGGACCGGCCCCCTGTGCCCAGTACAACAGGCCCCAGCTTTCCCAGGGTCGGCAGGTAGGGTGTCGTTTCCACCCGCCCATGCTGCTCGGAGAAGTGGGGAGCTCGGCCCTTATCCGAGCTAGCTTTCAGAGACCAGTACGTTCCTTTTCCTTTGTGGTGTTTACTCTTCATTCTACACCTAGCAGGAGGCCGGGAGCTGGGCCTCCGGAACGTGGACTTGGATGGTTCTGAAGGGCAAGGCTGTCGCACCACGACTCGTGGTTCTGCAGCGCCAGAGGAACTGTGGTTTGCTCCGGACCTTTGCGTCAGATAGGTAGGGGTCAGAATCCTGCCTTGATTTTTTTTTATTGGAGAGGTTTTTGCTATAGGGCGCGTGCGCTCGCCAGAAAGAGAGAGACAGAGAGACAGAAAGCGAGAAATCACCCCCCAGGGGGGATGGCCACGCTGCAATCCCTTCTCCTCCTTTCTCCTCTCGGGATCTTGGGCACGCACGCACATGTACCCGGCGTGAGTTTAAGCCACCGGGTCCGGGACTCAAACCGTGGTCAACTACATGGGAGTCCAGCGACATAGCCATTACGCTAACTGCTGGTCCCTCCTGCCTTGATTTTTACTAACCATGTAACTTGGAGTGAGTTCCTTAATGTCTGTATGTTTTAGTTTCAAACTGTAAAATGAAGATAGTCACAATAATAAATGAAGTGAAGATGGAGGGGCATATATGGCAAGCATTGGTAAGTGTCCAATTTTTAAAAAAAGTATTTAGCTTGATAGAGGGCCCCTTGATAGAGAGAGAAACAGAGATGAAGAGAGAGAGTGAGAAAGTGCCCCCCTCCCAATGGAGTGTGGTAGTGATGCAGCCTTTTCTCCATTTCTCCAGGGGGTGATCCTGGGGGAGGAGAGAAGAATCAGACTGCTGCTTTTCATCATGATCTCTCGGTGCCTTCTCTTTTTTTAAGGTTTTCTTTTTCTTTTTTTTTTTTAATCCCCTCCCCCCCAAGGTTTTTGTTTTTTGTTTTTGCAAGAGGATGTGTGTGCTTTCTCAGGAGAGACAGAGAGAGAGAGAAAGGGAGAATAAGAAAGCATCTACCATGGAGAATAGCCATGCCACAGTCTCTTCCCCTCCATTTTTCCTTTGGAGATTTTGAACACACATGTACATATATGTGATCTTGGACTCTCTGGCCTCCAGAACTGTGAGAAAATAAATTTCCGTTGTTTACAAGCCACCCAGTCTAGGGTATTTTTGTTACAGCAGCTCCAATGTACTAAGACAGTATGCACGTGAACCGAGACAGAGAGTGAGAGAGATGGAGACAGAATTTGCTTATTTTTTTCTTTTAGAGAGGTTTTTGCTATAGAGCACATGCTCTCACTAGAGAGGGAGAGATTCAGAAAGCAAAAAATCACCGCCTGGGGGGATGGCCACACTACAATTCCTTCTCCTTCAGTTTCCTCTTGGGATTTTGGGCACATACGCATGCACACGCACAAGCGTGTTTTTAAGTAGCCATGTCCGGGAC